>JAYEVI010000203.1:0-104692 GCA_036346575.1 Dendrocalamus sinicus
AACAACTAGGATACACTATAAAATCATTCACAAAAATGAGAGACATTATACTACAAAACATAAACAAAAATAAAAAAAACACCTCACCGAGTCTTCCGGTTTGCCGAGTTCAGGAAGCGCCTGGGAGCTGACAAGGTGTCGACTGGTTGCATGCTCGCCTGCTGGTGTAGAGCCAGAGGCCTTGGAGTCGGCCAACTTCTTCCCTCACACATGAGACTCCATGCTCTGTTGGCGATCCATGGCATGGGAGTCGGACGGAGGAGTGGGGGAAGCACAGCGAGGCTGGGGGATAGCACGGGGACGGGGCCAAGGCCTAGGGGGAGGACGGGCCGACGGGGAGTGCACGTGGCCAGGGAAGGACATGGCGCGGCAGCAAGGTGGTTGGGGCGAGCTGCGCGGTGGAAGGGGCAAGCGGCGTGGCATGCGACACGGTGGAAGGGGATCAACTGAATGCAGATCGGGAATTTGGGAATGGGAATTTGCGCGTGGTGGCCGAAGGGTTAGGGTTAGGTTAGGGGATCTACTCATCCGCAATCGCACCTTCAGATCAATCGAATGGCTGCAAGCGTCTCCAGCCAATCCAACGGTGGGATCGTTTGGCCTGGTCCAAACGTCACTGTCGCCATTGACCATCCAAAACCAATCGAACGTCACCAAATGAATGAACGTTCAAAGTGGTCCGAACGTCTCCAAGGCGATCGGGCGGTCCGTTGAAGATCGGATGGCCACACCTCACGACCGACTCTTGAGTCCCTGATTGTGGGCCGCTGCACTGCACACACGAGCCATAGCCGGTTTACGAGCGGCTCGAGCTCGACTCAATTTTTTTGCAAGCCACAAAGGAGGCTCGGCTTGGCTCAAAATTTTACGAGCTCGAGCCGAGCTAGCTCGGCTCATAACGAGCTTGAACCGAGCTGTGAGCCACGAGTTAATTTTCCAGCCCTAGCCTCACCCATGCAGCCAAATAATTCCATGTTTAATCTTTCCCATCTTGTTTGCATCTTCTCTCTCCTTTCAGAACCAATTATATCCCTCTCACGAATAAAGAAGGGGTGGCAGTTTTGGAAGGAGGTAGTTGGCGATGCTGAGCCTATTCCTAACTATTGAGTGGGGGTTTTTTCAGCTATAACTTATAATTTTTAACTCTAGTGTGGGCGTTTATGTGAATGAATCGAATATTAATAAACTGATAAGCTGTTTCAAAAATCTGTTTTGATAAGCTGCTTTGAAATGGCGATAGAGGAATCGTCTTAAAATTTTTTGTCCCGATAAACTGCTTCGAAATGACGATAGAAAAATCGTCTTATTTGTTTGTTTGAGAGAAATCATAAGTCGAAAATAACTCATCCATTCGGTGAGGCACTAGTTGTAGGAAACTTTGACAACAAGAGTGACTTGTTTTATGGATCGGGGTTGGTTTTTTGGGCTATAGTTTTAGTTTTTGGCTTATGGTTTTTAAATTCTGTTTGCGTGATGTATGTAGAGGAAAACAGTCGTATATAATTTTTATTGATATAACTGAATTCGGTATAATTTTTACTATTATAAAAGTGTGAGTTGGTGGTTAGTCCATTCTTCCTCCTCTTTTCTCAGCCATCCGATTTGATCTGGACCATTCATCTCTCTCCTCTCTCTCATGATACAACCGCCTACCCCCCCCACTTTTCTCATCTCCTCGCGCATTCTGGCCACTCCTCTCTCTGTCGTTTGCTCTTTAATGTTTGATGTGTGAAATTGGCCAGACAGTAAGTTCCGTCTTACTATTTTTATGATTTCGTTGCAACATACATGCCTCTAACTAGTATCTAATATAATCTAACTATAGACCTTATTTTAAAAAAATACACGTTTAAAAGCTAAATGTAGCAACGCATGCCAAACACAAAACGAAGTGCTCACGAACTCAAATTTGCCGGAACGTTCGAAGGGCGGCGTGCCACTGATGCGAGGAGGGACGTTAGAGATCAATCCAACGGTCGTGTTATTCCCTCGCCCATCATACACCACTGCTCCCCAAATCCTCAAAAAGTCCCGATCCTATCGTCACTTGGCCCACAGCGCCGCCGTCCAGGCCGCCGCCCCGCCCCCCAACCACTGTCCGGTCGGGCGTCGCCGCCATTTTCCTTCACACTTTGCGTTTCGGGCGTTGAACTACTGAACTTAGGAGTGTCCCTGGTGGCTGAGCCACCGCCGCTGCCGAATAGTGTTTCGCCGGGGATGGCGGTGGCGCCAGTGGGAGCGGGGATCGTGTGGCAGACGCCGGCCAACCCGCCGCAGCCGCACGACTACATCTTCCGTAACGGTAACCGCAACCTCGCCTCGTCCCACCACCTCTCCTCCTCTTCTCTCATGGTGCCACCTCCGAGTATCCAACTCTAAAACCCTAACTCCTCCCCGAACTGACGGTTTCCCTTCTCTTCGCAGGGCGGCGCTACGTGTGCCCCTATTACTTCGAGTTCGTCTCCCATGTAACTAAACCGTCTCTTTCTCTACCTTCTTAGTTTTACTTGTTATTTTTCTTTCTTTTTCTTGTTGGCTTCCAATTCGGGTCCGGATTCGCATGTTTATGTTGGGATGAGCTGTTTTTCCATTGATTAGGTTTAGGTGTTGTAGTTGTTGATTATGCTCTTTCTCTCCACTCAAAATAATGAAACTAGATAATCATTCACATATACGCAATTCCTGGAGTTTTAGCATAAGCAGAACATTTTGCTTAATCTTTTCTAGGCCATCCAATATAATTAGTTAATTACAAACTGTGTGACAGCGGCTCCTCGAGGTTCTCGTTTTTCGTCATGTATGTGTCCATGCTTCAACCACTATCGGTGCTTGACACTCGCTTCCGTTCCTAGGTGTTGAAGTTTGATTCGAATTTGTACCATGTCCGTGTAAAACACTGCATCGCCTTATGCTAGACGTGGCATGATCGCCAAGGCCATGTACATACTGTTTCAAACGTGGTGTCAACCTATAGCAACCGACTCTGATTCGGTTTTCTGTGTATGGGACTCGTTTCTCTCGCGCTATATATGTATTCTAGTATTCTATAAGACAAGCAAGAGTCTCATTGTAATATCTCTTCATATAGTGAATTCCACCTTCGTGTGTCCGGGGTTTTTCTCGCAAGAGTTTTTCACATTAAATCCATGTATTCCATTCTTTTGATTCTCAATTTTTGTCGTGCGTTTTATAACAAGTGGTATTAAAGCATCGGATTTCAGATCAAAGCCGCTGCCCCAGGAGGAGACTCCCAGGGCGGCCATGGCATAGAAGAATACATGTCTGTCGCCGAAGGAACAAATAAAACTCATCGAATCCGAGGCAGCATTCACTTCCGCATCCGTTTCCCATGACTGAGCTGTCTCGCCGTTAGTAACAGTAGTATGCAGGTCTCGCCGAAAAAAGATCGTTGAGACGGTGGAGGCAACCAGCGTCTCGAGAAAAGAAAAGAAAAGAAAGAAAAACAGCAGCAGCGGGCGTCAATTCTGAGCCAAATTTTCAGTCTGGTACTTCGGACCAGCCAAGACCCGAGAAAAGAAGCAATAGAAAACTGTCAGGAGAGAGAGGTGGCATGAAGCTCGAGAAAAAGGTGTTGTTGCTGGTTTGCTTGTTGTTTGATTCTTTTTTTGGCGGAATTTGTTTGGTGCACCTGAGAAGTGTACCAGGAGATTTCAGTATCCTCAATTTGGCGATTTCCACTCGCCTCGACTCTATATTGAGCGTCGACCTGTGCTCTATCTCAGCGATTGTTCCAGTGCCAGATTCGCCAACATCAATTGGCGATTTCTTTGATGATCTGTCGTCTCCTACAGGTTACTACGGCATGACCTGCAGATGAGGAGTCTAAGGTGGACTTGCAGGCCTTCAACACGAGTTAATTGGGTTACACTTGATCGAGGAGACTTTGAAAGAAAAAACAATGTCAGTTGTGGGGACAATGTTCAATCACTATTTGGATATGTTGCAATTTAAATTGCTTACATGACCGTTATGAGGCTTTAGCAATATTAATTCTTAGGAATTTGATGACACACTGATGGCAACCAACATGATGCTCTCCGGAGTTTTGCTGTTTGAAAGTAATTGTTTTTACTCCAATTTCAGTTTGAGATGAAGGATTTAAGTTCAACAAGGAGTTTATTTTTGCGTGGATAACACAACGTTTGTTCAGTTGTCATAGCTCAATATGAGGGGTCTACTGCAATTTATACCCCATTGACGATATGAGAATTCCTTTCATCCGAACAATTTGACAAGAACAGTTTCAACCATGTCGTGGAATTCAATTAACTTTAAAGTCGGTAGTTTGGCATACGTGATGGCCACACGTGCAAGTTGCTCTTTCAATGAGCGTTATTTGTCGAGTTTTATGTTTTAGGTGGAGCATGTCAGATTCCATGATATGAGATTTTTGCTATCTATCTAATGCCATAAGTGATATTTTGGCTTATGCTGTTCGACGATTGAGTATTTGTTTTAGGAGGTCAGCTACACAGTCTCAGGCTTTTGATGTGGTTATGAATTATTGAATACCCAGATTTGTTTGTCTTCTTTATTGAAAGTTGTGTGTTTAGATTTGCTACTTGTTTGCTCAATTTTGCTTCGTGAGAAACATTTGGATATGACTGTTCTAGACTTTCTTGTTGAAGATTAGTCCAATGGACTTCCTGTGCACAAAGTGTTCATGCTGATTTAATTGGAGGGTTTATTGTGTTTTTCGACTACTGGAGGGAATTCAGCTCAAGGTGGATATTGTTGAAGTTTGATTCGAATTCGTACCGTGTCTGTGTAGGACACTGCATCACCTTATGCCAGACGTGATATGATCGGTTCCAGGGTCATGCGTAGGCTGTATCAGACGTGTGTCTGATGAATAAGTCTCTGTACTGTGGTCTTTGTGGGGCTGTGGTAGTTTTGTTTTTGATCGCTTTAGGACAAAGATTCGCTTTTAGGACAAGATTCGCTTAGGACAAAGATTCGCTTTAGGACAGATTCGCTTAGGAGGAAGACATCGCTTTAGGACAGCATATTGACCGCTTTAGGACAGCATCTAGGATAGCATCGTAGCATATGCTTGGTGGTTCTCACCTATAAATTTGTATCCCCAACCCCTTGGGTTGGCATTGTGTGTGAAATAAACAAGAAAACTTGCCCCATCTCCTAGTGTCATCCTCTCCATGAGAGTAAGGATCTTGCTATCACCAAGAGCAAGAGTCCGGCGACTAACAAGTGGTATCGAGCCTTAGTATCCTCGTAGCCCGAGCATCTCTGCTCATCTCCTTCTCCGCCTCAGCAGACTTCACCCAGAGCGGCAGCAGCTCTGGCATCCCCCGCTCACTCCTCTCCTCGGAGGCGGCGGCGGCTCGTCGGCGACCCTCTCCACGCAGCAGCCCTCGATGAGCGCGCCATGTCCGCAGGCGATCTCGGCCTTCGGCCGCCTCGAGCATGCGCGGCGTCGCAGACGGCCGAGCTCGTCGCAGCAGAGCAGGCGCGCAGCAGCGGCAGCGAGCCGCGCGCGCGAAAAAGCGTCAAGGCCGGTAATGGCGGAGCCGGGCAGCAGCCTGAGGAGGAGGGAAGCGGCGGCGGCGATGCGGCGCGGCGGCGGCAGCAGAGGTCAAGGCTCTGCGCGGCAGCGCAACAGCAGCTCCGGCTCATGATGATAGCGGCGACGCGACCTCGGCCACGAGAGAGGAGGCGGCGCAAGGCGAAGCGGCGCAATGGCGGCCGCGACGCCACGAGCGCGTGGCGGCCAGATAAGCGCGGACGCGCGGCGGCGCTCTCGGCGAGGCGACACGCGGTGGCGCTCTGGAGGAGGCATGCGGCGGCGGCGGGCAGACGGTCGGCGGAGAGCGCGCCTCACGTAACGCAACGCGGCTTCTCCTGCGGTTGATGCGTGGTCACCACGAGTACCAGCCGCGTCGAGGGCGTCGGCCCGGCGGCGGGTGGCCTACCTCACCAAGACCAACTACGTCGAGTGGTCGCGGTGATGAGGTGAAGCTCAGTGCGGCATATGTGGGATGCATCCGTGCGGCGACGCCGACTACGACCGGGATCGACGGCGCTGGATGCTCTCATCGCCGCAGCCCCGCCGAGATGCGCTTCGCTTACCAACAAGCGATCGCCAAAGAGGCTTGGGACGCCATCGCCGCAAAGACGATCGGCAGCCGATCGCGCGCAAGTCTACACCGCAGCACTACACACGGAGCGGGAGTGCTCGCCTTCAAGCCAGTGAGGACGTTGATGACTTTGCTCTCCGCCTCAACACTCTGTTGCACAAGTTGGTGAAGTTCGGCGACGACACCTCACGGCGAAGAGAGAGCGTGGAGAAGCTCTTCATTGCGCCCCAGAAGTACAAGCGGATGGCTCGCTTGATCGGGTCTCGCTGACCCTCCACGATGACCATCGAGGAGGCGCGGTCGCCTCAAGGTCGCCGACATCGATGAGCCACGCGCCCCTCGGGACCCGTCACCATTGGCGGAAGCTCCTCCTCACTCGGGGAGCGGTGGGATGCGGCCAAGGTGACAAGAAGAAGGAGCCTTCTTCCACGACAGCGCCGCAAGAGTGGCAAGCGCGGCAAGCGCGCAAAGGCGCCAGCGGCGATTTGGCAAGCAAAGCGCAAGACGAGACGACTCTTGCCACAATCGCGCAAGCTTGGTCATTGGGCCAAGGAGTGTCGGCGACCACGACGCGGCCAGCCCACGCCGCGCGCGCGGAGGAGGAGGAGCGGCCGGCCCTGTTCATTGCTCATGCGAGCATCGAACTACCTCCGGCACCGCCGCAGTGGCTCTCCTCCACCTTGACGAGCCAAAAGCACACGCCTCCTCGGCGGCGATCCGGCAATGACAAGACCGACGGGTGGTGCCTCGACACCGCGCCACCCACCACATGACCGGGCGGTGGGAGTTCTTCTCCGAGCTCGACTCAGCGCTCGAGGCACCGCTGTTCGGCGACGCCCGCCGTGGAGATCAAGGGCGTCGGCTCGCTGCGTCTTCGCCGCCAAGATCGCGAGCACCGGCCGCCACCGGCGTCTACTACATCCCCGATCTGCGAACTCCATCATCGCCTTGGGACGGTGGATGAGAACGGCTCGCGTGTCGAGATCGAGCACGGTGCCGCGGATTTGGGATCTTCGACGCCGCCTCCTTGCCAAGGTAACCAGAGGCGCAAATCGACTCTACACTCTTCACGTGCGGTGGCACAACCCTCTGTCTCGCGGCTCGTCCGGACGACGAGGCGTGGCGATGGCACGAGCGCTTTGGGCACCGGCCGAGGCCCCGGCGGCTCGGTGCCACGAAATGGTGCGAGGCTGCGCGTGCCTTGACCATGTGGAGCAGCTCTGCGGCGTCTGCGTGTTGACGGAAGAGGCGACTCCCTTCCCAAAGAAGCGAGTTTCGAGCCAAGGAGAGGCTCGAGCTCGTGCACGGGACTTGTGTGGCCCGGTGACACCGGAGGACGATGCTACTTCTCGCCGCTCGTCGACGACCTCTCCGCTACATGTGGGTGATGGTCCTCGGCGGCAAGGAGAGGCTGCGGACGCCATCGCGCATGCAGCCGCTGCGAGGCGAGCGCGATCGCAAGGCTGCGCGTGTTGCGCATGACAACGGCGGCGAATTCACGGCGGCCGGTGGTCGCGTCGTCATCGCACCGATGAGGGCATTCAGCGCCACTACTCCGCGCCGCATGGCCCCGCAGCGAACGGCGTCGTCGAGCAGCGCAACGGGCGGTTGTGGGGATGGCTCGGCCCTCGCAGCAGAGGATGCGGTGTCTTCGGGAGAGGCGGTGGTGACGGCCGTCTACATCCTCAACCGCCGCCTACCAAGCGCTCGGCAGCGACGCCGACGAGGCTTGGCATGGCGCAAGCGGCGGTCTCCCACTTGCGGGTCTTGGCTCCTCGCGTTCGCCAAGGAGCTTGGCCACATCGGCAAGCTCGACGGCGAGAGCACCGGGAGTGTTCATCGCCGCCACGCGGAGGGCTCGAAGGCCTACCGCATCCTCGACCTGTCACACTGCGCCCGCATCTCGCGTGACGCCGTGTTCGGCGAAGAAGGCGAGGGGACGTGGGACAAGGCGGTGGACGGCGGTTCGCCTCGACTCGGGGACTTTGTTGTCGACACGCCCACTTCGAGAGCGGGAGCTAGCGGCTCGCCTTCACCGAGCTCGCCCACCTCGACACCTTGCTCGCCACCGGCTCCGCGAGTGCTCCACCACCTTCGCACCGCCACGCCCACCCTTCACCACCGGCCACCACTTCCCGCACCGCGGCCACACCACCGAATCGGCCCGCGGCCGGTCCACGATGAGGAGCGCATGGTGGAGTTCGCTACTCATTGTCCCACGACGAGGACGCGTCGACGCTACCACGACGACGAGCCTCGCGCTTATCGTACCATGGACAACATCTCGCGAGCCGCCGCCTCGATCGGCGCGGCGCGATCGCGAGGCGGAGCCGCACTTGGCATGCGACGACGGCGAGCCGCTCCTTCGCCGAGGCGGAGGAGACGCGGCGTGGCGTGTCGCGATGAAGCGAGAGATGGACGCCGCCGAGCGTAACCGACGCGTGGGGCGGGCGGATCTTCTGCCGGCCACCGCGCGATCACCCTTAAGTGGGTGTTCGCCGAAGCGGGATGAAGCCGGCGCCATCGTCAAGCACAAGGCTCGCTTGGGCACGAGGCTTCGTGCGGCGGGGAGGGTCGACCGATGACGCCGCACGCGCCGCACGGATGGAGTCCGTCGCGACGACTCGCGCTAGCCGCCGGGAAGGTTGGCGTGTTCATCACATGGATGTCAAGTCGGCATTTCTTAACGGCGACTTGAAGGAGGAGGTCTACGTGCATCACCGCGGGATTTGCGATCCCGGCAAGGAGGCAGGTGCTCGCTGCGCAAGGCCCTCATGGCTTGCGGCAGCACCGAGGGCGTGGAACGCTAAGTCGACTCCACCTCAAGCAAATGGGGTTCCAGCAAAGCGCACACGCAGGTCGCGATCTCCGGCGGGGCAAAGGCGGCAACGCC
Organism: Dendrocalamus sinicus; assembly: GCA_036346575.1. Classification (NCBI taxonomy): domain Eukaryota; kingdom Viridiplantae; phylum Streptophyta; class Magnoliopsida; order Poales; family Poaceae; genus Dendrocalamus; species Dendrocalamus sinicus. The sequence continues at coordinate 9,010 of JAYEVI010000203.1, forward strand.
TGGCGGCGGGTGTCTCGTCGACGACTTGGTGATCACCGCACCAAGGATGCGAGGTGGCGGCATTCAAGGAAGAGATGAAGGCCACCTTCCGGATGAGTGACACGGGTCTCTCTTCTACTTAGGGATCGAGGTGCACCAGATGATTAGGGATCACGCCGACGCATCGCCACGCCAAGCGCGTCGTTGAGCTATTGGGCTCACCGGCGCAACCCACTCGCACCCAATGGAGGAGAGGTCGTCGAGCCGCCGCGCAAAGACGACGGAGGAGGCGGACGCCACGCAGCTGGCGTCTTGTGGGAGCCTTCGCTACCTCGCCCACACACGGCCGGACTTGGCATTCTCCGTCGGCACGTTAGTTGGTTCATGCAACGACCGACGACGAGCATCGGCAGGCCGTGAAGAGGATCATCCGCTACGTTGCGGGACCCTTGACCACGGCCTCCATTACCCGAGTGTCTGGCGCGCGCGCCGTCTTCGCACAATGACGGTGACCACGCGCGCGACATTGACACCAAAGAAGAGCACAAGCGGGATTCTCTTCTTCCTCGGCAAGTGTCTCGTTCATCGGCGATCGATCAAGCGGCGGTGGTGGCCTGTCGGTGTGAGGCCGAGTACATAGCGGCTTCCACCGCTCGACTCGAGCACTCGGCTCGCTCGATCGCTGGTGATCTCTCGGCAGGACACAAGCGGTGGAGCTCGGGGTGGACGACAAGTCCGCTCTAGCCACGGCAAAGAACCCGTTTTCATGAACGAGCAAGCACATCCGGGTGAAGTACCATTTCATCCGAGGTCGCTTGGATGAAGGAAGCATCAAGGCAAGCTACATCAACACAACGGATCGCTTGCGGATCGCTCACCAAGCCTCTTGGAAGGATCAAGTTCCTTGAGCTCTGCTCCAAGATCAGGTGGTTCAACCCTCCCACAAGACGACGCACAAGACTTAGGGGAGAATGATGAATAAGTCTCATGATTGTGGTCTTTGTGGGGTGTGGTAGTTTTTGTTTTTTGATCGCTTTAGACAAAGATTCGCTTTTAGGACAAGATTCGCTTTAGGACAACATTCTTTTAGGACAGCATCGCTTTAGGACAGCATATTGACCGCTTTAGGACAGCATATTGACCATGTGAGGATAGCATCGTAGCATATGCTTGGTGGTTCTCACCTATAAATTTGTATCCCCAATCCCAAAGTTGGCATGGCATTGTGTGAGAAATAAACAAGAAAACTTGCCCCATCTCCTAGTGTCATCCTCTCCATGAGAGTAAGGATCTTGCTATCACCAAGAGCAAGAGTCCAGCGACTAACAGTGTCAACCTGTAGTAACCGACTCTGTTTCGGTTTCCTCTCCATATGAGTCTTGTTTCTCTCGCCCTATTTATGTACTCTAGTAGTCCATAAGAGGAGCAAGAGTTTTATTATAATATTTTCTCATATAGTGAATTCAGCTTTCATGTGTCCGTGGTTTTTTCCCGCAAGTGTTTTCCATGTTAAATCCGTGTCTCCCATTCTTTTGATTGTCTACTTTTGTTGTGCGTTTTATAACACTAGGAAATGTTGGTTTGGCTTGATTTGCTTTTGTTCTGACAATGGGTTAACTTTAGAGATGTGTACTACAAGTGGTCTTACCGAATTTTCTTTGGACCAAATCCATATAAATTTTACATTTGGTTTGCAGGTGAAGAACAGATGGGCTGGGAAGACCATTGTGGATCTCTTCACTGAAGAATTCAAGGGGCGTCCTCGCGAATACTATGTACGATGCCACTATTTCTTTTGAATATTATGTATCCTATTATTCCTTGTTCTTTAAGCTTTAGTTGTGCATACATCATCATCCTTTTTTAATGGAAAAATTGCTTCCTTGCCCCAAAGTTTAATGGCGTTTGCTCATTTGCCCCATGATGTCTCACTGACATGCGGGTCCAGGGCCCACATGTCAGTGAGACATTATGGGGCAAATGAGCAAACGCCATTAAACTTTGGGGCACATGAGCAAATCCCCCTTTTTTAATTGTACAAATACATCCATAAGAACCCTTCTACTGAATATATTTCCTACTGTTTCTTGCATTCCACCATCTTGAGCTGCATGTTCTCCTTTCATGATTTAACCCTTGAGCATTAAATTCCGACTTTCCGAGAAGCTTTCTTTATTCTTTGGCAATATCTCCATTGCTGTATCTAAAGTAAAAAATGAAATTGCTAGGTTCATGCAGTGAAGTGTGGGAGGCTTCAGGTGGATGGGCAAACGATTCACGCAGAATATATTGTGAAACCATCACAAAAGATAAGCCATTTCTTGCACAGGTGAGTCAAGTTAGTCAATTTTGAAGGGTCATCAATATTATTGATCCCCATTTGACCCATTCAACAAAAATATTTACTTTGTTAAAAAATACATGGGAGTCTTAGAAAGCGCAGTCAACTTCTCTAACCTTGATTACTAATATATATAAAAAAATATTTAGATTGGTCATGTGAAAACGATATCATTAGAGTGGTCATGAAAAATATTTTTATAATAATTTTTTGTATTTTTTACTAACATATTCAGTTTATAATAATTTTTTGTATTTTTTACTAACGCCAGTTCTTCAGCTTCTAGATTTCCGTGTTGATTTTATTGTGGAGTGTGACGCCTCGGGTTCAGGCGTTGGGGCGGTTCTTCATCAAGACAAAGGGCCGATTGCATACTTCAGCCGTGGTCTGGCAGTTCGACACGCACATTTGGCAGCGTATGAGCGGGAACTCATTAGTTTGGTGCAGGCAGTCCACCATTGGCGGCCTTATCTATGGGGACGTCTATGTGTGGTTCGTACAGACCATTATAGCCTTAAATTTTTGCTTGACCAACATCTCTCCACAATTCCACAACATTGTTGGGTAAGCAAATTATTTAGCTATGACTTCAGTGTGGAATTCAAGTTCGGGCGTTTAAATGTGGCTACGGATGCCTTGTCTCGCGTGGAGGCTATAGATGGTGCTGCCTACGCCTTGTCCATGCCGACTTTTACTGTCTTGGAGTCGGAGGATCTGCTTAAGGAGGCAGAAGGTGGCTCAGAGTTGGCGAATCTAAGGACACATATTTCGGCTAGGGTTCTGGGGGATCCTTGGCGCATTAGGGATGGCCTTGTTCTATATCAGAATCGGGTCCATATCCCTCATTCTTCTCCATCTCTCCAGCCGGTATTGCTCGCAGTTCACTCGGCTGGGCATGAAGGTGTGCAGAAGACTGTTCACCGTCTTCGTGCTGATTTTCATATACCACAAGACCGTAAGTTGGTGGAAGACTTGGTCCGGTCCTGCCCCGTCTGCCAACCCAACAAGTCGGAGCAATTACATCCCGCCGGTCTATTCCAGCCCTTGGTGGTGCCATCTCACATTTGGGAAGACATTGCGATGGATTTTGTGGAAGGATTGCTTTGTGTCAATGGGAAATCTGTCATTCTCACCGTGGTGGATCGCTTTTCTAAGTATGCGCACTTGATATCCTTGGCTCATCCATATACGTCAAATCCCGTGGCTCGGGTTTTTTTTTGATGATGTGGTCAGGTTGCATGGGGTTCCTTGTTCCCTCGTGAGTGATCATGATCTAGTTTTCACAAGCAATTTTTGGTCGAAGCTTTTTCGTTTGTCTGGCACTAAGCTTCATCTGAGCTCAGCTTTCCATCCTCCGTTGGATGGCCAGACAGAGGTCGCTAATAAGATCATTACTATGAACCTTTGCTGTCTTATTGGGGATCGACCTCATCAATGGGTTCGTTGGCTTCCATGGGCTGAATATTGCTACAACACCTCTTTTCAATCTTCGCTCCGTGAAATGCCCTTCAAGGTGGTATATGGACGAGACCCTTCGGTCCTTCGGCCAGTTGAGGCTCAGTTTGAACGTCTTCCAACCGTGGATCAACTTCTCCTGGAGCGTGATCAGTTCCTCACTGACGTCCGTGAACGTCTCCTACTAGCGCAGCATCATCACAAGAAATCTTATGACAACAAGCATAGAGCACTATAGTTTGAGTTGGGTACATGGGTCTGGCTCTGTCTTCAACACCAGTAAGCATTGCCTTTAGTCGATCATGTTAACCGTAAGTTAGCTCCTCGCTATTATGGGCCCTATCAAATACTGGAACACATAGGAGATGTGGCATATCAATTGCAGTTGCCGCCTCGGGCTTGTATCCATGACATTTTTCATGTAAGTTTATTAAAAGCGTATCATAGCGATCCTCTTGCGGCTCCACCTCTACCGGAACTTCAGCATGGTCCCGTGGCACCTATTCCTCATCATGTTGTTCGTGGCCGCATTAGCAAGGGATTGCGTGTGAAGTGTTAGTTCAATGGAATGGATTGTCCGACGCCAAGGCCACATGGGAACCTTTGTAACAGTTTCAAAAGCAATATTCTTCCTTTTAGCTCGAGGATGAGCTGTTTGCCAAGGAGGGGAGAGATGTCAGATGGGGAAAAGTCTATAGTAGGCGTCGGCTAACACAGGGAAATCTAGCTGTTGCCGGCAACAACAGCTAGATCAAATACGAATACATAAACTGCCATATCCGTTCTTCATAATATTTAGGAAGATGAGTTGTCGGATAGGAGATAAGAGTTATATTAGGAATAAGAGATTGAGTTAGATACTTCTGTTAGGAGTGCTGTCTATTTAAAGGACAGGTAATATTGTTAATGAATCAAGCAGAGAATTACCTTTCCTATCTTCTTTCCCCGTCTCCTCTCTGTCCTGCGCAGGTCACCCTCCCCTGTGTTCTCTTCCTTATCCCTGTCCTCCAGATTGCCTTCCAGCCAAAGGTCTTCGCCCCAAGCTGCCGGTTCACCACCCCTACAACCTGCGTTCAGGAACTGGCTGTGACAGCACAACTTACCTTTGTGTAGTTCCTGAGTCAGCCCCTGTTTTTCTCTAAAAGTTTTCTTTTCCCATCTTTGATGTGGCTCTTCACCAACTAAAGCTGTATATTCTTGCTTTGACATAAATAATTCATGCATATTTCTCAGTTACAATTTTGAATTGGCATATTCCTGAAGGCGATTACTCTTTCAGGCATGAACCACCAGTCTTGGGTGGTGATATTTCAATCCTTCAGAACGAAGTTGATGTTGTAACTGTTTGCAAACCGGCATCTGTTCCGGTAAGTTTGTAATTCTAATGTTATTTATGAAAGTTGTTAAATGTGATGTACAATAAAAAAATATGCAGCTATTCTTCTTATAACATAATACTATTTTCATTTAAATTGTCTTTGAAACAAAGTATCCCTGCTAGCATTATTGATTGTAATTATAAACTTGTTCATCAAGATATGTTACCTGAACTAAAATCTATTAGGCTGTACCAAGTCCAAAGTCACAGAAAATGCAAGGACTGCTCCTTAAATTTTTATCTCATAACGATTTTTTGGGCTATAAGTGACATCTCTACAATGACGGTAATATTTTTAGTCACTGTCGGATGGTGCAATCTCATAATTATCAACTAATCATTAAAAAGCTTCTACCAGATAAAATTAATTTAGGTTAGTCATGTTTGAATTCATGAATTTGTGGTGAAATGTGAGATCTAGTTGATGAGGTTTCTGGCTGTTCAAGATGAACATCACCTTTGAGAATTGTGAACTCAGTAACTGTGGAAACGCTAGAGTCTAATTTCAGTTTTTTAAAGTTTAATTGTAACAAAATCTGGTCTATATTTTGTTTTAAGTCTAAGTTACTTACAAAAAGAAGTTGTTTCCCTTTGTAGGTTCATCCCTGTGGCCAATACCGGAAGAATACTGTAGTAGGCATTCTGCAGGCTGAGCATGGATTGACGCCCCTATTTCGTATCCTTAGCTTCAATTATGTCATCATTGGATAGTGACTTTCATTACCTGTTTATTCTCTCCACTGTATGTTGAAATTTTACCTCTATTTATAAATGTACTAGAATTCCTTGACTACCATTATTATTTTCGCAGCAGTGCACCGGTTAGATCGGTTAGTTTCAGGCCTCCTTATATTTGCTAAAAATGCTGATAGAGCTGAACGTTTCAGGCAACAGGTGATATTAGACACCATGATGGCACTCACCTTTTTTTATCATCCTGTTCATTATGTATATCTGCACTCAGCATATCATCCTGTTCATTATGTGTGTCTGCACTCAGTTTTTATGTGGTTTATTGACATATTTTATCTTTTTTACACATTTCTTATTTGAGTACTGTTACTGCAGATTGAAACTGGTTTGCTGCAGAAGGAATATGTAGCCAAGGTAGTTGGGGTATTTCCTGATGGTGAGGTATGTGGTTTATTTAGTGTCAAAAGCTCAGCATGTCAAGGATTTTGTTGGATCCAAGAACGAAAGTTGTTTCTGTTGTAACATAACTTGAATTGACTTTTGTCTTCTGTCTACTTTAAAAATGATTTCTTGCATTGTCACCCTGAGGTTCATGGTATTCCGCATGTTTCAGTTCTTCAAATTCCAAATTTGCAAAAGCTTTTAGAATGAGATCTTTAGTGACTGAATTGAGTAACTTACTTTTGCATTAAATCACCTAAATATCCAACAAAGGGAAATTCAATCATTCTGGGTGGAGCCTTTAGCTTCACAGCCAAACAATTAAATCCTATATGTTGGGCCTGCAGTAGAGCATTTTGATTGTTCCTGAATGCCAGCAACTGCAATTACTTGGAAAGGAACTTCCTATCTTTAGCAAATATTTGTCATTTAGAAGCTTGGGACTTGGACATGTCTCAACCAACAATGGTCGCCAATATGCCATTGAACTATTGAATCCTTGGGGAATTTTGTAAGTTCTCTGTTATATGATAATTAAGTCTTAGTTCTACCAGGTAGGGAATGGCTCAGTGGAAATTTCTTGCCTATAGAAGAAGCATTTCAGATTACTTTGTTTGATTTTTCATACATAAATGCTGATGTGACATGAATATCTAACTAGAAGAATTTCTTTTCAGCAAATTGTTGATGCTAATGTAAACTTCAATGCACGGGAAGGAAGGAGCACTGTGGAGGTCTGTAATCAATTATTAAATATGTTGTACATTGCTTTTTTTGCAAAAGTACATATGCTGAATCAATTGCTGACTCTCTCTCTCTCTCATACACACACATGCGCACAAGCGCAATGTATTGCTGCCAGAGTTAAGTTGGTACAGATTAATGCTGTAGATGTTCTTTAATGGTGATAGTACATCAGATTGTTTGTACCAGAGAAATCATTAATGTTGGTTCATTGAAATTCTTGTATTTCCATATCTCCATCAAATATAAAATAAGCAAAAGAAATATTTGATATGGTCCCTATAGAGATTTTATTTCTTCTGGTTTCTCCTAGTAGTGGGTTGAACATGAACAATGTATTTGTTTATGTATGAACTACATGCTAGGATTTGACAGAACTACATTGTACACAGTAGCGAAACAACACTGGTTTGAGACACAGATCTGAGTTCAATTTCTGAAATGCAGGTTTGTGATGGTTCTGGTACAGCCCCAAGTGGAAAACAAGCATGCACCAAGTTTCAGAGGATTTGCACCAATGGGACCCACAGCATTGTCTTGTGCAAACCTGTGACTGGCCGGACTCACCAGGTATCTAATTCCATTTTACCTTCTATGCATGCTGCGGGTCCGCTTGTGTTCACACAAGTGAAATATCCTAGAAATTAAGAAATTACAAAGAATAAATTTAAAAGGCCCCTATGCAGAAAATTTTTCAAATGGCCTCTTCTATAGTAACTCCTTTTGAGGGACTTACCTTTACATGTCTAGTCTACCCTTAGGATTTCGGACAATCTGTTGGACTTAACTTAGGGATTCACCCATGCAAGTAAGTTGTCTCTGTTATCTTGTTAGAGAATCTCCACTGAGATGCTTAATGCTTGGACCAGTGTTTCAGGTGAGAGATGCTGGAGAGATGCCAATTTAGATGGCAACCAACCGATGCATGGCACTGATGCTTGTGTGAAACTCTTGTTTACCAGTGCTTTACAGCAAAAGAATTAATTTCCCAGACTATTTGGTCAGTTGCTACACCTACCTAATTACCCCTACTTGGTGCTAAGTGTTGGGGTCAAAGTTGCCATAGTGGAGTCGTAGGAGAGAGATTGGGAGCAATAGAAAAGCCTTGTAGGCTGTTCCCTCCTTGATTGGATGGCTCAAAACAATCTGAGCTGCCCATTCCCCATGATCGAATGGCTACTGAGGTCTTAGCAGGTAGCACCCCTAGTTAATGCCAAGTGTTAAAGAGTAAAAATTTGCCAAAGTGAGCACCCATGCCTAGTCCTGAGGAATGGAATGCTCTTTGGAGATTAACTATCAATGAAACTGGTTTCATTTTTTTCCTCAAACACGCAGGAGAGCTGCGTATCTTTGCATTAAGAAGGGGAAAAAACTTACAGAAACCTTACAGACCCAAAAAAACGCACCCAAAAACACACATCACAACTGCTCTAGGAAACTAGCCTATGATACAAAAACAAGATCGACCTCGACCAGAAGGGATCTAATCCAAGACCTGTGGCAGGGCAGTTAGGTATGAGATACCCTTTGCTCCGGCCAGACCCCAAATCCTCATCTCCTCAATGATAAAAGACGAGGGTCCTAACGTCCGGCACAACCCCATCAAAGACGCAGCGATTGTGAAGATTCCAAAGAGACCAAGCCCCCAAAATGATGATGGAGTTAAGGCCTTGCCGGACCTGGCCATGAACTGCGTTGTGTGATCTGGACCACCAATCTTCAAAGGAGAGCTCACCCAGCTGAGGGGAAAGGTTTTGTAATATGACCTTTTGAAGCAAGTCAAACCAAAATTGGCGCGCAAACACACATGAGATCAAGAGGTGGTTAATGGTTTCCTCCTCTTGGTCACAAAGCGTGCAATGTGGGGGTGTTGCAATCCTCAGTAGCCAAACGATCCATGATCCAAAGATTTATCATGTGCAGCCAGCCACATAAAGAAACGACATTTAATTGGGGCCCAAGTTCTCCAAATTCGCTCCCAGGGTCTAAATTCAGTGCCTCCCTGAAAAAAGCCTTCATAAGCTGATTTTGCTGAATAATTTCCATTGGCAGTGAAGCGCCAAATGTGTTTATCTTCTAAAGCGGGCTACAGCTCCACCTGAGAGAGGAGATTCCAGAGATCCAAAAAATCAACAATGGCTCCGACCGTCATTGCTCCTATCAAATCCGCAGTCCAGTTGTGACCTGTGAGTGCCTCCCTCACCGTGCGCTTATTGGCATGTCTCTTGGGAACCAAAGCAAAAAGACGGGGTGCCAGATTAGCGATCCTTTTCCCATGGATCCATCTATCTGTCCAGAAGAGGGTGCGAACGCCATTACCGACCTCAGTGTAAGTTGCAATGGAGAAGGACCGAACACAGTGGTGAACCTGAATCGGAAAGGGGGCCCAAGACCTGTCAGGATCAACCTTCTGAAACCAAAGCCATCTCATTCTAAGGGCCCATCCCATCCGCTGGAGGTCAGAGATACCAAGACCCCCGAGTTGAAAAGGCCGGCAAGTTTTGTCCCACGCCACAAGACAATGTCCTCCCTTAGTTTCTTTTCTGCCTCTCAACAGAAAACTTCTACGGATTTTGTCTATTTCTTTAATAGCCCATTGGGGGAGGTCAACTACCATGGCCAAGTAGACCACCATAGAGGTTAACACAAATTGAACCAAAGTTTTCCTGCCCACCCTTGTTAGCAACTCTGCTTTCCAACCCGGAAGACGATCGGCAATCTTATCAATAATAGGCTGCACATCCGCCCTTGTTAGCTTCCGAAGGGAGAGGGGCACACCAAGATATTTGCAAGGAAAATTCATCACTTCGCAGGGAAGATGCTCATTGACTATAGCAATCTCTATCTCAGAACAATGGATGGGGAATATGTTGCTCTTTTGCATATTGGTTTTGAGGCCGGAAGCTTCACCAAACAAACGAAGAATACCCATAGTGACCTCCAAATCCATGGTATCTGGCCTAAGAAAGATGACCACATCATCGGCATAGAGGGAGATCCGGTGTTGCAAGGCTCGAGAAGAGGGGCTGAAGGAACCCTTCTCTAGAGGCCTTAGAAAACAGGTGGCTTAAGATGTCCATAACAAGAATGAAAAGCATTGGGGAGAGGGGATCTCCTTGCCTCAGTCCACGCTTATGAAGGATGACTTCCCCGGGAATCCCATTGAGAAGGACTTGCGAAGAAGAAGTGCCCAGCAGCCCACAGACCATGTCGCACCAAATGGAGCCAAAACCCATGTTTCTCATAACCTCAAGGATAAACGACCAGGAAACAGAATCAAATGCTTTTGTGATGTCTAGCTTGAGAAGGATACGAGGCTGCCTTTGATGATGAAGAAACCTTGCCATCTGCTGTACCAACATGAAATTGTCCTGAATAAACCGTCCTTTTATGAAGGCGCTCTGATTTGGAGATACCATCTGATGGAGCCGGACAGCAAGTCTATTGGCAAGGATTTTGGTGACTAATTCGGCAAAACTGTGCACCAAGCTAATGGGCCGGAAATCCTTGGCAAGGATTTTGACAGTCTTTTCATCGGTTTTTTTTGTCGTCTTTCGCTGCTGTTCCGATGAATCCTTCCAACATTTTGTGCTGGAATGTCCAGGGGCTTAATTCTAAACCAAGGCAAGATGCTGTTCGCACCCTGGTAGCTTCGGCTCGGGTGGATGTGGTCTGTCTGCAGGAATCGAAACTGGTCACTATGGAGACCATTGCAACAACCCAGACTATGGGAGCATCTAGGTGTCATGTAGACATGCAATGGCCCAAACCATATGCACTAAAAAAAAACGAGTGAAGGGAGGTAACGTAATTCGCAAAAGATGTCCAATTCATATTGGCCTTTTGATTTTGGCTTATGAGTAGTAACAGCCTGTAGAGAAGTTTGTATAGAGAGAGACACTTGTGTGTGATTTTAGTTGATATAAATGAAGTCAGTACATTGTGTACTATAATCGACTAGTAGACCCTACCTTAAAAAGCCACTCCATTTGAAAGCCATTTACCGTAGAAAAGATATTTATTGTAGAAAAGCAATCTTTAGAAGCCAACACGAAAATGGCCATAGTCATCTAGTTTAATAAATGAAACTCGACTCCAATGTTAATGCACCTGGTTTCCCATACCCCGAATGATCAAGGATGCATGGTATCAACATGTCGCCCTATAGCGGACCTGCAAAATAAATGACAAGGGTGACACCAAGGTCTCAATGAATACAATTAAGCATACCATTTAATTAGCATGAGATAGACAATTGAATTAAATAAGGGAGAAATACTGTATGAATTGTTGTTGATGGTTATGACTTATGAGCGTTTTCTCTCTCAATTTAATTCAGTTGTGTCTATGTCCTGTAAATTAATTTGGATGCTGAATTGTATTCTATAACACCCCAGTTTCACCCTCGTTTGTTTTGCAGTGTCATGTCGTGGATCCTTGCTCATTCAGAATATGGGAAACCAACTATAGTTACGTTAGCTTTATAGAGCTGCATTTATTAAGTTAGATGCCTTTTTATTTTGTGGACTATGTTACCTTCTTCACCTTGTGGATTTTTTATTAGTCATAGACACTTGCTACTAAACCTTGCCTATCTATTAAAAAGTAGTGAATTAGCGCCAGCGGATTTAGTAATGTACTAGGAAAATTGGTTGTGGAATCTGTTATATCATGTTATGTGAATTTATGCCGGCAGATTTAGTAATGTGCTTGGAAAAATTGGTTGTGGAGCCTGCTATATGTACTTATTGGCTTATATTGTTATTGTTAATTTGAGAATAAATTGTGCGTATGATTTGGGCTATTGCATGCGTATGTGACATGTAGATGTGCGTGGTTCGTTGTTACAATCTTTTGGTGAAATATGTTGAAGTATAAGTGAATTGCCCATCTTTCCTCATCAGCTTAAACTTTTGGGTGAACTGATTGGTGCATGAAACTCAATATGGTATCAGAGCCAAGAGGTCTTGAGTTCAAGACCTGGTTGACGCAATTAAAAAAAATTAATTGCAATCCACTTCTATTCCACGTATTAGGTCTAAGAGAGCCTACACGTGAAGGGGAGTGTTGAAGTATAAGTGAATTGCCCACCTTTCCTCATCAGCTTAAACTTTTGGGTGAACCGGCTGGTGCATGAAACTCAATAAAATATGCTGTATTCATGGTCAGCCCCAAGAATCGTACATGAACTTAATAAGCCGTGAAGGCTTTATGTAGGGATAACCGATTCACTTAACATATTTGCCTTTCCAGTAAAACATGTAGAATCTAGAACATTATTGTACTATCTGAATCATAATAGAGGCCTTAATAACCTTTTATAGGAGACCTCCTCAACGGAAAACTTGGCAAAGATTGTTATAAGTTCCACTCAAAGTCTAAAACCATCAAATGCCTCTTATCTTGAGTCATAGCTCTCTCTGTTTCTTGTTTTAGCAAGCAGCTTCATGCCTAATATGTTGCTTCAAAAAGAATCACATTGTCAGGCATTGGTTCACCATGTCTTTGGTCATGGTCTTGGTCTTTGCTGCTTGTTCTTTATGCCTGCTGTATGTGTGCTTGTTATGTTTTTAGAGTTACTTCTTTATATTGCTGATACAATTTTCTGTTTGCCCAACATTGTGAAAAATGTTAGATAAGAGTACATCTAAAACACATTGGGTACCCAGTAGCTAATGATGAGCTGTACGTTTCGGAGAATGTTTCTCCACGTTCATCAAAGGGAGCAAGTCTCAACAGAGCAACCTCACTAGCGTGCTCATTGCCGTCATCAGATCCTGACAGCAGTGCTGGCGTCGGCAGCGAGGATGCAGAAGATGCTGATGAGGAATTCGGTATTGATCCAATGTGCACAAATTGTCCAAATCTTGCTCCAGTAGGGTGAGTGCTTCCTGTTGCTTAACAAGTTTTTAGTTAGCACTTGATAATAAAGGGTTTGAATAAAGAATCAATGTTTACTTGAACTTTTGCTAAGCTTATGGATTCTTCAGGTCTTCTTGTTGATCTTCTGTTCTTTTGACAGTTATGATGGAGATGAGGAGGGACTATGGCTGCATTGTGTGCGATATACTGGTCCTGATTGGAGCTACGAATGCCCATATCCTGACTGGGCCTGCCTAGATAATGTGTCGAGGAAGAAAATGAAGTCGTGATGTAAAACATTCTTTTGTTACATCACTTTTTGGTGGATAATAGTAAGCCCACCGGCCTGAACATTTTTGTGGATAATGGTAAGCACCTTGTCACATATGGATGTAATGATTTATGTGGTTCCTGTGGCATACTTTAGTAAGGATCCTAGATCTTTAGTCACATATGTTTCATACTGACATTTTTCTCCGAAGGTTACATACTTTAATATCTATCCTAAGATTACTGGTTACACACAATGGTTAAGGCATTTTTACAAGATATGTTATGGTTAGCACCCGGTATGGTCATGGTACTTCTACTTCGTTGCTGCTTCGATGTTTCTCCGAACATACTTTTATGTGTACTGAAGTCAAGATTACTGGAAGTCATGTACAAATGGTTAGTCAAGCTATTTTACAAGATACTACTGAAAAAATAACACGCAATTCTCTTGCATGTTCTAAAAAAATGACACCCTCTGCCAGCATTTTACTAGCGCTAGAGCAAACGAAGATGGAAAGCCCATACGAGCACTTGAGCTGAGCCATTCTTATTCCTACGATGCTACTCCGTCTTCCCCCACTTGGTAGGCCGAAGCAAGGCGGAGCATCATCGGGCGAGCAATCGCTCTTCCTCTGCCCTGTCTCTGTCAATGCAAGAGAACGAGCCTCTGCTTTTCTTGCCCTAGTTTTAGTAGGACCATTAGACTTTTAGCATCAGATGTCGCCGGACCAGGCCCTAGAGAAGCACCCGGGTGTGGTGGGGCCATCTGCCCAAAACATGCATGATGTCATAGACAAGGAAATGCATGTGGGCCCCCACACTGTCGCTGTCATTTGGCAACCGTCGGATTTGGTCTTGGTCTCGTCCAATCTAAGACGTCCATCGTGCTGCCATGATCATTGATCAGGTAGGTTGATGCATGCACATGTACGGCGCAGACTTTGCACAACCCTTTGGCGATGTGCTGTGGGTGCAAACGGAGTGGCACATGTACGGCGCAGACTTTGCACAACCCTTTGGCGATGTGCTGTGGGTGCAAACAGAGTGGATAATTTTTATTCAACTGACGGATTAAAGACTTGTGGAGCAAATATAAAAAGGACAAATGGTATCCGGCACTACTTGTGTTTGACTTTAATTTCGAGGAAAAAATATGGAATAGAATACGGGATAAGTGATATCTGTCTGTATATATCCGTATGTGAAATGATATAAGAAAAATCTATTATGACTTCACTTAGGAACAAGATAACATATAGATGGATTGTCACATCTAAACAGGTCGGGAATACTGAGTATTAAAGTGCTCAAAGCTACGTGTTATCATTAAAGTTGTTAGCATCGAATCAACAGAGTTCCTCTAGAAATCCTACCAAAACCTTCGATTCTATACATGGCTAGCTAGATCACTATTTTATGATCTTATTGGGTTTAGACCCTACCGCATCCACATGGATCATATCGTTCTATGATGTCAACAGTGGGACAAGGTAGGAGGAGGTCGACAAATGCATCGGTAGAGGAGAAAGAGAATTTCCATTGTGCTTTGTAGAAGGTGTGCAAGCGCGAAGGACATGTGGGAACACATTGTACGCAGCCTTTGCCGTTTCTCTTTTCGATTTTCGGCACTAGTTACTGGATAAGCACTTGCAAGGTGCAACACATAGGTCTATGTTTTAAGGAACAAATCAACCAGTACGACTCACTATCTAGCTATTCTTGAAATTATTTAATACTAAGCAACTAAACATCGATCAGGTGTCAAATGGATGTATTCGCGTCAATTCATGGGGCACATGGCAGGTTGTAGTGAAGGCCAGCGCTGAGTTTTTTTTTTCAATTTCGATGTGAGAATATTTACTTTTAGTTTAGGGTACTCTCTTTTTTTACTTAACTTACTGCAATCCGTTTAGAGTTTGACCACCAATAAATTTAAAAATATTTATATTAGCTATAAAAAAAATTATATTGTTATATTTATCATTAAAAATACTTTCATAGTATTATAGTTTTATTAGTATACATTAATATAAAGTTACGAAAAGTAGCACCGTAAAAAATAAAAACGACAAGTGAAACATGCATGCATATCTGTGGAGTCGTTCGGTAACACCGTATAACATGGGCAAAATCTTGTGTTTGCTACTGGTTGAAGCCCAATGTATGCCACTAGTTTTCACAGCGTCTCATTTTTTTACACTGGTTCGTTAGAGCGTTGTTTGCTTTTGCCATTTTCAGCCGGTCAACGACCATTGACCACCGTTAGCATGTCAAATTTTTCGAGAAACCCCGTAATACCCTTGTGCTGTTGACAGTGGGGTTGCGTCGGTGTCAGTGAGGGAGAGATCGGAATTGGGTCGGACGTGAGGGAGAGGGACGGGGGTGTTACGGTTTTTTCCTGCTGCCCTGACTG
Source organism: Dendrocalamus sinicus (assembly GCA_036346575.1). NCBI lineage: Eukaryota > Viridiplantae > Streptophyta > Magnoliopsida > Poales > Poaceae > Dendrocalamus > Dendrocalamus sinicus. The sequence continues at coordinate 24,589 of JAYEVI010000203.1, forward strand.
AGGAGATGGAAGGAAACGGATGGATGGGGGAAAAAAAAAGAGAAGTCCACTAACGCACCAATGGCAAAAACCAGAGGATACAAAAACTAGTGTCATAAGTGAGACAGTGCCCCTCCGGTACTATATGTCTTTTCTTGTACCTCTATGTTCTTTATGTTCTTTTTGGCTGACGTTTTAGAATGAGTAGGGGCAATGTTTTAAAATTTTGACCACTAATATATATAAAAATATTTAAATTTATTATGTGAAAATGATATTATTAGATTTGTCCTAAAAAATACACACATATCATATATTTTTTATTAACTTTTACTAACATATCATTAGATAAAGTATTTTTAAAATATGTGCATGAGCAGCAGTGTCAGTGTCCAAAATATCAAGTAAAAAAGAAAGGAGGTAGTATGTATTACAATACTAGCTAGTGCTCCCAATATTTGTTTTGATTCTGTATGCCTTTTGGTAATTTACCGTTTTGAGGAAAAGGTGAGATCCATCTATCGGGGTGTCAAGGGAGAGATAAGGCTGGAGACTCTCGAGCGTGTGTGAGTGGTGGTCTTTGGGTGGCCACCTCTCTTAGCTTGACTTGGTCGAGCTCATGGGTGACGACAGCGGCGGCGCTGGAGGCGCCAACGACCTGGGTGCTTTGACGCCGGCCCTTGGCAGTAGCCGCGCCAACCACCTTGTCTCTCCTCCCTATAAATGCCAGCTTCCTCTTCTCCGTTTGGGCAGAACATCAGTGAGTCCTCTTACACTTCGATCTCTTACTCCTCTCAATTGGGTCTTGGTTTGAGCTTTGGAGTAGTCGCTCCACCGTGTTCTTCACCAGTGCCAACGGGTGTGCAGTCTGGATTTGCCTTCTTTGTGTTTTCCTATGAAGTTTCTTGTGCCTTTTCTCTTTGGGACCTGGGATTAAGAAATTTGGGGATTTTATCCTGGAAGGCTAGATTCGGTTGGCTCTATACCGAGTTGAGAGAAGAAGAAATTGAGGCTTGGTACTTTGTGTTCTTGAGTGCTCTTGGCTGGAGCATTCCGTCAGTCTTGTGCGACATCTTCCTGACCCTCAACTTCGTTCTTCGGTGTGCTGAAGTTCAAAGACCGGCATTGTATCTCCGTCAACCTCGTCTCCTTGCGCGGTATTGCGAGGCGTTTGGTTTTCTGGGGTAGCGCCTTTGGGCATGCCTTGTCTGGATTTCTTCTCGGTGGCTTCGAGTGCCATTGGTGCTGTAAGTATTCTGACAGTTCATCCTTTGCACTTGGCTTGATCTATTCCAAGTAGCTGTTCTGTGAGTTATCACTATCTTTGGTTGGAAGAATTTGCAAAGTGATGATGTGTAGTGGGCTTAATGCTCAATGAGGAACTTTGTCTAATATTGAGTTTGATTTGATCATCTGATGTAGATTTGTGCTAGAAGAGTAGTGCTTACTGTTGTCACTTAGTCCTTAGTATCTTGGTATCTTATTGTCTGTTGTGCTATTCTTTTCAATCGTGTGATCTCTAGAATTGTTTAGTACTTTATAACATGTGTTTAGCCTAGTTGCAGTAACTCTTGCTGTTAAGTGATTTGCTTTGGTCATGTTTTGTTTAAGAGGATCATCTTATCTAAGGCTATCACCAGTACTGTTCTTTGAGATCATTCCTTTAGTTGAAGCTCAATTAACCGATAGTATGTTGTCTCCTTTTTTTTGCTAAGTTATGTGACAGCTCAGTAAAGCATAATTTAAATTACAAAATCTGAAATCTGATTATCATTTCATTCTGAGAAGAGTATAGACAAAGTATCGAGAAGGCCAAGAGTGAATCTTGAGCAACTCTACAACTGAGAGAAATAATCACATTAAAACACGAGCTTCTTGCTGGTTTTAATTGCTTTCATGCTCTATGTTTCAAGTATATTATCCTATTTAAATGACGTGATAAATTTACAAGTTTTCATGTTGATGTTGTCATTTACTTGTTGCTGGTTATATACTTTGATTACATTAATATATGCTGGGATTAATCTTGAATATTTGCTAAAACCGCATGTTTTACAACAATATTATAATATTATTGGCAATCTATTTTCATACTTTATCACATTTTTAAATATTTGCTGGGTATATATTTTTGACATAGGCCTCTATGGCTTTAATTTTGCACAATAATTTGGATGCTTTACAGGAATTTTACACGAATTCAAAGAAAGAAGGTCCATATAAGATGCAAGGATCCCCTAAAAAAACAAATTCCAATGGTTTGTACCACTCTATAAGAATTTTCATGGGAATCTTAGAAGGTCATTCCTTTGTTCTAAAAAGCTATATATGAAATTTTCATATAGAACTTCATTCCTTCACAATTCCTCTAAAGTCCTACATTCCAAGCCCTATGCTTTCTCTTATATGTAACCTACAGCCAAATTCTTTTTGGCTTATAGCTTATGCCTACTCTCAAACAAACAAATAGGATGACTTCTCTACCACCGTTTTGAAGCAGCTTATCGAGAAAGCTTTTTGAAGCAACTTATTAGCTTTCAGTTTGTTCACATAAGCGCTCATGCTAGGGCAAAAAAACATAAGCCGTAGCTAAAGAGGATTAAATATCTATTAAATATGGCTTTATACTTAATTAAAGCTCTAAGATCTATCTAATTGTAAGCTTTCCAAAGTTACTTTCCGAGTACCCCTTCTCATCACACTCATAATAACAGATATTGTTATAACGCTTGTTGTCGTGGTAGGAGCACCCCTTCTTGCCTTTTTCATGACTAGCACTTCGGTATGAGCACCTCTTCATGAATTTGTTCATTCTCCTCACTAGGAGAGCCAATTCCTCCTCGGAGTCCTCCTCATCATCTTTGGACTTTTCACTTGACACCACTTTAGCCTTGAAAGCGGTGATCTTCTTGCTCTTGGAAGAGAATTGCTCCAAGAGCTCCTCCTTGTCCTTCTTGTATAACTCATTTGTTATGAGGTTGCCAAGAGTTGTGTTGGTATCATCCTTGTCAACTCAGGCGAGTTGAGAAAGAGTGTCACCAATGTCTCATACTTCTCCAGCAAGGCCCTAAGCATCTTGTCACAATATCAACATTGGTTAGTGCAGTACCTAAGCTTTTGAGCTCATTTACAATATTGTTGAGGCAAGAATACATTTTATTTATATTCTCATGAGGCAACATTGTGAATGTCTCATATTTGATCTGAAGGCTATGCAATTTGGCTTCTTTAATCGTAAATGTTCCCTCATGGATTTCCGAGAGGGTGGTTCAAATATCGTGAGCGGTTTCTAAATTGCTCACTCTATTGAACTCATCCGCGTTAAAAGCAACAAATAGAGCAATCATAGCTTGAGCATCTACATGAGCATTGCACTCCTCTTGTTCCATTGGATGTAGTGGATTGTAACATCCCGAAAATTTGAAATTTGAAAATGAGAAGCTTTTGGATTATTTTTGCAATATATATTCTATTTGAATTTGGATTTTATGATGCTTCCTGAATTTGGTTGAGGTTCTAAAAATTGAAGAATTAATAAAAGAGAAGGACAGGTATTAATAATGCCCTAAAGAGGAATGTGCAAATAATGGGAAAAAAAACTAAAATTGTAAATGCGAATCTGGAAAGATGATCCAGTATAAGAAGGGAGAAACTTAAAACTAAAATATAAAATTTCATCATAAAAATAAGAGTATAAAAGGGAATAATAATAATAATATATAGGCAAAAATGAAATATATACTTGTGTACAAAAATGAAGGTGCAAATGAATAAATAGATAAATAAGAAAGAATACATATATATGTATATATATATGTGAGTAAAATAAATATATATGTGCGCATACAAAAATATAAATAAATAAAATAATATATACTATATATATACATGTATACATATTTGTATAAACATATGTATACACACAAAAAAAGCAAGGAGGTCAGGCCGGCCACAGCCCGGCCCAACCCCCTCTCCCGACCGCTCCCTCTGCTTGCTGGGCCCCCGCTCCCGAGCCTCCCCGCGCGCCTGCTCCACCCGCGCCCCCTCTCTCTGGCCAGGGGCCCCGATTGCCAGCGCCTCCCCTCCCTCTCTTTCCTCTTTCTTCTCCCGCGCGCTCGCTCTCCTTTTTCTTCTGCTGCGCGCAGCTCTCGTCCGCCTCGTGGCAGCCATGCGCCGCACCTCATCGCTGCCGCCACGGTTTTTATGCGCACCGCCACGGTCTCGACAGCTAACCCGTGACCATAAGAAAGCCTCGCGCCACCCTCTCCCTACCTTGCTTCCTTTTGCCGCCCTGCCCATGGGCCGGCCGCAGACGCCTCCACGCCATTCCCGGTCCTCCGGCGACGCCCCGCCACTCCGACCGCGTCATGGTGCACCCCCGAGCAGTCTCCTCCCTCCTCCCTCGAGTAATTGAACTCCGACGCCCCCGGCTCGCCGCGCGGCCGTTCCTCCTCACCGCCGGCCAAACCGCCATTTTCGTCGTCGTCTCAGGCTCGAGCACGGGCTCGATTCTTCGGGTGTGGAGCACCACCGTGTGGCCCCGAATCTCCTCCAACCGACGGCCGATGCCCTCCGCCGCCCGAGCTCCCCCTCCATGGTGGCCTTCCCCGCCTGCCCCCGGCTCCCGCCGCCGGCATGCCACGGCTACTCTCCGACCCTACCAACGCTTGCGGTGAGCTCCCCTTGGCCCACTAATGCTCATGTTTCCCCTACTCCACTCCTTTTCCCCTCCAGCCGCCGTCGCTATTAACGGCCTTCCCCGCCGGCCGCTTTAGGCTGCCGCCAGCCCGCCTCGTTGCCGCTCCGGCCACCGTTCCGCCACCCCTAGCTTCCCCGTGCTCTGCGCAGCCAGTTTTGCAGGTCACCGCTCCCTCTCCGACCGTTCCTCGCCGGCGCCACCGTCGGCCATGGCCGCCGAGCCGGCTGCTCTGTTTTTGGTTAGCTCTCAACACTTACCTCTTCCTAATGTGTGCGCAGATTCCATCAGCCCGGGCCGACGGCCCATTTGGCTAACAGAGAACGTCTAGCACACAAGATCTTGTGAGGTCTTGAGTTCGATTCCAGCTGGTAGCACTCTTTCCCCACATTTTTATTTTGTTACTTTTAGCTCATCTTAATTAATAAAAATCAGTGAAAATTTGGGAATAATGTAGAGAAGCTGATAAAATTTAATTAGAAGGTAAACAAGATTATTTAAGATTTTAAATTTGGAATTAATCCATGAGAGCCAATGAATTTTACTAGAATGTGAATAGAGTTGTTTAGGATTTAACATTTAGTTAAATACCTCATAAGAAAAGGTAATGAACCTTATTTATCTGTATTAAATCTAATGATTAATTCAGGGTATTAATAAAGAAAGAGTGGCTTTTGGTTAATTACCCAAATTAGTAAAGATACCTTAACTATAACATATACATATATGCCCAATATTTAAAATGCAACCACTGAATAAATACTAATGGTAGGTTTTACTAATTAGCAAGGGTTGAACTATAAACTTGCTAGGCAAGCAAATTTTAATTAAAGCAAATAATAAATATTAGAATATAAACCCTATCGTAGCATATTGCGCCATGCAATCTTAAATAGTGGCTTTAATTTAATACCTATGACAATTATCATCATGCATGGCAGCTCGAGTTATAAAGGGATAAAATATCATTAGCAGTAGCACTTTAGAGAGCACTCAAATTAAAAGGACATAATAATATACATGTGCTAAAATGTAATAGCCCTAAGTCATCAAGTATCAAAAATAATCTCACAGCATGTAAATACTCTAAAATAAACATTTAAACAATAACGCTGGTAATTAGGGTCGCATAAAATACTACATCCCAAGCTCTGCCCGATAGTCGAGTTTAAACTAGAATTAGAAGTGAAGCTAAGCCTAATAGCAGCTAGAGTATGAACAAGCTAATAATAGTGCCATTAATTAAATCTTAAACACTAGCTTTATTACATAATAGTATTGAGCATAATTGCATATATAACAAGTTAGGACCCATATGAATGAAGATACATAAAATATGATAATGGGATTATTAGAGATTTAAATTTTAATCAACTACCATATATGAATGAATATTGAGCCTTTGCTATTTATCTTAATCTAATTAGTAAGTAAAGGCCTAAATCAGAGATTATTCTAAAACTTAATAAAGATATCCAAGTGTTATAATACTTTCGACTAAAAGATTTATAGAATAAGTACAGATCTCATCCATCACCCAGTTTGCCTTTACCATAACCTAAGTTACAAGGAATACCTACCCAGTAGGACTCGCACTTCGATACATGGGTCTAACCTAACTCATGGAACTTCCTTGATAAATAACAAAATAATAACAAGAGATTATTAATAAAAGATCAAGTTATCGTATGCTATTACCAACCTTGCCTCAACTCACCGAATCACCCATTAACTCGTAATAAAACTAAATTGAGTTTATTCGGATTTATTTGGATCTCTTTGAGTTATTTGCTTTTATTTGGATTCATCGTTTGTCGCGTAATTAGAAATTGGGAGTCGTGAAGATCCAAATGGATCAAGCGAGATCAAGCTCGGCGAAGATAGAGACCAAAAGCTCAAGAGAAAGCATTGTGTGAGCTCAAGACCGCAGTAAACCGCGCAAAGTAGTCAATACTTTGATCATGTTGAATCTACGTTTTACGCAAATTACTTTTGTTTAAATTATCAAATTGCATGCTGTTATGTTATATGCAAATACATGTTAATTTAAGATTCTAGTTATATCCCATTGTGTACTTGGTTAATATTACCCCTCCTTTGAAATATTTGAACATGTGAACATTGTCGCTTCTAGCACAAATTATAATAGTAACCTTTCAAAATAAGTCCGTAATTGTATGCCATGCGTAGTATTGTTTAGGTACTCATGAGCGAGAGCGCCAAGCATCACTTTTAATCATGAGAAAAGTTGGTTGGGCGATCATGGTGATAATGACTGGTGTATGTTGGATATGGTTATTTTATATTCCCAAAAACTCTCAATTTGCTTTAATATCTGAGCGGATGGTTTGGGGGCTGGTATGTGGTGCGAAGGAATGCACAAAATTGTGGAGTGTGGTAGAACCGCTCAGATAATACTAAGGACTGAATCTTGTCATGTCAACCCGTGTAAAACAGTACAACCACAAGCTGGCAAAGTGTAGGCAGGGTTAACTAATTTGTGTAGCGTCAAGGTGGTTACGTGAAGGTATGACCACGAGCAAAGGAATGGATGTGTAATATTCCTCGCCTTTGCCCGTGATGGCTCACGAGGGACCCTTCCCGGCGTATGTGTAATATTACTACGGAAGGTTGACCTTAGCGGGCGTAACCACAATGGACTATGCATTGTAAAGGCCCTGTGATAGTCTATTCAACCACATGGCTAAGGAATCATGTGGGGCAATGAGTAGATCTATCTCTTGTGGGTAAAGTGTGCAAACTCTGCAGAGTCAAAACTATTCGAATAGCCGTGCCCACGGTTAAGGGCGGACATGGGAACTTAACTGGATATAGTTCTGTTTTAAAAACATTGGAAACTGGGAATGGAAACTTGAAGGGCGAAGGATCGCCTGGTTTGGAATTGTCTGGATGTCGTCGATGGTAAGTTAAGCGGCTATAACGTGAAGAAATTGCTATATGGTGCAGATGCCATGTAACGGTGGATGGAATCTGAATCGATATTAATAATGCATTTCCTTGTACATTATGATTTGGTTCAAATTGCTAGGTCTTAGGGATTTTTAATTAATTGTATTCAAAAGCACTCTGGCAAAACAAAATAACCCGAGCCTCTCCTCTGTTAAGCCATGCATACTATTTATTTGCATTCAGTGTATTGGCTCGCGAGCACGGGTCGGAGTGCTCATGCTCGCTTTGCGACAAAATTCAGAATCAAGAAATCAAATCACCTCGCCTCAGCAACAAGATTGGACAAGCTGGCGAGAAGATGAAGATGTCAAGGGCTAGGTCGCGAACCTCCGGTTGGTGCGCTGTGGGCATGTCTGAAGGTCCCACCTGTGTGCCGTTCTTCCGCCGCTGCAATTTAATGATTTCGCCTAATCGCCCATGAGTAAGTTTAATATTACATTTACGCTTTCGCATGATATGTATTTTGATATTCAGAACTGTAAACTGTGAGCACTATCTACTGATCCAGGGAATAGTGCAGTAAATCACAGAGGAATCCGGATGTTAATATCTGGGTCCCTACATGGATCAAGAGGCATGACATAATCCTCATTTATAATTTTTCATATGCTCAGATTTACAGCCTTAAGAAAAATAGACATTCTAATTTTTCAATAAGAATAATTTGAGCCATCAAAAAGAGATACCTTTATAAGAATAATTTGAGCCATCGAAAAGAGATACCTTTCTATAGCAGTTCCCTCACTAGCCATCCATTTTTCTCTAGACGGTTAAGTCTAAATCAATGAGAGACCAAGCTCTAATACCACTTGTATGATCAAGGATAACCGACTGGAGGGGGGTGAATAGGAGGTTCAAAACAATTCTTACATTCTGAAAACAATTACCACAATTTATAGTCTAGTAAGAATTTAAAGTAATTCAAACCTATACAATACTAGTATGTCAAGGTACTATAAGTACAAGGCTCTACAAGAATATCTCTATCACAAATAAATATGACAATCACAATAATCACAATGTGCTAAAAATACAAGTGCGGAATAAAGAGACAAAGAAATAACCAATAGACACATGATGTTTTACCGTTGTGTTTAGAAACTTGCCAGTTTTTCCTAATCCACAATGAGAAAAACCCAAGCGACTTGGACCAGATCCACGAATTAACTCTTCGCTCCTCAATCCACTAGTGGTTGTCCTTTCTTCACTTCTGAGATGGTGGACACCAAACTGCTCGCAAGTCAGTGCCGAGCCTCTTCACAATCTTCTTGAAGAGTGTCGGAACCCGGAGCGACAACTCCAGGATCCTCTGTGTAAATTGCACTAGTCCAGGATCAGCTAGTGCACACAGCGGATAACAAAGATAAATATCAAGCAATATGACAATATTATTCCAAATAAAAAGAGTAAGGCCTTATGGCCAGTGTTTACATCATCGCCCATTGGCAAACATTATTCAAAGCAACGGAAACTGCGGAAGCAAGCTGGAAACAAAACGAAGCCCAAATCTGCCCACAGGCAAATGACGGCAAGACGTGCCCTACTCGTCCTGGTCCTCACCGTAGTCGACGTAGTCCTCCTCTGTGATGAGACAGCAAGAATGAGTACAAACTTGTACTCCGCAAGCCACACGGGAAAAATGCAATATAATGCTTAAGGCCACAAGGGGAGGCATATAGGGTTAGTTGTGCAGAAATCAGCAGTTCAATAAATAAATTGAAATTGCTGAATTTAATACAATAAGTAAGAACATTAACAGTAGTAAAAATTAATACCGTTAGTGTAGGCTCCGACCAAACACTAACCTATTCTCGGGCATCCCACCCGGTCCATCTTTCCCAAAAGATTCCACGTGGCTCCGACCACCAGGTTTCATAAATCATTTTAAAACTAAAGTCTAATCCATGAAAAACTTTACTCAGCATGCCCATGACCGTGGGCACGGCTATCCAGGATAGATTATACACTCTGCAGAGGTTGTACAGCTTTACCCACAAGACACGATCATCCCGTTTTACCACTAGATTACACACTTCCTTAGGTGTGCGGTTAGGAGTCGTGACAAGGCCTTTACAATGCAAAGCCGTCAACCTGACCAAGCCAACTCTAAGGTTTCATCCCGAAGGACTCCACTGCACAGGACCCCTCTTGAGCCGAGTGAGACTTCTCATGGCCTACGCCACGCTCACTTTCATCCTACGGCATGACTCAGGTTGGGACCCGCAAATTATTCAGCCAGGGCTGTCCCATACCAGCCTTGTGGTAGTACGCTAGGGCTTTGCAACAGTAGCTCACAGACCGGTCCTTAATTGACTTAGGCCCAACCACATACCCCCTGTGCACGACAATCAACACTGTGTCTCCGAACAACAGTGCATGCCTGCACCCACCACCTAACCATTAGCCTAAGTCTAAACCAGATTTTATATTTTATTTTGAAAATGTTTCATAAACCTTCTTGACTCACCGAAGTCAAGAATACAGTTCAAAAGCTTATCATTTTATGTGAAAAGGGATCCCAAAAACAAATATTATGCCTAAGCAGGTCTAAGCATTTGCTCTAAAAATCCTCCAGCCAATACTAGTGTACTAACTAGAGTTTGGTTCTAGGGTGACAAGGTATACGGATTTGCAATGTCAAAGGAGGTAATAACAAACAGGTATTAACTAAAGTTAAAACTGAATTGAAATACATTGAATAAAAATATGCATGCAATATAATTTAAATCAACATAATTTTATTTGCAATCTGGGATCAACATGGTCAAGGAGTGTGACTTGCCTTGCTCCTCAAGTGGGTGTGAATCGTCGTCGAAGAATTCTCCGGAATCGTCGCAGTCTACACGTGAAAATAACTCAAATAAAATCCAAATAAATTCAAATTGACTTCAAAAATTTGAATTGAGGCCAGAAATGGATAGAGGGGAATTTTTGATGAATTTAGAAATTTGAATGGGCCAAATCGGAGTTAAAACGAGGGAGAACGGGCTCCGAGAAGTTTGAAAAGAGAGAAAATAGAAAAAGAGATTTTTTTGGAATTATTTTTCTAAAGGAAAGAATTTATGGCGTCGACATTGCGTCACCAGGATTTTCATTTCAGTAGAAATATTTTTCAACGGAAATTCGGGTTTAATGCATCAAAGATGATGTCGACGGATAAATCCCATCGACAGGTGGGCCATGGGTCCATAGACCGAGCCCACAGAGAGAGGCGGTGGTGAGGTGGCACGGTGGCGGGACCGGTGGCGTGGCATTGACGGGCGAGATGGGCGATGTGGCGCCGACGTGGCGCCGACATGGCGCCACACCACCGCCACGCTGCACGGTGGCGTTGTTGCGGCCGTAGGCGTCGGGATGGCGGGCTCGTCGGCGCCCGTGACGGCGGTGGCCGGCAAGGGGCACAATGCGAAGAGGAGGGCACGGGGAATCTGTTGATGCACTGAAAGCTCACCGGGGAAGGCTGGAGGACGGTCGGCGGCAAGGGAGGCGGTGGTGCGTGCTCGGTGTCGACGGCGATGGGGCTCCAGAGGCGTAGAGGCGCAGCCGAGGGGCGGAGGGTCTTCGCACGAGCGCGGGGAGGCCGAGGGAGGTGGCGGCGGGGCACGAGGATGCCGGAGACGACCGCAATCCCTCGCCGGAGTAGCTCCGGCGCTCGGAAGCTTGGGCGCACGGCTCGGGGGCGCTACGATGCCCGGGGAGGGGAGAAGGAAGCGGAGGGAGGTGGTGTGGGAAGAGGGGAGGCCGGGGAGCGGCTTTTATAGGGGTCGGGGAGAGGGAGCAGGCGAGGATTCCTCGCCGGAGATGGCGGCGGCGGAAAGGAAAGAGAGGGGAAGAAGGAAAGGGGGCGCAGAAGGAAAGATGGGGTGCGGGATTGGGGAAAATCAGCTGCGGCGGCGATTGGGTGCCAAATCCGGAGAGGAGGCGGTGAGGCGAGGCCGGCTACGGTGCGGATTCGACGGCCGGAGCAAAGAAGGAAAGGGGGAAGGAAGGAAAAGGAAGGCGGCGCGAGGAGGAAGACGCGCCTGACAGGCGGGCCCGGGCGGTCAGCGAGTGAAGGGAGAGAGAGGCTGCCGGGTGGGGTCCGCGGCCAGAGAGAGAGGCGGAGGGAGGGAAGAGAGGCGCCGACAGGTGGGCCGGGGCGCGGGAGAGAGAGAGAGAGCGGGGACGCGCGTGCGTCGGATGGCGATCGGGCGGTGGGGGATGGAAGCGGGGCGGATGGTCAGATGGGCCGAGGGCGACGTGGCCCGGATCGAGCCCGTACACGTGGCGAACGGGCAGGCAGTGAAGGCGGGATGGAGGCGACGACGTGGGCGGCAATCTGGCCATCCACGTGGCGGCCGGAGGAGCGAGGAGAGGGTTTTATTTTTCTAATTTTGTTTTCAGGTTTTCAGAAATTGCCAGAAAATTCAATAAAGCTCAGAAAAATATGAAATAAATTCCAAAAATTCCAGAAAATTTCACAGAAGCTTCTGAAATTATTTGGAACCCAAATAAAATATTTCAACACATCATTGCATTGAATTTTAATTTTTGACTTTCCTTTTTAGAATACTTTTTAACCTTTAAATAATTTTTAAAAATTCCAAAGAAAATTTGGGATGTTACAAAGAGTTCACATCACAATCTCCTACCAAGCCGTCTAGGTGCCGGCAAACACCAAGAGTAATACATCACAGTTTCGCTTGACAGTGATCAAGTGCCAGGGATAAATCTAGAGATGAAATACACTTGATTTGGCTCAACTACCTCAAATGAATACACAATGCGAAATTGAGATGTGGAACGAATGCTCAATGCTCAAAGATGTTCAATGGAGTCTCTTATTTTTGTTTTTGAGCAGGTGGGGAGGCATTTATACTCCCACTCACCAAATATAGCCGTTGCATAAAACTATCCTGAAAAATCAGGACGAGCGATAGTACCGATGTATAAATCACGGTACTTACGCACCTCTACTGTAGCAACAGTAACGGCTATGTTAAAACGTCAGAGATAGCCGTTGAAAGTCGGTGCGGTCTACCGCTGTTGAAATTGCGGTAATTCTGATTTTTCGATAGTTCTGAAGTTTTGGCGTGGTACTTCCGATTTCCACAAGATCAAGTTTTTCAAGGGCTGCTATCTGGAAAAACGTACCGCTCAATTTGTCTAGAGGTTCCGGATTTCAGAAGTTCCGTTTTAGCGGAAGTTCCGTCGTTCAAATCTCTGTAGTTCCGATTTCCAGGAGATAAAGTGTTTTCAGCGGGTGCTCTCTGGAAAAAACGTGCCGCCAAAATTTTTGAAACTTCCGGTTTGTGGAAATACCGCTATGTACACGTCGGTATTTCCGATTATCCTGACCGTTGACCGTTTGGCTTTTAATTTTAGTTTTAAGTGTATGCATGATCCTAAATTAATCCAAATTGTACAAGAACATGCTGTCAATTTATTAGCTATGATCCCTCTTAATAGTACGATATTTAGCCTATAATCCTGTTTTTCAACCTTTCTCCTAAGACCGACAAAGTTATGGTCAGATCTTAGATTACTTATACCTTGGTCTTGAGCCACATTAGTCTTCATATTGACCCTTAGCATGCATATCATATTCGTCATCAGGACTAAACCTTCTAAACACTCAATAAGTATGTGTCCCATGTTCACATAATGTAATTGGTTACCAAATCCATTTTAGGGGTCTAGATGCTTTCAGAGGCGCGTAGTGGGTTTTCCTTGTGTTTTGTGTACTTGTATTCATTGTGTACGTATTTTAACCAAAATTCTCCGTGTATGAGTTCACTGTTGTATCGCAATATCACTTTTCTTCCTATCTACGAATCATTGTTACCTTCACAAATTTATCGTACTACAACAACATATGATGATCTCAAAATGTTATTACAAGTCTAGCAAATTTCGTATCCTTCAGAATCTACGAAATTGCAAACTGACCAACCGACTTTGTCTACCTTTTATTTCAAAAAATAACAACCTACAAATAAGATTTGCTAAATTTATTACTTATAAAATTGCCATTTACTAACCCACAATTATTCTCATCAGATTAATGAAATAAAAACATCATTATTTTAAATCATCCAACCATTGAATGACTTGGGTTAGTCGCTCCATGGTTAAACAATTTGGGTTAGTCGCCCAACCGTTGGATGACTTGGCCACGTGTCATCCAATAGTTAGGCAATCGTGGAACGACAGATGGTTACTGCTATAAAAAAAATACAGATTTATTTGTATAATTCAGAATAAATGATAGATTATTTAAAAGAATACTCCAGGAGACGGTCATGGAGACAGATCGGCAAATTGAAGTAGATCATCAGTCATGCGGCATAGCGTCAGCCTCGGGAAGTTGCATGCCCGCCACCATCACCATTAGCACCGGCACCAGCATCGATCAACCCCTCGCTCCATCACTTCGTACGTCCCCGTCTGGTCGATATGCCTCTCTCTCTCCCCATCTTTATTTTCTCTCTCCCCATACGTAAACGGGAGCAGCGTGCGTGACCGCCCCTAACTTTTCTTCTCTCCTGCTTCTTTTCTTGGGCCTTGCACACCAGTACTGAGAGAGAACAGAGACAGCGAGGGAGAGAGATGTAGTAGTTGGTTAGGAGTACATGCACTTTTTTTTGCTCTCCCTTGCGTTTGCGATTTCGCATGCACACGATGCCAGCGACAGCAGCAGCAGAGCAGCACCGGCAGGAGGCCAACAGACAAACACATCCTGACATCCTTGTGCCTTTTTCGGTTCCAGCTCCTCCCGATCGAAGTCATAGGTTACATAGAGTATTATTCTCTTCAGGTGCTTAATTCACTTTTGCTAATTTTGCAAACCATGCATCTAGCATTCTAGCTAGGAGTGTTATTATAATGACTGCCATTGGTGAGACTGTAATTCAGCTTTATATACGTACTCCTCTCCTTTAATTTACTGTCAATTTGGCAACTTGTGTCATTCTGCAAACTGTCAGAATTGGCATGTATCCTAGCTAAATTAAAGCGTCTGTTTCTGGAATCTGGAGTACGAATGAGGCGTGGTAGAACAGTACTGCTTTTCACTAGCTTTCAACCTTTGAGGCAAGCTTTGGTTGGTTAGTTGTGGCTGATATTCCTGATGATGTCCACCCTGGGGTTTCTCTGTCCAGTAAAGCTGACTTATGTCCATAGATAATCTGATATGTCGGGTTTGTATGGTTGTACGTACGTACTGGTGCAATTAATTGCATGTGCATGCAACGACGTCGACGTACAGCCAACAATTATGCATGGTAGTCTCGAGTAGTGCTTAGACTACAATGATACCATGCCTATAAATTTTGTCATATAGATTGGATTTAGATTTTGCCAATTTAAAATCCTCTGTCCACTGTAAGGTTCCTGCTGGCTCCGGTGCTCCCATCAACAACCTTGGAGATCATCTCCCATCCTGCAGTGCCTCCCACAGTCTCTTCGCAACTGACATCCGAGTCGATCTCTGAAGCGGTGCAAGTTAGCCCCGGGATGTCTGCCGCAACCTCCACAGACTCTACCCTGCCTGCGATGCTCCCCCTGGTCGGTGCTTCTCCAAGGCCTACACCTCAAGGCGTTGGCGACTCACAGACACGGAACCAGCTGGCTGAACTTTTCTCCGCGCCTCTGTCGCCAATCCTGCATCTACCCTATCCAAAACCACCTGCCATGCTCGGGCAGTCTGCTGCTTTCACCCCTCGTCGCAGCGAGCGACTTGCATCCAAACGGCGTGACACTCCCTTTATTGTTCATGCTCAGGAGACCATTGCACGTAGACTAGGCGTGCTGCAAGAGGAACAAGCCATGATAGATGAAGCCATGAACCACTATATTGCCTTGTTCAATGTGTCGTAAGGTCTTACGACCTCCCAGGACCTTTTACGACCGGTTAGAGTCGTTTACGACCGGTGAGAATCAAATACGATCGGTTCAGAGTACTTACGACCAATTCCGAACGCTTCAATCTCCTCCGATCGCTTTTTCAACGTGGTCGTAAATTTACTGTAGCAATTTACAACCGCTCCGCGATCTCGCTGCCGCTGCCTTCCTTCACCGCTCAAGATACCGTGATCGAAGCCTTCACGATCACGCGGTGATCTTGGTGATCATCGTTCACCGTGGTCGAACACCATGCGACCACGTTCACTTCCTTCAACGTGGTGGAGTTGCTTCCGACCACGTTCGCCTTCTCGGTGTAGTCGTGAGCTTGTTACGACCACCTTCGACTCTTACGCCGTAGTCGTAACTCCTCCCGATCACGCTTGCGGTGATCGTGAGTCCTTTCGACCACGTCTTATGCAAACACACGACAAAACAATGCTCTGTGCTTCTCCTCTTTTGGTCTTTTCTCAATTGCTTGGTACATAGATTACATGGCTCTAAGCCTCTTTTATACCCGGCTGTCCTACTTCAACACGGGTTCTCAATATCTACTCGACTCGATTCTAATACGACTTTGACTAGGTTTCCACCACGACTTTGAATTGCGGCTGCAATTGACTTCGATACACCCAAATTTTGCACATGACTCTAAAACAAGATTATTTACAACATTCTCTCCTAATCTTGTTTTCAACTTCGATCATGCCAATCTTCTTCTTCATCTCTGAAAACTTTATCCGCCCAATGACTTTGTCAATATGTCGCTTCGTTCTTGGTTCGATATAGTTGATATCGATCTTCCCTCTTCGACACAATCTACGATATAGTGATATCTTGTGTCTATGTGTTTGCTTCTATCATGTAGAACCGGATTCTTGCTCGGTGATATTGCAGATTTGTTATCAACCACAGCGTTACCTTTTGAATCGCCGTTTGACAACTCGCTTAATAGTCGAGCGAGCCAAACTCCTCGACACGATCTGCGCTCGCTGCGATGTACTCGGCTTCACACGAAGATAATGCAACCACCTTTGCTTCGGGTTTGCCTGATCGGACTCTCCCGAGCACAAACATTATGCTGTCGTGCTCTTTCGATCGTCGACATCTCCGCCATGTCGCTATCATCAGAGCCCGCCACCGCAACGACTTTCCACCTCCTTTCTGATTGAATCCGAGATTCAAAGTACCTTTGATGTATCTCGGGATGTGCTTCACGGCATTCATATGCTCTGAGTCGGTTTCTCCATGAAACGACTTACGTATCCGACCGCAAACGAGATGTCCGGTGGTGTGCACCGATACCGTAGACTTCCGACAATGCTCCTATAAGTCGTGGCATCAACCGGTGATCTGGGCCTGTCTTGCTCAACTTCGATGATTCTCCATTGGGGTTTGACATGGATTGCACTCTTCCATACCGACTTCTCCGAATCTTTCGAGCATATCCCGACCGACAAAGTGTTATGCCGTTGTCGGTTTGATTTACTTCAATGCCGAGGTAGTAGCACAGAAGTCCCAAATCGGTCATTTTGAACAGCCTCTTCATCTCTTCTTTAAACCTCATAATCTCCTTGAACTCGATCCAAGAATGACCAAGTCGTCCACGTAAACGCCCACGATCGATCTGTTCTTCATATCTCCCTTGAGTATACCGCATGTTCGAGTTGCTTCTTCCGAACCCGAGTGCCGTTAGACTTTGTCAAGCTTCAAATTCCATGCTCGTGGTGCTTGCTTAAGTCCGTAGAGAGCTTTGTTCAGCTTCAAGACTTTCTCGGCTTGCTCCTTGGATTGAAAACCCGGCGGTTGAGAGACATAAACTTCCTCCTTAATGTCTCCGTTCAAGAACGCCGTTTTCACGTCCATGTGATGAATTTCCCATCCACCGTTTGCTGCCAACGCAAGAAGTAGTCGATAGTCTCCATACGAGCTCTTGGGGCAAAGACTTCTTCGTAGTCGATGCCTTGTTTTTGAACATACCCTTTCGCCACAAGTCGTGCTTTGTGTTTCGACTTCTCCTTGGAATCCTTTTTACCTTGAAGATCCACTTTAAACCGATCGCTCGATGACCCTTTGGCAAATCGGTGAGTTCCCAAGTGTTGTTGTCTTCAATGGATTTCAGCTCTTCCTGCATAGCGATTCTCCAATGTTCCTCTCCGTCGCTTCTTCATAGCTTTGGGTTCTTCATTTATTGTGTATAGTAACTCTTGATCGCCTTTGGTTCGGTTTGTGCATAAATCTCACTTATGCTTCTCATCTTGGTATTCTATCACTGGAATCTTCTTCATCAGACTCTTCTTCATTAGGTGAGACTTCCGATCATCAGCCAGTCGAATTTTGGCTTTGAGATGTGGTCGTAGCTTCTTACGTATTGTCAAGATCGATCGCCGACTTGAAGGTTACCCACTTCGACATGTCTTTCTCAATGTCCTCGTGTTCTTCCCACTCCCAATGTTTGTTCTCTTGAAGACCACGTCTCTGCTCACATGAATCTTCTTTCGACCGGATCATAGCACTGACGCCTTGGTGCACGGTTCCGAGCCAAGATAAATCATCCGTGCGCTCCGGTCGTCTAGCTTCTTGAGATAAGTGGATGGCTTCACATGGGCTAAGCATCCAAGACCCTTAGATGCTCGACATTGGGTTTTCTTCCGACCACTTTGTTCATATGGAGTGACTCCATCCGGTGATCGCGTGGTCGCACGATTTAGAGATAGACAGCGGATGTCGTCATCGCTTCGCCCAAAGTCTCCGGCAGAATCGGCTCTTCAACGGACTTCGTGCCATTTCGACCACGGTCCGGTTTCTTCTTTCTACGACTCCGTTTTGTTGAGGTGAATACGGAGCCGTGAAGAGTCTTGTAATACCCTTCTCTTCACAAATCGAGTCGAACTCTTTCGCGAGAATTCTCCTCCTCGATCGACTGACCGACTTCACCTTTTTGTCGACCGTTTTGACAAGAGTTACGAACTTCGAAAGTTCGTCTTTGCCTCATCTTTGCTCTTCGCATGTACACCCACATGGCTCTTGAATAGTCATCCACGATCAACATGAAGTATTGATTCCCGGCATGCATGCGAGGTGTGATTGGTCCGCATGCATCCACGTGAACGGTTCGAGTGGTTGCGAAGCTCAAACTCGTCTGCTGTGGAAAACCGCTACGAGTTTGTTTCGCCACCGACGACCTTCGCAGACTTGCTCGGGTGGTCGATTGTCGGTAATCCGACCACCATCTCTTTTCCGCCATCGTGTTGAGACTCGAAATTCAGATGTCCGAATCTTGCGTGCCATAGCCGGCCGCATCATCGGTTGTAGTCTTCATACACTTCGCCTGCATGCTTCAATTTGAATTTTATGCAGACGATTTACCGTTCTCTGTACTTTCATTAGTAGTCGTTCGGTGTGGTCGTACATCTTGGTAGGTGTCTTTGAGTTCAATCCGACAACCTTCTTGATCAATTGTCCAAGGCTTATAATGTTGCTTCGTAGACTTGGAATGTAGTATACATTCGACAATCTCCTCGCTTCCATCCTTGCATCGCATCGGATCGTGCCTCTCCCTTTTATCTGAATGGTCGAGCCGTCTCCGAACTGTACTCTTCCAAGCACATTCTTATTTAATTCATAAAACATCGAGTACGCACCCGTCATGTGGTTGCCGCTCCGTTGTCGAGATACCGACCGCCATCCGCTCTTGAGTCGCTCTCCTTTCTCCAATGCACTGGAAACACTTTCTCCTCGTTTAATAGAACCATTGTCGGTTAAATGCGGTCGCGAGCGACAACAGCAATGTCGGCTCTTTGTGCTCATCCGTTTGAGCCAGTTTGCTTCTTCTACTCTCTTCTTACTCGGCAATTTGCAGCATAGTGACCATACTTCTTGCGGTTGTGGCATGGATGTGGCTCCGACATTCGGCGGCGTAATGTCCGAATTTCTCGCACGTAGCATGGATATCAGACTTGTGCATGCGGTGATTGCTATCTCCACGCCACCACGACCTCCTCGACCACCTCTTCCACGGCCACTCTGGCCATAGCCTCGTCCTTGTCCTCGCCCATGAGACGCGCCGCGGCCACAACCACGTCCACGACCGCCCCTTGATGATGATTCTCCTCGGTTCTTCGTGCCTTCCTTTACAAACAATGCTTGTTGGTTGTAAGGCCCTTGTCCTTCATTGTCGGCTTGATAACTCTTCAGAAGCTGCTCGTGTGCTTTGAGCGCTCGGTCACCTCTTCAATCTTCATCTTCGAGAGGTCCCGTGAGTACATAAGTGTAGTCACAACCGGGAGAAACTTCTCTGGCAAGACTCGTAAGTACTTCTTCACTGCCACTTCATCTTTTAGATCGTCGCCGAGAGATTTGATCTCATTTATGACTTCATTGAATCGACCAGAGAATTCTTCCACGGTCTGACTCTTCCCCATCTTCATGGCTTCAAACTCACTTCTTAAGGTTTGAAGTCGAACTTCCTTCACTCGATCTACTCCTTCATGCATGGTTCGCAGAGTAGTCCAGACTTCCTTCGCTGTCTCCTTGCCGACTAGCCGTCGCATCATTGAGTCGCACGCGGCTTGATAGATCGCTGCCATCGCCATTTTGTCGAGACGATCATCGAGGACCTTGTCCTTCTCCTTTGGTTCGACCGCACTTGCACGCCTTGCGCGATCATGTTGACCTTCATCTTCATCGCCCGCACGGATAGTTGTCCGAATCGAGGATCGGCATCGCAGCGACACGCTCTGCTTCGCCGTGTCAGCCATGTTTAACCACGGCTCTGATACCAACTGTTGTAAGGTCTTACGACCTCCCAGGACCTTTTACGACCGGTTAGAGTCGTTTACGACCGGTGAGAATCAAATACGATCGGTTCAGAGTACTTACGACCAATTCCGAACGCCTCAATCTCCTCCGATCGCTTTTTCAACGTGGTCGTAAATTTACTGTAGCAATTTACAACCGCTCGCGATCTCGCCGCTGCCTTCCTTCACCGCTCAAGATACCGTGATCGAAGCCTTCTACGATCACGCGGTGATCTTGGTGATCATCTTTTCACCGTGGTCGAACACCATGCGACCACGTTCACTTCCTTCAACGTGGTGGAGTTGCTTCCGACCACGCTCGCCTTCTCGGTGTAGTCGTAGCTTGTTACGACCACCTTCGACTCCTACGCCGTAGTCGTAACCTCCCGATCACGCTTGCGGTGATCGTGAGTCCTTTCGACCACGTCTTATGCAAACACACGACAAAACAATGCTCTGTGTTTCTCCCTCTTTTTGGTCTTTTCTCAATTGCTTGGTACATAGATTACATGGCTCTAAGCCTCTTTTTATACCCGGCTGTCCTACTTCAACACGGGTTCTCAATATCTACTCCGACTCTGATTCTAATACGACTTTGACTAGGTTTCCACCTACGACTTTGAATTGCGGCTGCAATTCGACTTCGATTACACCCAAATTTTGCACATGACTCTAAAACAAGATTATTTACAACACAATGGGCCGCTGCCACAGGAAGCCATCCTTCAATTAAGTGGGAGGGGAGGAAGAAGATACCCGAGAATGCATTTCAACATGAGTGGCTTGGAGAGGGACGCACCGAGGTGATCAGAATGGCGTCGGCCAACACAGGCACAATGGTAGCTCAAATCGGGGAGGAAGAAGGGGAAAGAGGGGAGAAGCAATGGGGCACTTAGGTATATTTGTAGCTAGGGGTTGTCGCATTGCTATGCAAGCAGCGACGTGGCACTGGAGCATGGGTTGCGAAGGCGAAATAGGGCTGGGCGGCACGGTGAGATGTGTGCAAGCATGGTGAACATGTGGCGCGGGCACAGGAGGGGCGCTGCACACATGTGGTGTGGCAGGAGTGCCGAGGGGGCTAGCTCAGGTCGGAGACAGAGCAGCGAGGAGGAAGGAAGGGATAGAAGGAGAGGGAAGAAGGTGGGGCCTAGCTGGAAGTGAAAGAAAGGAGAAAGACAAAAAGGAAAGGCTTTAGCCAAATTTGAAATTTGAATTTGATCTAAAATCCCATTCTTGAATTTTGAATTCGCTACTTGAATTCATTTGCACTCTTGGCTTGAATTATTTGAATTCAAATTTTAATATTGCCTTGCTTTGCTCTAATTTAATTTGATTTAGAATTCTTTTTCTAATTTGAATTTAAATTTTGAAGTTTTGCTCAAAATAGTTTCCAAACATTTTGGCTCTTGATCTCAGATTTCATTTTTATTATTTGATTTGAATTTAAGAAAACCAAAGCAAGGTTCTTTTCCTGTTTACCAATAAGAGGTAAATCAACTTGTTGTGTTTCACACATGTTAGACCATGTGGATAGGTTGTGAATACAGTGATGGTAAATAATTGACATTTGAGTTGCATTGAAATTTGTGTTTGTGAAAGTTTTAGTTGGTGATCTTTTGTAAAACTGGAATTGGCAGATTTCGACCACGACAGATCGACCATAGCATTTCAATCACGGCATTTCGACCATGAGCGGTTAGAGCGCTCTAGTAGCACCCCTCAGGTCCTGGGTTCGACTCCCAGTGGGAGCGAATTTCAGGCTGAGGGAAAAAAATCCCCTCGCTTGCCCCATAAGCCAAAGCACGTGTCTAAGGCTCGCCCGTGTCGTTGGTCGTCGCCGGTCGTTGGTCTAGGGATCACCCAGTCGTTCTCACATGGTGATGCATTTGTGTCGTGGTGGGGCAAGGGTTCGGATTTTCTCGATCTGCGTGAGAAGATCTTCTTCTTAAAGCAATGCCCGGGGGCTGTCTTACCCCCCGCAGGTCGAGTTTTTTTTTGATAGAACAACCATGATATTTTGACCAATGCATGTCGAGCACAACAGAATGACCACAGACCATTTGTGGTCGGTAGGCTTTGACCTCGATTAGTGAACCAGTCGTAAGCAACAACGATCCAGTCGTAAGCTACAGTGAACCCGTCGTGTGCAACAGTGAATTAGTCGTAAGTGAGAATGAACTAATCAGTGGTCAGAGCTATAGTACCTGGTTGGTACTCGGTGATCAATAGTGTGAGCTACAATACCTGGTTGGTACTCGGTAGTCGTAGACTTTGCAGTTGGTAGTCGTAGACTTTGTGATCGATAGTCGTAGACTTTGTGATTGGTAGTCGTAGACTTCACGGTCAGTACTCGTAGGCTTCGAGTGTTTCAATTTTTGTAATCTTCGAGTACCTTGAGTACTCGTGTCTGATGGGCCAATGGTCTGACCAGCTTGTGCATGGTGGTCAGACTGGTCTTACTAGGTGGTCTGAAGTTGATCTTTGGAAAGCATGGAAATTGTGGTCATAGATGATTTGGTTTGTGTTTACTGATGGTTAAGAGTATGGCTTGCGTGTGTGGACTAATGTTGGTCAAATTAGAAAGAACTTATGCTGAGAAAAATGTTCTTTGATATTTGCATGCGCAGGCTAGGCGTGGAGACGATCATGATCGTTGACGAGGAGGATTGGGACTAGAAGAGGAAAATATGAGGTTCAGACAGTCGAAGATGTCACGAGGTGGTCGGGCTCACGCTAGAGCACGTGGAGATCAAAGGTGGATGATACATGGAGAAGCTACAGGAGGTGCGGTCCTAGGGGCTTCGTTACGTGATGAGTTGGAAGACATTATGGAAGGTTTAGAGATATTGGAAAACCCGTGTTTGGAAGGGTTTCAGGTCGCTTGATTTTTGGAAAAGATAAGATTTCATGTCCGTGTTTGTTGATGACACAGTTTGAGGTGTTTTCCTATAAAAGCAGAGGGAGGCTAAGGGTTAACGTAAAGTTTTTGAGAGAAGATTGAAGAGGCTTTAGTTTTGGCTAGGCTTTTAGGGGTGCTTGTGATGGCACTTTGTAAATCCACAAAAATCCAGCAATAAACATTATCTTGAATCAATCTGATTCTTGATTTGCTCAAAGTCTAGTGATTGCAGTTGGATTGAACTTTTTGACTACGTGTGAAGGTATTCAAGATGTTCTACTCCTGGTGTCAAAAATTTCGAGTACGTGCAAACCAAGCAATTGAGCAAGAAGTTGATACCATCATCAAGTTTGCGTCGGCTGATCAATTGAGTACCAAACTATCAAAATCTTCTTTGAGTTCTAAGAGATTCCAAAAAACTGAGGCAATCATTCACCCCTCCCTCTAATTATGGTATTCGATCCTACAAGTGGTATCAGAGCCCGTTGCGATGGCATCAGAGAGGTATGCGAGCCGTCCCCCATGCTAGATGGTACTGATTTTGCTTTTTAGAATTGAGGCTCAGGGTAGTGATGTTTGGAATAAAGTTTGTAGTCCTTATGAGGCTCCTATTGCTGTTACTACTCTAAATAAAATAGATGTTGATTTAAATGCTCAAGCTCATAACTTGCTATTTCAAGGAATCTCTCATAAAGAATTTGATTACATAGCTCATATTAATTCTACTCACTTAATATAGAAATCTCGTTATGATCATCATGAAGGAACCAGCAAAATCAACAAAGTGCGTAAGAATCTGTATCAAAAAGAGTACTCTAATTTTGCTATATGAAGCCTGGTAAATCTATTAATGACCTATTTGCTTGTTTTGAGAAAATCTTGAGTGATTTGCATGGTGTTAATGTTATTCCTACTGATGAAGATAATGCAACTAAAATTTTAAGATCCGTAGGTTCTGAGTAGTTGATGGTTGTCACAACTATTAATCAAAATATCGATCTAGATGCTTTAACTACGGATGTTCTTTATTCTAGATTGAAAACCTATGAGATAGAAGCTTTGCCATCTAAGATTGAGAAATCTTCATCTTTAGCACTTGTAACTAACCCTGTGCAGGCTACTTCGATAAGCTCTTTGTCTTGTGTTTCTTTATCTACTTTGTCTGCTTTTTAGAGGAATAATTCGAGCAGTTATCTAAAGAGGACTTGGTATTGATCTCCTCACGTACAATCAAGGAACTCAACAATGTAAGGGTGAGGAAGTGAGGGGGTGCTTCAGGCTCGATTACATGCTATGAGTGTGGCGAGTTAGGCCATATTAAGATGAATTGCCACAAGCTCAAAGGAAAGATGATCAAGGAAGGCAAGAACTATCATCGTCGCCATTCAAGAATAACACAAAGGATGGCAATTTCCATCGCAAATTTAATAAAAAAAAGTTCTATCGGCTATAGAGCATCTTGGTTTGAGTGATGGGGACTTCGAGAGTTGCGACGATGACACCGACGGCGATGATGATTCCAAATGTAAAAAGAAGAACAACGACTTCACGGGCATGTGCTTCATGGTAAGGAGTGACGACGATAGTGATTCTGATTGGTAAGACCATCATATGATGAGATTCAAGATGGTTTGATTAAACTTGTGATTGAATTGAAAAAAGAAAAATTGAAAGAAAATAATTTTTTATTGAAAATCTTAATTCAGGAATTGATATGTTAAGAGCTTTCATTCTATATGATGATTTATGTTCTTCATGCACAAACCTGTTAATTGAGCTTAATAATGTTAATCTATTGATACAAGTTACATGGATAAAATTGACTCTCTTAATGCTAAATGTCAGAAATTGCATGCTTATTTTGCTCTTGATACAACTATCCATGCTTATGTTCTTAATGATTTCCTTGTTACTAAGAAGAATTTGAAAAAGGTGAAAGCTGCTCTTATTGCTAGTTCACTAGATCAATCTTTGTGTGCTAAGAACTATAAGTCTAGCAAACTCTCTCCATGTGAAAGATGTGAATTGGTAGAAGTTAGACTTAATTCATCTTAGGAATCTATTCAACAAATCTTTATCATAAAAACCTTTCTTGCTCTAACCGTACCATGTTAAATATTGAAATTGATGCTTTAACTAGGTAATTGAACGAGTTTGCTCAAAAAGGAGTGGCTCAATCTAGTGCTTCTAAGAATCTTGTGATAGAATCTATTAATTGCACAACTTGTTCCTCATTAGCGAAAGAAAATAAGTACCTTAAGAACACTTTAGAGAGATTTTCTTTTGGCAAAAAGTATTTAAATATGATCCTAGACAAGTCAAAAAAGTGTGAAAATCGTGGTCTAGGAATTAATTTTATTGAGCATGCTAAGAGTAATCTTCCTAAGATTTTAAACTTTCGGAACATGAAAAATTTGAAGCAAAATCTGAACCAAAGAAAATTGTTTTTAAATCTGCTGGTATCATGAAGGATTAATCTACCAAAGCGGGTTCTATGAAGTCGATTAATACGACCACTCATCAAGTCAAGTATTAATGTACTCATTGTGGTATAGATCATTTGGTTCAATTTAGCTTTCAAAAAGCAATGAAAGAAAAGAAAGATAGGATAATCTAGAGTGCTCGACCAACTTTTTCCCGTGGCCTGTCCCGACTAGCTGCTCGGCCCCGTGGCTATGGGGATCACTGGTCAACAAGCAAATGCTAACTCTCTATCGATCACTATTTCTTCTGTGGCTCTGAGAGATTCATGCATAATATGATTCAAAAAAGACAGGATTTCATGCAAATTGATATTGCTCGGCAAACCAATTATTCAACGGGTTGCTTCAAACTGTCAATTAATGAGTACGTGGTGTTCGATCTCTCGATCCCACTACAATACAGTTCTGAATGAATCAGCGGCGTCTTTAGAGAACAGATCGATCGATCTGATTGAAGACAAACGGCGCGCGCTCGCTCGCGGTCCTGAATGAATCACGACGCTCACACAGAAAGAAGACAAACGGCGCGGAGTTAGGCATCGCGTGAGACCGAACAGGCGACGTCGCGCGAGGAGTGCGATACCAGCGCGTGAGCGGCAGATCAGCGACGAGGGAGGTCAGGCGTTGCGCGAGGGAAACGGGGAGGCGGGGGCAGGAAAAAAGAGTGCGAATCGGTAGGTAGTTTTTTGCAAAAATGTTTAAGTGGATTGGGTACTTCCACCTTCAAGGATCCAGGCCGTTTGAGGTACATCCGATGGTCCACAAACGGAGTTCACATGTTAGCACCGAATAGTGCATTAGCACTGAATACGTTCCCTATATATATATATATATATAAGGACGAGTGTTTCATGCACCATGGTGCTTAGGCACCCATATCAATACCCGTTGATTTGCTTTGAGATTCGCAACGTTTGATGTGGGTATCTTCATATACCCATAAAAAAGTATATTTGAGATGTCAAACTCCGAAAAAAATTAAATTCAACTTCAGTTTAATTAGTTTGAACTATTTTTATGGTATATACTCATTGTAGTCGCATTGAACTCAAAAGTAGTTCAAACTAGTTTGAACTGAGTTCAAAACTTACTTACCATAAATATATCAAGGATATAAAACATTTTCATACCCAAACTCAAAAAAATTATCACTCAGACACGTGTATCGGATGTTGGTGCCTAGGCACCATGGTGCCTTATGTAATTTTCCTATATATATATATATATATATATATATATATATATATATATATATATATATATATATATATATATATATATATATATATATATATATATATATATATATATATATATATATATATATATATATATATATATATATATATATATATATATATATATATATATATATATATATATATATATATATATATATATATATATATATGAAAAATACCTTTTACTCCCTGTGTGATTACAACCACCTCTAATATACCATCTAAACAAACTTGAAATACTCCTTTATCACTTTAGGTATACTCATATACTAATTATAAGATACTCCAATGTGAACCACACGAAAAAATTGTAAAGAAGTCCATAGTTTTTAGCGTATTTTATAAATACCTTTATATACGTACATAAAAGGAGTATGTCAAAAAAATATACATACCACCTCTGAAAAATTGTTCATACCACCTATATGGTCTTAAATACTCGTATACTACACGTACATACTCTCAGTTCTGCGAGATACTACCTATATTGTGAGATACGACATAGGGTGTAATTACACATATATATATATATATATATATATATATATATATATATATATATATATATATATATATATATATATATATATATATATATATATATATATATATATATATATATATATATATATATATATATATATATATATATATATATATATATATATATATATATATATATATATATATATATATATATATATATATATATATAAAACAGGGGTAGCATGATGCCTAGGCTCCATGATTGAGACTTTTCATCCATGATTGATTCAGCATACTAAATCAATAACTTCCTTTCTAAATTGATGCTAAATCATTATACTTGCACACATCTAAAAGCAATCCAAAGGTAGGAAGGCTTGGTGCCTAGACACCATAGTGCCCCATTTCAGCGTCTTATGTATGTGTGTATAATCATGAAATATTTATTGGCAGGCTGACAAACATCTAGATCATTTGTCTTAGCGTCCATGATTTCCTACATATGGCGGCAAACGTAGAATTAGCATACGTTGCCTTGTAGCTGCTGGTGGCACTGTAAAAAATAGAATTACACACATAGGTATTGTCAGTTTAAGAGGCATTATAACAAAGTGTGATATAGCAGGATTATTGTATTGTAGTGGATACCGGAAATCATTTCCTATGTCACAGTGCGCTGGATTCCTTATGTCTCACTCCTTGGGCAATGTAAGCGCTGAACAACCTATGTGATTATAAAAAATGTTAGCCTCGGCCATTGCAAATGAAGGGAAGACTACAATAGAGTTATGTATCGAGGAAATGAGTTTAGATGTCAGTTGTTTGTTGCACACGGGTGAAGTCGTGGTTGCTCCTAAGTAGAGAATCAAGGTATATTATCTTGCTCCACTTTGGTTAATCACAATCAGAATCTAGTGAGACCTAGTCATGTGTGTCACCATAGTGATTAATCCTAAGTTCATATTGCGTATAAAGTACAAATAAAACTAGTGAAGCACTTACCCTTAGTTGAAGGGTACTAGGATGTACTCCTTGTCAGGTGAGCAAGTAATCCCGTAGTTATGTATTCTTCGACGAAATGTGTTTGCTCAGAGACCTAACTATGGGTCGAGGAAACCCACTGGTTGTCACCGTCGCTAGACTCATTGCATCATGGATCTATACATAAACAATGAGTTATGACATTTATCGGTATTAGGTAATGTAGAATTTCATTGTACAGTACATTTACAGTGTCCAACATCGTAGAAGTGAGGCATCAAGTTTGTTGAGGTTGAATAGTAAAAATATGTCTTTGAATGTCACAACGATGTAGCCCGAGTCATGGAGGAAATGCGCCTCCATGTATCTCACGATGAATTTACTTTGCCGATTTGGCTTCCTATTGGATATCTGCATGTACCAGGTATGCAAGGACCAGCAAGCCAGTTCGAGGCTAGGTAATTATGACTCAGGGACCAATGATTGTCTGAGCTAGCAATTCTAGGATTCGAGAGGTGGCTTAGTCCTCTTTGGTTGTTCCTTAGTGCCTCGCTTGTGATACGTCTTCGGCATTGTCTTCGTGGGAGCTGATGCAATGGACTTGTGAGGCAGAGCTTGAGGTGGAGTCGTAGATGGTTCTATTTGATAGGCAGAGTCGTGTGGAGATCGCGGCATGAAGGATCTAAGGTGACATTCCTATTGGGCCATTGAATGAATATGTGGATGGCATCCCCTAGTGTCGTGATTTATCTATTTGGGGGCCTCTCCAGTGGGACGGTCCTAAAAACATCATTAATCCTGTCCACTTGGACCTTCGCAAAATCGGTCCCTAGCTAGGCACCGTGCACCAATGTCCCTGGTAGGCGTGGATACACCAACCCCCGCCCAGCGTCAACGAGAATGGAGCCAACAACTCCGATTCTGAGGATGCATGGCATGGCCTCCTACATAACGATACACAATGAGCTAAGGTGTCCACCAGGTCAATCTATGTAGCATTCTAGATATATACATTATCTCGATGTCGTCGATAGGTGAGTGAGGCGTTGCTATATTCAGAAAGTCTCACGGACGCACAGCTACACCGACGTTGAGGGGACTGGGTACTACAATAATGAAGGTGACTTGTAACTTGATGGACTATGAGAGATGGTCCAGTTTTTGTTGTGATGAACCATTGCAATGTTTGTGGAGTGATCAGTTGGCTTTGCAAAGATAGCTCTCTTTCAAGATTGGATTTGGGACTTGAGTCATGGATTTAATTAGGTTGACCTGAGTCATTGGGTTAAGATTGTATGATGCATGTCTTGGCTAATGTAGGTCAAGTTGTAAAGAATATGTGCTTGAAAACGAATTCTTTGTCTTTGGATATGCAGAGTCACTTAGAGTCAATTGTGGTCAATGATAGTGATCAAGGCTAGGCTCATGGAGGAGTTAACGTCCAGAACGATTAAAGATGCCAGGTGAGACGGTGAGCTCAAGCATGGTATGAGAAAGGTGGGAATATTGAAGGCGAGTTTGAACAGCGGGATGACACCAGGTGGCTTGCACGGGCCAAGTGAACCGTGGTTCGGTGGAACCAGGAAGGAAGAGATTTGGCGGCATATGGCAAGCTAATGGTGTACCTACACGTGGCAAGTATGGCATTTGCTTGCAAAGGAAGGCGATGATCGGGTCCACATGAGGCATTTCAATATTTTGACCATAATACCGGAAACCATCTTGGATCAAAACCACGGCACATGGGCGATGCGTTGGAGAATGGTTTAGGTCAAAATGGAGCTGGTTTGATCAAGGCAGATCAAGACTAAGGATTTAACGGATGCACACTTGTGCGCTTTGAAAAGCATATATAAGTGGATTTGAGTGAGTAAAACACATGTGTGTGGGGTTAACGGGTTTCTCCCATTGTATTAGTAGATAGGATCCAATTTGAAGAGTAGGTGGCTGGTTGCTCGCATATAAAAGGGCTGGGGGTGGAGACATGTAGCGTTAACCATCCCATTCCTCTCTTATGGGCTTTCTTATTTTAGGTTTAGGGTTTTGAGAGTGGAGCACATGGAGTGCTCTTAGTCCTCCAAGATGGAGTGGCTATAGACTCAGTCATCAGAGCAATACATCAATCTTCAATCTACTGCTTGTGTAGTTATTGTCTGGTTGGTGTATCTCTTGTCTGGTTGAGTTGGTTCGGTTTTGGTTCAGTTCTTTCTCTATTTCTTCTCTGTTCTTCAGTTATTTCATTCCCTTCTTGATCTGAGAGGAAGTTCTTGCTTGTCTTGTTGATGATCTGACTTGCTAGGTGTTGTGGAATCATACTGAAAGCCATCTTGTCTATTCTATTTCCACGAGCATGGTTTGATTTTCTTTCGATCTCTCAGTTTTGACTTTCTGCGCACTCAGTTATTTCACAAAAAGCTCTCAATTTGCTTGCTAAGTTTTCAATCAACGATCAGAGCAGCCTCTTGGGACCTTAACCATGCTGTGTACAAAGTTTCATGGCCAGTTGATCTTTTAATCAAAAGTTATGTGGAGTTTGGATCTTGTGCGCTGCTCTGTTCTTCCTCTGTTCTTCCAACTCTGTTACGACCACTTCTCGTTTTGACCACAGTCAAGATTCCGACCACATCACTTTACTTTTCGACCACGTTCAAATTTTCGATCACTGCGCATTCTTCTATTTTTGTTTTGTATTTGAATTGAAACAGTCATGTTGTTCACTGTTTGAAATCTCGATCACCTTTACGATCACATTAGTTTTAGATTGCATCATGCTGTCTTCGATCATGTTTAGATCATTCGATTACTTCATGTTCTTCTATTGAATCTGAACTGAAGTAGTCGGTAGTCGGGGCACTCTTTGGAACGTCGATCAGCTTTACGACAATGTTGGTTTCGACCACGATCAAGTTCCAAATGGCATTCCACCAGTTTCACACCAGACAAATATGTAATTTTGCATACTATTTATGGTAGATGATACAATCATTCAGACATACATGCATTCTTTCTATTTCTATTCCCAATAGACAAAAAACATTCTTGGCTTGGTAGATGGTTCTCGGTAACACATTTTCCTCTGAAAGGATGTTCTCTAGGAGACCTAACAACACCATGAAACTCTTGTCGGACTAACCATTGCTTGCCTTCAATTTCAGCAGTTCAAGAATAGATGATAACCTTGTGTATTACAGCTTGCAGCCTGGGAATAAAGGTTTTTCCGAGTCATCCATCAAAACCTTCAATTTACTAAACTCTCTCTCACTATAGTTTCCTTCTGCATCGCGTAGCATCTGATCTAGATTGTTATCATGCGACCTATCCTCATCGAAAGCATAGTCCACAACCGACATATCATTGTCTCTCTCGACGATATTATAATTACCTTCCTTTATAATATTCTTCTCTTCACCGTGACTAATCCAACATGTATACCCCTTTTTGAAACCCCTTCGAATCAAGTGAGCTTCAATCTGCGATGAGTTGGTAAACATCATCAGACTATCACAATCAATGTGTGGATAGTATATATATCTCATTCCCTTTTTCAACATATTCTGCTAGGCCACTCTTTGAAAAGCAGACATGCCATTAATGTACTCTTCACACACACTGTTCTTAACGTACATCCTGCTTCGGTCCATCTACGCTACGTATGTAATAAATTAGTGCCAAATTGGATTATTAATAGTATCATATAGCTAGCCGGCCTAATACTTACACATAATTGACATTCATCTTATAATAAATTGTCTATATCTAAATTAAGTAGCTAGTCATGTACTATTCATGAAGCAATGTATATATCAAGCAAAAACACATTAAAGTAAACTAGGAGTAGTAACTCATTCTTAAATTAGAGTAAACTACCAATTAAACTAGATCTAAATCTAGCTATCACATTTCATTATTACAAGGCTTATAATTAGAAGCAAATACATACTAACCTCTAATCACCAAGATAAATAGATCTACAAGAGCTAGATCTGCAAGCAGTATGCTTTCACCAAACTCACAAAGCCAACTGCCTCCTTCAATGCAGCGCAATGAAGACAGATATGTCGGGACCCCACTGGCTAGCCATTTAATAATGCGACGTATTCCAGACACGTCCAACCACGAACCGTCAGTGGTCTTGCACTATCATAGATTGTTCTCATTAATAATCGTCTGTGATAATGGATTTCATAGATGGTTATTTTTATGAACTATCTATGATAACTACTTATCACAGATGGTTCATATTAATAACTGTCTGCGAATAAATATCACAGACAGTTCTAAAGAAGAACTGTCTATGATAAATATGGTTCTAAAATCTAAATTATATATATAAATGAAAATTCAGTAATGACTCAGGAGAAAATATGTATTACTTAGTTGCTTTTACCAGTCAGTAATGCCATCATGTCATTATACCGAGACCATTTACATATATAAAAGACAGTAAATGCAAATTCAGCTGGTTGATTTGACATATATACGGCGCCCAAACAGCATCGCTAGTCATTTCTTACAAAAGATAACAAAAAATAGAAACCTAACTATTTTGATGTTTTTTTCTAGTGTCGGAGGTAGCATGCTGATGTGACCACGCCACCAACACATACGACCATAGCGCCCAATATCAAGATTGAACTAAAGGTGAATTCGTTTCTTTAGTTTCAACATATTTTAAATGAGAATATGATGCTACCTAATGATGAAAATATATATTTTTGTAGCACCACATCACTTTTACACCAATTCAACAAGAGTTCAACTTGGACACGTTTTGGAATCCAATTTGGCCTCCAGATCAGTTCGGATTCAGCTTGACGAGCCAACTTCAAATGTGCATAACTTTCACATGCGGAGTCCGTTTGAGGTCCACGAGTACTCGATGGAAAGCTTTTCTCGTCCTCTTTCCAATGGATCTAACCTCATCTCCAAATTCCTTCTATGCTTGCCGCAATCACTCAAAAAAAGTGCTGCATCACCTGTTTGGGTCAAATTGGTCCTTGTAATGTTTGGGCCCATAGGGAGGTGCCCCCTCGTAGGCCCATACTATTCACGGGTTACTATTTACGTGAAGAGTGCTATGAATAGTACCACCCCTTTTTCCTTAGTTTTGTGCGGCTTTTCCACCCCTATTTAAGGAGGCTACACCCTTCTAGTTTTTTTGAATTTCATTTGCTTAGTTTTGCCATGGTGAAAACTTTTGTTCTTCGCTTGTGTTGACTAGACCAATCGTAAAGAACCTCTGCGGAATCCCACCTTTTTAAACTCAATTTATATATTTGCAATTTCAGATTGCTTATTATCTTGTTCTTTCGTGTTCTTCGGTTGCATGCAAGAATAGACCTTCGTGGTCAGGTCAACCATGTTCTTGGCACGGTTGATAACAACTTGGGTGTGGTTCAGCGATTGCTAAGGCACAAGCGACGTCGTACGGTTGTAGTCGGATCGCAAGAGTCACCTCCACCAAAATCGATAGTTATCATCCTATCGGAATATCGGGACCCTATCGCCTCATCACATGCAATCTCCGTCTTTAAACTTTCATAGGCGACATGTTCGGCATCGGATGGTTCAGGATCATCAGCGAACGAAGCCCGAAATACGTCCACCCGCGGACGTGCTCATTCGAGTGTCTCCCAAACACCCTCCGACTGAACAATCAAGTTGAATTAAGCCCATAAACTCTCTTTCCTTCCTTAAGGGGTCTTGGCAAGGTTGACTTGGTCGCTCGCCGCCTCGACTAAGCACTCCAAGCGATGGCAAGCCTCTTGGAGACATGCAACGTCGTTGTGGAGGACCACGTCGATGGCAAGGTTAGCTCGCCGGAAGCGGGAGACCAACCAGAAGACGCAGTAGAGGAGGATGTCAAGACTGCGGAAGTGGCCTTCAACTGCTTTGTTAAATCGTCAGATATAGGAGAGAGGACATTGTTGGCATAGTGTCCTTCCGCAGCATCCGCCAGCATACGGCCGGCGAGGTGCTCGTCCAGGATAGCTAGGTTGGCCATTAATGTTGGCGACAAGGAAGGATTGGGAGCTATTTATTTGTGCTTGAGACAAGAAAGACAAGGATGATAGCCGGCCGGTGAGGTGCACGTACAGGATTAATCTCTGGTGGCAAACGATCATTTTTATACAATAAGAAATACATCCGGCTCGTAAGACAAAGAGACGCATCTGGGAGCCGAAACGATCAAAGGCGGTATCGGGGCGAGGAAGCATATCACAGACGGTTCCAACCACAAGCCGTTTGTGATACACAACTACCATAGATGGTTTATATTAATGACCATCTGTGAACTATCATATATGGTTCTAATTAAAAACCGTTAGTGATGTCTCAATTATCACATACAGTTCGAGTAGGGTATCACAGACGGTACACGAGGCACGCTTGTAAAACTGTCTGTGATAATTATAACACAGATGGTTTAAAGAAACCGTCTGTGATGAGACATCTAATATAGTCTTTTTTTTGTAATAGTGTAGCTAGATTCTGTCTTGTTTAAGGGTGCTTATTTGGGCTTATAGTTTTGGCTTATTTGGCATTGTTGAGACATTTCTTATTGTATCTGCTGTAAACTTTTTCAGCATGATTAAATTAAAAAATGTAAAAAGAAAGTTTTTCGGTCTTGGACAATGCAAAGAAATAAAAGAAAAGAAAAGACCAAAAAGCTAGAAAAACAATATTAGAAAGCTAAAAGTATAAACTAAAAGTATAAGTCCAAATGAGTATGGAGCTCGCGAAGTAGGGGAACTACGAGCCCATTGGGGGAGGACATGCATGGGGCAGGGGCATGCACGGTCCAATCTCCATAAACCCTTGTTCCATCCGATATGGTCCAGTCCTAGCATTACATCACCAAAAAGACAATAAAGCCAAGCAACACATGCAGAGGGGGGGGGGGGGGGGACATTATCCACTGTGCAAACCTAGTGTGACGCGGAAAGAGCTGGACACACATGATATCATCTCCATGTTAGGAGGAAGAAAGTAAGGGGATACTGTGAACTGTTCCTACAAATGACATGTGGGTTTCCTTTTTTTCAAATTTGGTCTCCAGCATCCGGGCGTCACTGCTGAGCTCCCCACGAATAGTGTGTTACTTAATTAGTACTAATTATATTTAATTAGCAATAATTATATTTAATTAGTGTTAATTATGAGCTTAATAAAATACTAATCATAAGGCATTACACGCTGCCCCGCTGAGAGCTCGGCAGTGCACCTGCCAAGTTACAAGAGCTTGAGCTGGACTAAAATTCTAAAAATGGATGATCAGATCAAATTTGAAAAAAAAAATGATTACAATTTACATGAACTTGTTGCCTACAGTGGTGTGGTACTAGTAGCGGCGGCAGCACCGAGGGTAGATAATCACAACACCGGCCACAAATCCTTCGGCCGGGTCGACCAAAAAGCTGGTTTTGGCCATGTGTGTTCTGGCTTGTGGGGCCAATGCAATTCCATTACTGGTGGGACCCACCGTTCCGACAGGAAGGACGACGACAGCCGCTATCACCCCACGTACTCGCTGTCAAAGGAGCACACTTGCATTGCATTGCATACTTTGGTTCTTTGGATAAAAATCAGACGATGTTGTGCCCACCGATTCTCCGTCGCTACAAAGGCTTGTTTAAAGCATCAACCGCGGAGGTATTTCATAGAAAACAATTCAATTTCAGTATAAATATATAGAATATATAGAAAACTCCTGACATAATTAAAACATGAGCGAAAATTTAGATAGTAAACACATGAGTGCAATCTTAAGAAATAAGAACCTATGATATAATTTACCTGTTTGTTTCCACTTAAGATTATTATAATCTAGCTTATAGGTAGGTTTTATATAAACTAGCTTATAATAAGCTGGTGGGAAATAAGCTGTCAGATGTTTGGCAGTCTGGATTATCAGAGTTATGGATTGTTGAATTCGAATGTTTAAAGACTACAATGCCCTGGGAGAGAGAGGCACGGGAGTTGAGGGTTGGATGAATGGCAAAGGTGGGTAATATTCCTAAAGTTTTATGGTCATTAAGATAAAAGGTGGATCTATAAGCTGAAATAAGCTCCTTTTTTGAGCTTATTAGATTATAATAATCTGGGCTATTAGATTATAATAAGTTACCTTATAATCTGGGCTGTTTGTTTCCACTTATGATTTATAAGTTAGATTATAATAATCTTAAGTGGAAACAAACAGGACCTTACTCAAATGAGATATTGACAGCTCGATCACAGCGAATTGGGTTTGCATGTCTACACTAAGAATGGAGTACTAGTTTTCACAACGAAACTAGTAGTATACTAAAGCTTGGTATAACATGCATGAAGGGTCGCTGATATCATTTGTTGCTACCATCCCCTTTGAAAATGTTGACTAAGGAATTATTCTGGAAACATAGGCTGAGACCCAGGAATGATTCTGGAAACTTAGGCTGAGACCTGAAGAGGAAGCAAAAAGGTATGTTCTTTTTTGTTTCAACTTATGGTTTTTAGTTATGGTTTATAACTTTTGAATTATTTGTGAGAGAGACTACGGAGTAACAGAAGCCTACGTGCGATTTTCACTGATATAAATGAAGTCACGTGTGTCCTATAATTAATTCATAGATCTTATTTTAAAAAGATATTTGTTTAAAAGCTAGTTATCATAAAAAAATCTAAAAACCGAGTTTTAGAAGCTGAAAAGAGACCCAAAAGCCGGTCTTTCGAGGGCTTCTCTCTCTCACCATCAAATCACCCAACAATTCTCTGTAATGCCTCTACTTTGCACTGATAAAGACAGGCTGTGCCCGAAAAAGTGCAATGCACAAAGGCGAGGGGGACAAAGAAACATCTTGGTGATGTAATACACTTGCAGTGTTTCGGCAATGTGCCATGAAAGGCCTAGTGTTCGCTTCATCCAGTTACCTGTCTCCATGCAACACAGCATAGATGAAACAGTGCGAATTAATCTCTGCGGATACTCCTCTTACATGGAGTATTTTATTCGTAGAATTCGAACCCAAGAATGCCAGAAAGCTAGCCATACAACGAATGGATTTACAACCAGGAAAGGTCAAACATTTGTGTTAGTTACACTATATGAACGCTCCATTGTGATTCAACATAATACAATAGTGCATGTCAAACCAAACAGCTAGGGTGACCTCAATTCTCAGTAGTACAATGGATTAGCCTTAAATTACTGCAATGTACACTAACTAAAGATCACTAGGGAAAACCCAAACAAACTATGCATGGTTGATACTACCTACGAGTCAAAATTCACATCACCAGACAGATGGGCAATACTAAATTACCAGTGGTAACTCCTCAAGAAACGCAATTGGCTTAGAACCCCAAAACGACCTCATTGACTTGGAAGTGCCTATCCTCCTTCCCTGCCTCCCTGAAATTACCGAAGCACCCCTCTCCCTCCATTATATATACACACAGCACCTTTCACTACCTGCCCAAGTGCTCAGTTCATCGCTAACCTTACAGCTAAGCTTGCAAACACACAGCGAGCTTACTCCTCTCCATCGATCTCACGCCCTCCGCTTAGAAGCAAGAGCACACCTCTCCTCCACTTCTCGACTGAGCTAGCTAGTAGGCGACAATGCAGCACGGCGCGGCGGCTGAGCAGGCGTGGTACATGCCGACCGCGGCGCCGATGGCGGCGGCGGAGAGCGCGGTGGCGCGCGTGGAGCACCTGGCGTCGGAGAGCGCGGTGGTGGTGTTCAGCGTGAGCAGCTGCTGCATGTGCCACGCCGTGAAGCGGCTCTTCTGCGGCATGGGCGTGCACCCGACGGTCCACGAGCTGGACCTCGACCCGCGCGGGCGCGAGCTGGAGCGCGCCCTGGCCCGCCTAATCGGGTTCGGCCCGGCCTCGGCCCCCGTAGTCCCCGTCGTCTTCATCGGCGGCAAGCTCGTCGGCGCCATGGACCGCGTCATGGCCGCGCACATCAACGGCTCCCTCGTCCCGCTCCTCAGGGAGGCCGGCGCACTCTGGCTCTAGACCGTCGCCGTTGGCACGCAACAAGAAGCTTCTGTTCTTGTTGTTGCAGAGCTTGATGTTACCTGCTTCTAATGACTAGTTGATCGATTACCTGCCGCTAATAGGATACAGCCACACGTACGGTGATGATATATGGGCGAGCGAGCTTAGTTAGTGTGTGTGTGTCTGTGTGTGATCAGAGTGTGTGAGAGAGAGGTTGGTGTGCACTTCTTTCACTACGACTGCCTCCGTCCACATGTGTGCAGCGCTTGTAGTGTTTGGCGCGTGCGTTGGATGTGCTTGCTTGGAATGGTACTAGTACTCAAACTACTTCTAGTGTTTATCTTTGTTATTATCTCCTCTTAATTCAGCTTCCCGTTTCTTTCTCCTTTCTTAACCTTTCATCGGCTATGTATAATTCGTTCTTGTTGTATTTCTTTCCATGCATGGTGCTTCACAGCTTCATAGCCATGCGCGCTACGATGAGCTTGACGCATGGGAGGTTAATTGTTAAACGGTTTTGCTATTACATTAAAAAAATTTATCTCTTAATCACTTAAATTAAACTCTCGATCACCTAAAGTTATAGTTCTACTATTGAACAGTGTACTGCTTGCCGTGTGGTAACTTGTACAGTGTGCAGTGTAACCAATAACAATAAAGGACTTGCATTCTGTTTGGTGCTGGAACTTTTGTTTAGCACCAGCTAGCTAGTCCGTAAAAAATTTAACAGTTAAGTTAGCAACATATATATACACACACATATTCCGTTCTAAATGGCTTTAGCTTCTGATTTATTTTGACTTTCAAATTATTTAAGTCAGAAGTTATTTAAAACACGCCGGTTTTTAATTTCAGTTTGTTTTAGCTTTTTCGGCTTTTTGTCTTTTTTTTTGCATTGTCCGTGACGATATAACGGTATTTTCTATTTTTTCTTATTTTTTTCAGAAAAAAGCTAACAGCTGTTATAGTGTAATTTCAGTTATAAATCAAAATCTACAGCCAAAAACTTTCATGAGCTAGTTGGAGCGGTGCCATATTAATGTTATTATTTACCCATGCTAAATTAGTACTAGCATGATGACTTAACAGTTTAAGTTGAAAACACTCCAGCATGCTAGGGCCAAAGCCCATCATATCCACGCAAAACTAATTAAGCGCAACTGGTACAATAGTTGCTGCTAAATCAAAATAAAGAAACGGTTAGAACCAGTGCAATCTCTCCGTCTCACAATATCAAATCTGATTCAAAATGCGTGCTGAACAGAAGCAGATTCCTTATTACGATTATATGAGTACAATTTCTCAATTAACAATGCAAGATCAACACTAAAGTACTGTGCTTGATCAGATTTAGGGCCCTTTTCTTTCCCTGCATTTTTTATGGCTCGGCCTTTCGCATGCATGAGGATGTGCTAGCTATATATGACTGAGTTGACCCTTTTTTGCTTTGTTCGAGATAACAACTTGGCACTTTTTGCTTCTCCTGTGTCTGCTTGCCTGCGTCCTTTGCTTGTACTGACGGTCTCTCCTCTCCTCTCCTGTCCGAGCAAACAAATTGTACTTTCAAGATAGTGTAGAGTACCACGTAAAAATGTGTCATGCCGATTATCTAGGAAAAGGCGCGGACATGCTAAAGCAAACAGCTTGGTTTAAGATATAAATTACTACAAGCACAATTACTGACAAAATAAAAGGATCGAAAGGTTAATTTATAGGGTGTGTTCGGATGGACACCCCTTGGCTAGATAGTTTTCCAAGTAAAATATTAGTACTGAAACATGATGATTGGAGCATCTATCTGGATCAAACCTGTCCAAATGCACGGCACAGCATAGCACGATCCGGTTCAGCACAGGCCCAATTCGATACGAAACTGTTAGGCACGACCTATGTAGTCTGTCAGCCTAAATAGGCCGTACCGGCCTATGGGCTGAGGCGGTGGCCCAGCCACAACCCAGTAGACGTTCGTGCTGTGCTGGGCCGGCACGCGTCTGTTTAATCCGATTGGTCAGATATGAACGGCTAGCCTGTTTCGGTCCGAAAAATTTGAAAACATGTGTAGAATTCAAAAAAGACAAAATAAATTGTAGAAATGTAATGATGAGCTTTATTAGTGTTTAAATAATTGCCTCATTAAAAACGTTGCCAAGTAAACACTCAACTTAAGAAAACATTGGCAAAGAAAAAAGAGTATAACCTGTAACTTAGCATTAAATGTAAAAATCAGAAAAGATACAATGTATACATGGATACTCTAAAAAGCATTGGTGTCATTGGCATCGTCTAGGTAGAGACTGTTGAATGCGTGTTCCAACACCTTATTCACCATGTAGTGTTAAGCTCGTGTATCAGCTTATTCCCAGTCTTTTACTGTGAGAAATACTTCCACCATCTCACTCATAAGACTTGTTCTTCTCTTCTCCAATATTCTTCCAGAAAGACTGAAAGCAGACTTGAAAGAAACCGTCGAGATATGAACGGCTAACACATCCCGTGCTAATGATGCACAATTAAAGGAGATGTTGGATAGTGCACTCCAGATAAAGAAACAGTGGTTTTGTAAAAGAGTTCCTAAAGGATGAAAGATCTTTCAAATCAATTCCGTATTCACTTGCAGAAAAATTGTCAAAATTTTTCATGGAGAAATGTGAAAACTTGCAAAAATACAAATAGAAAAATTACACTAATACCTGTTTTATATCACAACAAAGAAAAGTAAGAACAACATAAGTATATGAAAATTAGTATTGTTACCTCTTTTCTTGACTGTAAGTTAGATTTCAATTTTTTTATATTTTTGCTAAAATTATTTTGAATTTTGCCAAATTATCACAAAGTGTATCAAAATTTTCATAAGAGAATTCAGAGAAGAGATTACAGGTTTGAGTGTGGTTGAATAAGGGGGTATGCTACCCATTTATAGAAAAATTTGAGTTTTTTTAAAAAAATTAAACTCTTAACTGACCACAAAATAGCTAAAAATTTTAAAAACTTGACCCGTTAATCGTGCCTAACGGGCTACACATGCCACTTTCATGCCAAATGGGCTGTCCCCACCGTACCGTGCCGGGCCAACTGTGTCTGACAGTCGGATTTTCATATCTAACATGTGCACCGGGTTACGTGTGCCGATCGGGCCAAACGTGCCCATTGAGCCATCGTGTTGTGTGGGCCATGTCGTGCTTGACAGTGCCCTTGCTAACACGTTGGGCGGGGCGACGGCCTACGCATGGCTCAATGCCTTGTGCTGGGCTGGTCCGGCATAACTCCGCCATGGGCCGTGCCGTATCTAGGCTGTATTTATAGCAGCGGACTGTGGGTTAGCCTGACAGGCACGGCTCATTTGGCCTCCTCTGGATTCTGAATATGAATCGAAATTAGCATGCAAATTATTGCAGCATTTGCAGCCTAAACCTATCATTACCCCTGCTATGATGCTTTGGCCACACGCACCAGCTCACCATCAATATGACACCGTGCCATTGAGCTTTGTTAATTCTCTAAATATTCTTTGGCTGGCGTTTTAGGTTCTTCCATTGTTTATGGCATAAAGTCTTTTTTTTAAGGTGATCAATCCTGAAGGGCCCAAAACT
The DNA here is from genome assembly GCA_036346575.1 of Dendrocalamus sinicus. Lineage (NCBI taxonomy): Eukaryota > Viridiplantae > Streptophyta > Magnoliopsida > Poales > Poaceae > Dendrocalamus > Dendrocalamus sinicus. Next base: position 66,582 of record JAYEVI010000203.1, read on the forward strand.
CTGGTATTATCTGATGGTGAATACAAAACTTGAGTACATCTTGTCATTTTCCACCAATTTATGGAAAAGCTCTGTAAAAATAAAACTATTACTAATCCCTTGGATTCTTCTGTACTGACATGCCTCACCGGAGAGGATGGATGTGTTGTTGAGGCTGCCATGACGCCGGGTTTGACCACGTCTCATCGCCCGGTGGTCTTCGACCATAGTCTTGGGAGCAGGGCGCTATCTCCTTGCTGCCATCCGACGATGGGTGGAGTACGCTCGAGCGGTTTGGTAGGATACTGATAGGCTACGTTAATATAGATTAAAATTTTTTACCATATAAATCAGGAAGCTATATGAGTAAAAGATCATAAATCGTTATCACTAGATACACATTGCAGCGAAAGTAGAGTTGAAGTGACCGGTTCAACGAAACGTATGTCGGTGTAGTAGAAGTAGTCGATCGTCTTTTAGCCAATCATCTCCTCCTCGCGATCATCCCGATCAGCATCGCAGGCATAGCAGTGCCTCTACCAAAGTTCACACGTCCAAAGATGGAACGTCGTGCGTTGGTGTGCTAGCACCAGCGCACACCACAGGGGTTATGAGAAGTGGTGGCTAGGATTTCAATGAGTGTGTCTCGGGATACCTCCCTCAGTCCCGCACCTCCCTTTATATAACCTCAAATTGAATCCTTATCCGATACAATCAGATATCATATCCAACTCGGAAAGTCTTAGGATGTATCTTTATCCAATACTCTCGGAAAACCCCCAACCGGACCCTTATCATTCCGATGTGTTAAGTATGTGACCCTGTAGGTTCATATATATTTGGTCATAGGCCTAAAACTCCTTTCTGGTCCATAAGTCGGTAACGGTCCCTAGTAGGATATAACGACTCTCAAATATATATAAAGATCATATCGGACGAACCTATATAGTGCATATATACCGATCCCTTTGCCTCATGATACTATATTGAACTCAAGATGAGAAGTATGCCATCATATTATAGCTCGATCCTTCACTCGAATCTATAGTGGATTATTCAGTTGTGATTAACTCCTCAACCACATTCAGTATGACCATGCACATTCTTAATCCAACCACATCGAGGGGCTTAGAGATATCCCTCCTGTTATATAGGAGGGGCAATTTCTATCTTGATCGCTCACATTACTTGCATGTTTTTATAGTAAACCCGAAAGATACCTTTATGACCATCCAGTTATGGAGTATTGTTTAGCAACCCCTAAATAAATTATTACACATGTATGAAACTGTGACGATATCAGGTATAAGGATTCTACATACATTCTCGCGGCGTTTCATGGTAGGTCAATCCAACATCATGTTCTCTAACATGTGTCTATATTATTGATTTGATATCTCTATATCCATGATTCGTGAAACATGATCATCAATCAATACATGTGATAATTTGTAAATCATAATTGTCTCATATAATGACATAAGATCTGAGATGATTTAGAATAACATAAAAACATGAATAAAGAGTTCTACGAATAAATCACATACATGTTAATCAATATGAAACACATTTATTCAAGAGACAAAATAACATATTATTCACAAAATCATAAACATAGAAGTGATACAATTATCTCCATGATTACCTCTAGAGCATATTATTAACAATCTCTCACACACGGATCCTCGTTTTCTTTGGTTGGTTTGTGAGTTGAATCGATCTCACTGGTCGCAAGTCATTCATTGGCATTCGACCTCATTGGTTGCTCGACCACCTGTTGGTTTACGACCACGTTGATCATTTTGGTTGCAATCTGGTTCCGACCACGTTGATTGTTTGACCACCTCATTGGGTTATGACCACGTTGGTTACAACCACGTTGGTTACAACCACGTTGATCATTTTGGTTGTAGTCTAGTTCCGACCATATTGGTTGTTCGACCACCTCATTGGTTTATGACCACACTGGTTATGACCACATTGATCATTTTGGTTGCCGACATTTCGACCATGTTGGTTGTTCGACCACTCGTTGGTGTTTGATCACGTTGTTTACTACCACATTGGTATCGACTGCACCCATTTTCAATTACATTGGTTTCGGTCTCAGTGGTTATCGACTACGGTGATTTCCATTCTTTAGTCGATTTCCGACCACGTTGTTGAATTTTCGACCACATTGTCAGCTTTCGACCATATAATCAAGTTTACGACCACGATGTCAGCTCTCAACCACATTGTTGAATTTATGACCACGTTGTCAGCTTTCGACCACGTTACCAGCTTCTGACCACGGTCTATTTTCCTGTTGTATTCTCTCTATTGCTGCGGTTTTTAAGTGGGTTTTCAACTCTAATCTTCATAGCTCTGTAGCTATTGGAGAAAAGGGTTAAGTGAATATTTGGGGAGAATTTGAAAGCACCATTCACCACCCTCTGTTGCCTGTCCGGCCCTACAACCTGTATCAACAATCTCACGAATGAGGTGAAAATGTCAAAGTATGTGCTTAGATTTTTTTAAACGATCTAGGTTCCTTGGCTTGTGCAATGGCTCCACTATTATCACAATAGAAATTCATTGGACTAGAAGCATTAGAGACCACATCTAGCTCAGAAATGAACTTCTTTATCCAAATAGTCTCCTTGTAGCTTTGGAAGCCACAATATACTCAACCTCTATTGTAGAATCAGCAACCATCTCTTGTTTCAAACTTTTCTAGCTTACTGCTACATTAAGACAAAACACAAACCCAGACTGCGATCGAAAATCATCTCTATCAATTTGGATGCTAGCATCGGTGTAACCATTTGCGACTAGCTCTTCATCACCTCCATAAACAAAGAAAGCATCTCTAGTCCTTTTCAAGTATTTTAGAATGTTCTTTATAGCTATCCAGTGACCTTCACCTAAATCTGACTAATATCTTCTCGTAACACTTAGAGTATATGACACATCTGGGCATGTACATGATAGACCCAATGATAGAAGCATATGAAATCTTACTCATCCAGTCTTGCTCATTAGGTGTCAAAGGACATTGAGTCTTGCTAAGATTAATACTACATGTTGAACCGCTTCAACATTTTGTCAATGTACGTATCTCAGCTTAATCCAATTAGCCTTTTAGTTCTATATCTATAGATCTTTATACCCAAAATATATGCTGCCTCTCCTAAACCTTTCATAGAGAAGCTATTTCTCAATGAAGACTTGACAGATTCAAGCATAGGAATAATATTTTCGATCAATAATATGTCATACAATATAAGACCTAAAAAATAAGTGTGCTCTCACTAGCCTTTTTGTAAACACAATGCTCTTCTTAATTCTTGATGAAGCCAAACCTTTTGACTACCATATCAAAATGAATGTTTCAACTCCAAGAAGCTTATTTCAGTTTATAGATAGATCTCTGAAGCTTGCATATCTTTCTAACATTTTGGTGATCGACAAAACCCTCAAATTGTGTCAAGTACACATCCTCACTTAAGTTTCCATTTAGGAAAGCCGTTTTGACATCCATATGCTATCTTATAATCGAAATATGCAACAATAGATAGAATAATCTGGACAAATTTAAGCTTAGCGACGGATGAGAAAGTTTCATCATAGTCAACACCTTGAATTTGTTTGAAACCCTTTGCCACCAATCGTGACTTATAGATATAAACATTTCCATCCATATCTATCTTTTTCTTAGAAACCTGCTTGCACTCAATAGTTTTTTACACCATCGGGTGGATCAACCAAGTTTCAAATTTGATTATCATACATGGATTGCATTTTAGATCTCATGGCTCCAAACCATTTCTCAAAGTTCGGGCCCATCATCGCTTCCTCATAAGTCTTAGGCTCATCATTGTCTAATAATAAAATATCATATCGATACCTCATCAACAATTGACATAGCCTTTCAGACCTATGTGAGGTTGGTGCTTCTTCTACATGTTGTACAACATCTTGTACATTTTGTAGAGATTTAGTAAGAATTGAAACATTTTCTAAGGGCTCCCGAATTTCTTTGAGTCTCACCGTGCTCTTACTAACTCCTTTTGAGATAAACTCTTTCTCCAAAAACACACCATTTTGGGCAACTAATACTTTGTTCTCATCTCTTTTTATAAAAGTAATATCCTTTAGTTTCCTTAGAATACCCCACGAAGAAGCATTTATTAGATTTAGGTGTGAGCTTGTTAGACATCAAATGTTTTACATATACTTCACATACTCATATTTTGAGAAAAGACAACCCGGGATGCTTCCCAGCCCATATCTCATATGGTGTCTTCTATACGGTTTTTGATAGAACCCTATTTAATGTGAACATAGCTGTTTCTAGAGCATACCCTTAAAAAGACAATGGCAAATCAGATTGGCTCATCATGGATCGAACCATGTTTAACAAGGTCCAATTGCACCATTCGGAAACCCCATTCTATTGAGGCATTCCCAGCGGAGTTAGCTATGGAACAATTTCACATTGCTTTAGATGATCTCCGAACTCATACGTCAAATATTTACTTCCACGATCTAATCATAGGGCTTTAATTTTCTTGACAAGTTGATTTTGTACCTCATTCAAAGGATTCAAATTTATGCCTTATTAGGTATATGTAACCATATCTACAAAAGTCATCAGTAAAAGTTATGAAGTACTAAAAACCACCTCCGGCTGTTGAGTTCATTGGTCTACATACATCCAAATGTATTAAGGCCAATAAGTCATTTGTCATCTCACCTAGACTAGTGAAAGGTGATCTAGTCATTTTGTAAAGTAAGTAAGACTAACATGTTTCAAATAATTCAAAATCAAATGAGTTTACAAGGAAATTCAAATAATTCCAAAACCAACCCTGAGGGTAAAGATAATGGTAAAGTGATAACAGCCAATTCAACAACTCTTACTCCACTGTCCGCATGAAGGTTAATCTCACCTCTTACTAAACTCCTACTCCTTATCAGCCTCTACATTGAATTACAAATATGAGCAATCAATCTGGTATCAAATACCCAAGAACTAATATGAGAAGTAGCTGAAGTAGAAGTCTTACTTCCCTTCTTATTTTCTAGTTCTGCCAAGTACATCTTGCAGTTCCTCTTCCAATGTCCAATCCCTTGGTAACAGTAGCAAATAGTATCAGGTGCAGTGTCAATCTTGAGCTTCTAATGCTTAGATTTGCTACTTTAGATCTCATCTTGAGTTTTGTCCACGCCCTTTCTTTTGCCCAAAGCTTTAGATTTCTTTTTGAAGTTAGTAGTCTTCTAAACCATCATCACATGATTAAAGCTTTTCTTAATGATCTCCTTTGCTAACTTGAGCATCTCATGTAACTTGGTTATTGACTTCTCCATGTCATTCATATGAAAGTTCAAAATGACTGGCTCAAAGCTCGGTGAGAGCGATTAGAGAATCACATTAATAGCCAACTCTTGGCTAAGAGGAAAGCTATGCTTTTAAACTCTCAATATAACCAATCATCTTGATCATATGAGGGATGACCAAACTTTCATTGGCTAACTTGCACGCAAACAATGACTTAGAGATATGTTACCTTTCGACCCTTGTCTGCTTCTCAAATGTGCCTTTGAAGCTCATAGTTCATGGTGGCAAGCATGAGACAGTTAACTTCAAGTGAGTAATTGCAATGTTTCTCATACTCATTCTTTGGAGCACGAGTAGTAGCTTCAGCTGATTCATCTGGATATTCCTTCTTTTCTTGGTTAAGAACAATTCTCAAGTTATGATACGAGTCAATGATGTTTGTTCCATTATTTTTTTCTTTCTTCTTCCTCGAGCCTGATGCCGTCTCCGAATGGAGACAACTCGTCAAATTGAATGTACTCTTCCTCATCCATGACAATCTCAACTATGACAATCCTTCTTTTTCTGTGAAGAACTATGTGGTGGTTCTTATTTGCCAAGTCAGTTACATTAAAAACATGTACAACTTGCCTTGTGAGTACGAATAGTTCATCTTTGTATTCTACATGTTCGAGGTCCACAGTAGTGATGCCGTACTTATCAACCTTTACACCCTATGGGAGTTGGACCCAACTGCACCAAAAGAGAGGCATCTTGAAAATTACATAGTTGCACTGCCAAATCTCCTCTACAAGTCCGTAGTAAGAGCTTGGGGCCGCGGTATTGAGTGCTCATGAAATGCATCGATGCGGACACTTGAGTTCTACACTATGCTCTTTCTATTATGATTTGTTGTATAAAATGTGTACCCATTAATGTTGTATCCTTGTCATGTTACATTTTTAAATTTTGACCCTCTTGCCAACCATTGCAGCATTTCACTTGATGACCTCCAAGTGAATCGCACCCTTAACTATTCGTTGAACTGACGGTTCTGCTGTCTGATGATCCAATCCTCTGACTGGTCTAGATTCTCTTGCTGTAGCATGCCCTTGTGCTCTTCAATATACAGGGACACTTCAGTCATATGTTGCAAGACCATGAAATAGGTTTGAGTGTACGTATCCAGATCAGGAGTTATTGTTTACCTTCTGATGGTCCCGATACCCTCTAGCCTCCCCTCGTAATAAGATGGAGGCACACCGATCCGTTTGACCTGAGCCATGTAATTGATGCAGAACTCAATGACCTCTTCGATTGTATAACCTTCGATGATGCTGCCCTGTGGCCAATATCGATTACATATATAGGATTTGAGAATTCCCATGTACCTCCTGAACGGCTACATATGACGTACAAATATGAGGCCGCATATCTTTATCTCTTTCACAAGGTGGACAATGAGATAGGCCATGATATCAAAAGATGACAAAGGGAAATACATATCAAGATGATATAGAGTCATCACCACCTCCTTCTGTAGAGCATTTAGTCCATCGGGATCGATGACCTTCTGAGCAATTGTGTTAAAGAAATAGCATAGCTTCATGATTGTCACTTGAACCCTGTTCGGCAAAATACTTCTAATTGCAACAGGAAGTAATTGTGCTATTAGCACATGACAGTCATAAGACTTCATTTCAATTAATTTCAAATCTTTCATGGAAACAAGTTTCTTCATATTGGCGGAGTGACTGAATGGAACTTTCACACCACGCAAGCACTGACACAGTTCAATTCTCTTGGACCTTTTGCAAACTTTCTAGAGCTTCCAAACACCATCTTCCTGAGCGTTTGGTTTAGTCAATCAATGGGAATCAAGATTTTTCCGAAACAATCATTTCTGCTCCTTATCATCGATTTATCATCTTTGGTGAACCGTTCTTTGATTCCTTGTAATTACACCATCACTAGCACACCCTCTACATATTTCATACTTCGAATTGACCAATGCATCACTATAGAACTCCAGCAGCAGTGCCACCCCATTGTCCACAGCCGTGCACTGTCGCTCCATTTCCTCGGCCATCCTCTAGCCATGCTCCCATGTTTTCTCTGCGTTTCCTGCCCATGCCCATGCCTCAAGCAATGGGAGTCGAGGGCATGCATGTGCTCCCTTGTTTCCTTTGTTTTTCCTTCCCATGTCTCTAAGTAATAACACTTCATCATAGAAAAGTAAAATGATACATGACAAAAAATAAATGTGCCACAAAAAAACAAGTTGTCACAAAAACACCTTAGCACGTAGCCACCCTTCTGACCTGACAATTTGTGATGATATATAACTACATTTGGTGATGGAATTTTTTGAATCGTCACAAGTTTTAGGATGAAACACCCTTACTTTCAATGGTGAAAAATTAAATACATAAGTTACTTATTAATGACCTCTATTTTAGTCAAGGAGTATTCGTTACTGAAGCTCATATTTATTATAGTGATCATTAACTGGTAGGTCTACCAATGTAGGTGTCATTAATTATCTTAATAAGATTGGGTAAGTGTTGGACACATCATACGTAATATTGGTTTAATTTGACTTGGCTATCAAAATAGTTTTGGGTCTAGGGGGCACAGTGTTGAGGTCGAGATATATGTATGTCACTCAACAAACAAGAGTTACGTGTGATGTAACTAGTAAAGGGTTGCTTACCTATGTCATTAGGTTTCTAGTAGTGATGCCAAAGCTTATTAGGACTTAGTGAAATATGGATCTTGACTCACTATATGTTATTAGAGGGCATATAATGGGAGTATCTTTTGTTAAATTGTTTAAAGGAAGATTTCACATAAATATAGTGTTGAATTTTTGCATATACTTTTTATGTTGTAGACAATGCCACCATCTACTTCTTCCAGACGTAGAAGAGATGGTGTCATCATCGTTGTCATCGACGTCATTGAATGGGACTGATGCTCTGAAGACCGGGGTAATTAGGCATGGCAGAGGAGTATCGAAAAGGCTAGAGGGTCGAATGACAATCATAGAGGTCTCTCCGGATAGGGTCCCTCTGCAACTGAAGAAAGCAGTGACAGCATTTTGGACTACCTACGGGATACTTAGAAGGCAACGAGTCCTCATCACCATAGCAAACTAGAAAGGTTTGACAAAAGATGAGAAAAGTGCATTATGGATGGAAATTTCAAACATGTTCGAGATTCTAGCAGAAGTCTAGGGACTCGTGCGATGGTAGGCGCTCCTGAAGACCTTCAAGAGCACGCTTGTCACGAAGTACGTGACCAAGGATCACACGCACTTCACGAAGTATCCTTTCGTGTCACTGGAAACATGGGAGGTCTTTGTGCGGATGATAACGATGACCAAATTTCAACAGGAAAGTGTGATGCACAAGGCTCTACATACACAAAACACTCACCCCACAGACTCAGCACCACTTGGTATGCTGGTAAAATCCTGCAATGGAGGATGGAGGATGAGCTTGCAATCCAATGGGAAACCTCCCCAACATTTGCTAGGATCACAAACAAGCACACCTGAAACTGGTTAAGAGTGAGGTCATCAATTCAATCTTCGAGCATCGCCTCTTTCAAAAACCCCACAGACGAGGAAGTATCCTAACGCTTGGTAAGATATGTTAAACTACATAGTTGTTAATAGGTCTATAACTTCATGGAGTCCAATATAACATGAGGCCTAGGGGTTTACGTACCTTGGAGGCAAGGATTCCAAAATGATTCTGAGGCATATAGAGTAGGAAGAGATCCAAAGCCAAGTGCGCGCAATGTATGAAACAAAACTTTCATGCAAAACTTGAGAACATAACTACGCCACTTCGAAGAGAAATAAATGCATTGAGGGAAGAACTGAGAGAAGTCTACAACTGTCGCAAGCCACCCCTATTACTGCAGTACCCAATCCCCCTCAACGTTGGAGTAGCTGTACATTTGCGCCACTTTCTGAACATAGCAACGCCCACTTACCTATCGATGACATCTAGATAATGTATATCTCTAGAATACTACGTAGATAGACCTGGCGGATGCCTTGCCTCATCATGTATCATTATGTAGGAGGCCACACCATGCATCCTTAGAATCAAGCTTGTTGGCTCCATTGCCATTGACGCTAAGCGGGGATCGTCGTATCCATGCCTGCTAGGGACATTAGTGCATAGTGCCCAGCTAGGGACTGATTTCGCAAAGGTCCAAGTGGACAGGATTAATGATGTTTTCAGGGCCATCCCACTTGAGGGGCCCTCAAATAGAGAAATCATGACACTAGGGGATGCCGTCCACACATTCGTCTAATGGCCCAAGAGGGACATCATTGGACCCTTCCGTGCCGCGATCTCTACAAGACTATGCCTGTCAAACAGAACCCTCACCTTGGAGACAACACCGAAGATGTATCGCAAGCGAGGCGCTAAGGCCCAACCAAAGGAAACTAAGTCGCGCTCTCGAATCCTAGAAGTAACAGCTTGAACTGTCGTTGGCCCTTCAGTCACAATCACTTAACCTTGGACTGGCTTGTAGGTTTTTGCATAACTAATACATACAGATGTCCAACAGGAAGCCAAATCGGCAAAGTGGATTCACCGTGAGATACACAGAGGCACATTTCCTCCATGACTCAGGTTACATTGTCATGACTTCTGAAGACTTATTTTTACTATTCAATCTCGATGAACTCGACGCCTCACTTCTACAATGTTGGACACTATAAGTATACTATACAATGAAGTTCTACATCATGTAATACCAATAAATGGCATAACTCATTGCTTATGTATAGATCCATTATGCAACGAGTTCGGCAATGGCGACAACTAGTGGGTTTCCTCAACCCACACTTGGTCTCTGAGCAATCCATCAACGCAAATGCATCCTTCATTGAAGAATACATAACAATGGAATTGCTTGCTCACACTGACAAGGAATACATCTTGGTACCCTTCAACTAGGGGTAAGTGCTTCACTAGCTATTATACAAGTTTTATTTGTATTTTATACGCAACATAAACTTAGGATTAATCACTATGGTGACACACATAACTAGGTCTCACTGGATTCTGACTGTGATTGTACCAAAGTGGAGCAAGGTAATATACCTTGATTCCCTATTTAAGAGCAGCCACAGCTTCACCTGTGTGTAACAAATAATTGATAGGTAAACTCATTTTCTTTATATATAACTCTATTGCAGTCTTTCCTCAATTTGCAATGGTTGAGTCTAACTTTTTGGAAACACGTTGATCATTCAGTCCTTACGTTGCCTAGAGAGGGAGACACAAGGAATCCAGCACCACACTGCGACACAGGATGCGATTTCCGATACCCTCTACAACACAACAATCCTGCCATATCACACTTCATTATAATGCTTCTAGAACTGATAATACCTATGTGTGTAATTCTATTTTTGTAGTGCCACCAGTAGTTACAGGGCAACGTATGTGGATTCTACATTTGCTACCATATGCAAGAAATTATGGACGCTAAGACGAATGATCCAAAGGTTTGTCATCCTACCAATAAATATTTTGTGATTATCAATATATATATGTGTGTGCGTGCGCGTGCTAATGACTTTAACACTACTAGCGACAGTGCCTGAAATTTAAAAAAAGTACATTCGATCTTGACAAACTCGTCGACGTTCAAGGACAGCTCTTAGAATTTTTGTTGAGGGAGATCATACACAAGAATGGAGAGTTGTAAATACCCCCTCCCACCGAGCCCCTTCCCCACTCACCTCATTTCCGCCCCCAATTCCTCCCTCCGCCGCTCGAGCTCATCCGCGCCACCATTCCTCTCCCTTCGCACCGACGACCACTCTAACAAGGAATTCCAGGTGCCTCGGTCATCCTCGGGCCCTACCGACCCAGTCTTTGGCAATGCCGAGCCTCCGCCGACCTCGACCGGCCCTCCGCGGAGCCCAAGCTCCACCAGAAGGCCCTCCTCACTAGAGCCACCGTCTACACCGCTACCTCACTCGTCGCCAGCCGCTCTCCAGCCACCCTTGGTAAAATTCACGAACACCAACACATTTCCCTCACTCTCTCCTCTCTTTTGCACTGCTCATCGACCGCCACTGTGCACTGCATCGTCGGCGACCATCGGGCCCAGAGCGCCGCTCGCCGCCAATGTTGCCACGACGACACCCGAGCACGTGTGGCAGCCATATGGCGCCACATGGTGCCACGTGCGCGCCACCTCAGCACCCATCGGCCACATGTAAGCCACGCCCATCACACCAGCACGTGCGCCCGCGTGGCATGCAACCTCAGCACACCAGTCCAAGTGTCAGACATGTGGCAAGCCACATCAGCACAGAGACCCTTCCAAGCCACACGGTAGAAACGTCAACGCCACCTAGCGGCCACGTCAGCAAATCTGTCCTAGTCTGCCGCCGTGCAAGCACCACATCATACTCCCTACCACCTCAATAAGCATTCGGTCCATGGACTCAGTCCACGGAAAACCAGGCCCATCTGTTAGCCACATACCCGAAAAATAAATCCCAGGGCTGACATCAACATGACACCATAAACTTGATTTTCCTTTAGAAAAATAATTACATTAATTCTTGCTAATGTCATAAATCGAATTTCCAGTACAAAAATAATTCCAGAAAATTCGATTTATTCTTTTTCTCTCTTTTCAAACTTACAAGAGCATGTTCTCCTTCGTCTTGGCTCCAATTGAACCCATTCAAATTCCTAAATTCATCAAAAAATTCCAATCTATTAATTTCTTCCCTCCTTGTTAATATTTGAGTTTATTTGTATTTATTTGGATTTTATTTGAGTTTGTTTGGGTAATTTTTACGTGTAGACTGCGATGATTTGGAAGAATTCTTCGACAACTCGCACTAGACTGCAGAGCAAGGCAAGTTACACACCTTAATCATATTGATACCAGTTTGCGAAATAAAATTATGTTGTTTTAAATTATATTTCAAGCTTAGTTTTATTCAATGTATTTCAATTCCAGTTTTAAATTTAGTTAATACCTATATATTATCACCTCCTTTGATATTGAATTCTCCGATACCTTGTCACCCTAGAATAAAACTCTAGTCAGTACACTAGTATGGCTAGAGAACTTTTGTAGCAAATGGTTAGCCTTGATTAGAGTTAAAACTAGGTTGGGGATACCTTTTCACATAAAATGATAAAATTTTCAAATGTATTCTTGACTTCGATGAGTCAAGAAGGATTATTAAATGTTTTGAAACAAAATATAAAGTCTAGTTGAGACTTAGGCTAATGGTTAGGTGGTGGGTGCAGGCATGCACTACTGTTTGGTGACACAGTGTTAATTGTCGGGCACAAAGAGTATATGGTTTGAATCTAAATCAAGTTAAGGGCCGGTTTATGAGCTACAATTGCAAAGCCCTATCGTACTACCACAAGGCTGGTATGGAACAGTCTTGGTTGACTAATTTGCGGGTCCCAACCTGAGTCTCGTCATAGGTTGAAAGTGAGTGTGGCGTAGACCATGAGAAGTCTCACTTAGTTCAAGCAGGGTCCCAGTCTGGTGGATTCTTTACTGGTGTAATACCCTAGGAACCATACCACCCCGGGATGCTACTAACTACACATACAACTAGCTGGATTAGAATAATATCCGGTAGCATCTTCCCAGAAAAAATGTTAAACTACGCGGAAGCATGACCACAACATAAAATGGGAGATAGCAAAAAAAAATATGGCAAGAACCAAAAACAACGTTTATCAATCTAATTCAGATTTCACTCAAACACACTAAAAGGCATTATTAAGTTACAGTGGTCCACGACTGGATAGAAGCATGATTTTAAGAATTAAAGCCGCTAATTTAAATAGCAAAAAACATGAAGACTTGGTAAATGGTGCCGTGCTGCTCTACCCTTCCAACGCATGCTCAAGGTTTACTTGGAAGAGGGAAAACAAGGGTGAGATAAAATCTCAGCAAGCAAAATGTTTAGCAATTTAATTAAACTGCGGATGATTAAGTATTCATTTAACAACACGTAGCACAATGATAGAACATTATCACATAGTTCTTCTCAACCACATTGTAAATTCCTTCATAACCCAAAACCACAATCCACAAAGCAATACCACAATTACAAATGATTTCACCACAAGATAAACCACGTACCACCAGTCAATGCCACATACCCCAAATGATTTTTACCGTAAATAATACCACAAGTGACCATAATGAGCCAAAACATCCTAAGACCTTAAAATTAAGATTCATCCTCATGAAATGCATATATATGCAAATAATCCACTATACCCTTACCTGGAAACGTAAGAGTGTGCATTGTACTACGGCAATATACGAAGCTGTACCGGTACGGTCGCGGCTAGGTGCGGCGATATCCACAATGCAAAAGACATGCTATGACATGCATGATATGACCACAACTGACTCCTTAGGAATAAAGCCACGTGAACAATAATCATATATAACAAGGCATAAAATGCGGCATGACATCTTTATTTAAATATAGATTATTTACCAAACCTCAGCAATTATGGGAAAGCGATAAAATTAATATGTCAAACAGTAGCAACAACCGCTACGTTTACTTGCCTTCACCGAAGGGGCAAAGGGATCAAGCACGGTCAGGAGCGAAGCCACCTATACACAAGGCACCACTCAGCACAAAAACCATAATACAACATTCACGACTGAGAAGAAAATGCTTCTACGCCCAAAACTCGCAACTCCCTCTCAAGCTGTTGTTCCCACACTTTGTTCCCTGCCGCAGCGCTACTTGTTTTTTTCCGTCTCTTTTAATCTACTAATCAAACCACAGCAAAACTAACATATTTGAAATCTACAGAACAAAAGCTACAATTTTATGAAGACACTATAATTTTATTATATAGTTTTAAGGGTGTAATTCGTAATGGAAAACAGAGAACATACTCTGCCTCCGAGTTCTGACCTTCCTTCTTCTTCTCCCCCCTCTCCTTCTTCCCTTCCCTTCCTTCTTCTTCCTTCTCTCCCTCTCTTTTTCAGCAGGGCAGCAAGAGGTGCATGAAAGAGGAGGCACCAGGGGAAGGTGGCGGCCAAGGGGAGAAAAAGAGGGAGGGGATGGGGTGCGGCTAGGTTGGGGGGAAGGGGGTGGCTGGGCCTAATGGGCCGGCCTAGCCCTAGTGGCCGGCCTCCCTCTCTAGACAGCCCAAAAGAAAATTTCTGCCAATTCTTTATTTGTTTTAATAGTTCTAAAGTCTACACCCGCCTTCCGTGATTCAATGAAAGGGAAGAAAAAACTCTGCAGCCACGCTAAAACTTCCGTAAACCCGGAACGATGTCTAGGGCATTATAACTGGTGTGAAACCTTAGTATTGGCTTGGCCAGGTTGAAGGTTTTGCATTGTAAAGGCCTTGTCAATTGTCATGATCTCCTTGCCGAATATCAAACGAAGTGTGCTTATCCAGTGGTAATATGGGATGATCATGTCTTGTGGGTAAAGCCGTATAACCTCCGCAGAGTGTATAATCTATCCTGGATAGCCGTGCCCACGGTCATGGGCAAGCTGAGTGAAGTTTTTCATAGATTAGACTTTGTTTTTTTCATAATGGTTTATGAAAAGCTTATAGATGGATGGAATCTATAATGGGCAAATTGGTCATATACCCTCTTCATAGTTCAAAATCTAGGATATACCCTTCTACACATCTAAATTGATAATATACCCTCCTCCAATCTATTTGCTTTACAAAACACCCTCTTTATACTTTTCCAGTGTATTTTTTCATATCCTTATGTATTCCATCACTTGAAATGACCAAAATACCCCTGATTAAAGTTTGTGCACATTCTTTATATTTATATCACTTGAAATGACCGAAATACCCCTGAGTAAAGCTTGTGCAAATCATGTAAGCTCAGGTTCTGGATCAAACCATACGCATGTTTAATTCCTTCTTTCTCATGAACTCATGCTGATTGCAAGGAACATAGGTACATATTTACACATGTTTATTTTGTACTTCGTGTAGGTGAAACATGGAGTCGGTGTGGAGGAAATCGTGAATCATATACTGCAAGCTTGGGAGATTGCGACTGGCAATAAGCGCCGATAAGCTTGCACGATTTACACGTCATTTTGGGTGCGGAGCTGTTGCACTCGCATGTATCACGTATTATGCCTTGTACTGGGAGCACAAGTTTTACTCAGGGGTATTTCGGTCATTTCAAGTGATATAAATATAAAGAATGTGGACAAACTTTAATCAGGGGTATTTTGGTCATTTCAAGCGATGGAATACACAAGGATATGAAAAAATACACTGAAAAGTTATAAAGAGGGTGTTTTGTAAAGCAAATAGATTAGAGGAGGGTATATTATCAATTTAGATGTGTAGGAGGGTATACCCTAGATTTTGAACTATGAAGAGAGTATATGATCAATTTGCCCATCTATAATAGATTTAAAAACGTATGGATGGATGGAATCCATATAAGATCTTTTGGAAAGATAATCCGGGTGGGATGCTCATAGTTAGATTAGTGTGGGGGATAGACCTGCACTAGCGGTATTAATTTTATTTATAGTTACTGTTTTTTACTTACTATATTAGATTCAACAATTTTCAATCTATTTATTGTATTTCTTCAAATGATGTTTTTTGCTCAAACTAACCTTATATGTCTTCCTTTATTGTCTTTATCAGTATATTGCATATCTTCGTGTGACCTATGGAGTACAAATTTGTACTCACCTTGCTATCTCTACACAGAGAAAGATGACTTCAACTACGATGAAGGCCTAGACAATTAGTCCGCATCTTACTATCGTTTGCCTACGGGCAGGCTTGTTGGGTTTCTTCCGCTTCAATATTTTTCTTTTGCTACTTATGTTTAAATTTGACCTGTGGGCTGTGGATGTAAACTGTGGCAATCGTGCCCATATCTAGTTAATAAATATTATTATGGTTGATATTTATCTTTGTTGTTCAATGTATGCACTAGCTGATCCTGAACTAGTTCGATTTACACAGAGGATCCAGGAGTTGTTGCTCCGGGGTCCGACAAGAGTTCACACCGGCGATGATGATTAAATGTTCAAACATTTGATATAATTGTAATCATTCAATTGTGCTTAATCAAACAATTCATTCAGTTGTACTTCCTTCAATTGTTTAATTCATTTCTAAGATCTGTGTAATGATTGTCATGTGCTATATGTGTAATTTGTTTGTTTGTTTTCAGAGGGCATGGCTAGCATTGTTTTAGGCTAGCCGAAAAAAGGAAATAATTTAGCTATTAAAATAGTTATCACAATATCACAAACGGTTTTTAGTATTAGCCGTCTATAATGTGTGAGATATCACATATGGCTATATTTAAGAACTGTTTCTGATATCTGATATATCACAAACGATTTTATTGACAAATTTTATTTTTGTTGTTACTTATCACAAATAGTTTGAAAACCGTCTGCGATAACCACCTGTTATCACAGACACATAAATTCAAACGATTCGGAAACCGTTTGTGATGACGGTTTTCAACCGTCTGTTATGACCATTTTTATAGTAGTGACTACGCGTACTTCGATGTTCCAGAAACTAATAGTGAAGAAGATAAAGAAGAATAGAATATTTTTTGTAATAGTTTAAGTCTTAGTTAGGCCCTGTTTGGTACAGCTTCATCAATAGCTTCATGAGCTGTTTTTTGCCAAACACTCTTTTTGCAAATAGCTTCATGGATGAAGCTACTTAAATCATGTTCTCACAAGGGAATGGGGTGGGGTGAAGCTGAAAATAGTAGCTTTTCACAGCTCTCTCCCTCAGGCTCGTAGTTCTAGGAACCCACTGCCCTTGTAGTTGACAGAAATTACAGCACTTTGCCACTGGGTCCCCACGCCTGTTTCCTCTCCTCCCGTTCGCACTTCTCTACCGTTCGCCCTGATTTTTATTTTTTTTATTTTTTTATTTTAATTTTTTAATTCATACTCATTCAAATATATTATTTTTTAATTCATATGACCATATACAAACATACAACTCCAAATGTTAGAACAAGTCATCTGTAGACAGGCATCTTGGACAATTGCACTCTCTCACCATGCATGAAGTCATTGGTGAAGCTGTTTTGCCAAACAGATTTTCCAAAGCATTTTAGCTTCACCGTGAAGTCGCCGTGAAGTGAAACAAAAAAACAGTTTCACTAGTGAAACTGAGCTGTGCCAAATGGGGCCTTATACTTACTAAATTAATGTTTACGTACATCAATACCATCCAGCTTTTAGTTAATATCGATCGCACAAATTGGATGCTCAGGGTTGCTGACTTGTGCCTCGCGCGGATGATAGGCGGCCCACAGCCTCGGGCGCAGGACACGGCGGCGCTGTGGGCCCCACCTGCCAGCAGACGCGCGGCGGGCATGCGCGATCCCAGGACGCAATCCCGATGTGTGCCACCACCTCCACCGTTTCTTCGCTCAGGCACGCGATGCACGCCACGTGTAACGTAACCTCTTCTCTGTGTTGCACCGCGCGATCGAGTGATCGACGAGAGCAAGTGAAAAGCTAAGCTAAAGCTCAGGAGAGAATGCCATTGTACTCGACTCGAACCTAGCTATAAAATGACATCTATCTAAAGACGGATTGATCAGTTCTTTCTCTCGGGTACGTTTTTGGGTTCAAGCTAGAGCCATTAAAAAGAAAAAAAAAAGGCTCAGGCTCTCTCAAACACTACACAGTTTCTCCGTCTTTTATGGGAAGCTTTTATTGTACGTGAAGCTAAGGGCCTTTTTCACCATCATGCATTTACCAGAAACCAACTTTTAGCTTCCGGTTTATTTTTCACTATTCATAAATTTTATCTTTTTCTGAATTTTTGGTTTTTTGTTGAGCTTTTTTGCCGGTTCTTTTTTTCCGTATTTGTTTATATTATACGTAATGAGCAAACATATTTTTTATATTTTTTAATTTTTAAATTTAATTATGCTAAATAAGCCTCTGTCAGTTATAGCGTTTTTTTAGTTAGCTACAGTGTTTTTCAGTCATAAGTCACCAAAAAAAGCCCAAATGATCACCACCTAGCTAAGCGTGCATGGCCAAGTGTTGCCACGGGAAAATCTCCAGATCAACAACACCGCGTCTCTACATTCTGTAAACCGTCAAACACACGATAAACTAAGGTGTGCCAGCTGATTTAATCGAAATCGGTAAGGAAATGTATACCGACGAAAAATGCAGATAGCGAGTCGATTAAGAGATGTAAATTAAAAGTTGAACAACACGTCGATACAAAATAATTTTATTAAACAATGAATTACAGAGGAAGGATTGTAGATTGGATCCATTGATTAGAGGCTCAGTTATTTTGAACTTGCTGCTTGTGACTTTTAGTTTTTGCTATAGTAACTAGATTTTAAACGGTGCATCTTTTCAAGGTGGGGTTTACATGTTGACTGTAGTAGACACTGTACTGCCTTTAACTATACCGGCCAAAATCGCATGTGACTGTTTCTCTTTTCGTACTCTCTCATAAATAGCCAGAATTCAAAAACCATAAGCCATAGCTCAAAGAAACCCATCTAGATACTACTCAGCACAGGGAAAAGTTGATCAGATACAAGAAAGGTACGAATGAAGCCTCTTAGTCCCTATTTATAGCCTGCCGTGAAAACCTTGGCTCAGCTTCCAGATTTCCCGAGTGTGACTTCTTGGTTTGTTCTTTTTAGTTTCGGCTTATGACTTATGGTTGCAGTTTATAGCTATAACTTATGGTTTTTGAGCTGTTCGTGAGAGAGAGTACGGAATAACAGAAACTTATGTGCGGTTTTAACTGATATAAATGAAATTGCTATAGTATGCACTACAATCAACTTATAAATCCCGATTTGAAAAGACAGTTTATTTAAAAACTAGTTATTGTAAAAAAAGCTAAAAAATAGTTTTTGAAATATGAAAAAAAGAGACCTTTGTTTCCCATATTTCTTTCTCTATGCGTCGAGGATTTCGGAAATGTCGGTTGCATGCATGATCTCATCTTTGATTTCCTTTTCTCTTACGTGTGGTTTCCTTGTGACTTCAATGGGAAATCCTTTGTCAATCTTGCTGGTTTGGCCCACGCAGGGGCGGAGCTATACCCCAGTCAGAATAGACTTTAGCTCGAGATATGAAAAAATATCTAGTGTATAGTTCGGCTAAATTCAGTTCAGCCTAGGTAACATTTTTATGGTCCAACCCAGATAGTCTAGATCATTCCACCACTAAATCCAGGGCGTAACTAAATCCTGGCACCGCCACTGAGCCCACGTATCCCTTCTGTCTTTTGTTCTTGATCACACACAAAGATAGAAATGACTCTTGGTTTCGATCCCTCTCACGTATGTACGCTTACAGGAGATAAATTCCTCCATGTACATGGCTCGGTGGTAGGAAGCTTCACACAATTTTCGTTGCCTTTAGCTATGGATCACGTTTTGCACGTCAATTGTACGGATTTATCATTGGCCTTGTCTCGAGTCCTATCTATTATCCTAAATTAGCTAAACTTGGGTGCAATAACAAGTTGGTTAGGACTAGGACCAATTTGTATTGGCTTCTATTTAGAAAATTTCTCAAACATCTAATTTTTCGAAGCGGTTTCTCCACTCCTCTCAAGGTAAAGAGTTACGGATGCATCACGCACCTCACTCCTCTCGCTCCCGTCACGCGCATGCATCTTTCTCTAACTTTTCTTATCGCTTGTGCGCTTCTTCTTAAAGCAATTTCTTTCATGTACTACTATTTATTTTCAGATAACAACCATAGGCAAAAGCTATTAGAAAAAAACCAATGCAAACGTTTCCTCAAACTCGTAACGCTGAAGCCGAACTGGAGTATGGCCCTGTTCTTTTCAGCTTCTAAAAGCTACTTTTCGGCTTTTTTTATAATAACTAGCTTTTAAACGGAGTATTTTTTTTCAAAATAGGGTCTACTAGTTAATTATAGTACATATTGTACCGACTTCATTTATATCTGCAAAAACCACACGTGAGTTTCTGCTACTCTGTAATCTCTCACACGAATAGCCCAAAAGTCACAAGCCACAACCAAAAGCCATAAGCCGCAGCAAAAAAGAACAGGCATATAGGCCCTATTCTTTTCAGATCCTAAAAGCTGTTTTTTTGGGCTCTTTTACAGTAACTATCTTTTAAACGGAGTATTTTTCCAAGATAGGGTCTACTTTACTTACTTTATTTATATCGGCAAAAACCGCATGTGAGTTTTTGTTACTCTGTAATCTCCAATACAAACAATCCAAAAATCATAAGTTACAACCAAAAATCTCAGATCGTAGCTAAAAAGAACAGGCCTATATTTCATGCTAACAATCCTCTTCAGGTGGCTGGTCGGCTCCAACGCTTACACCGGCGTCCATGTGCAGCACACTAGGTGCATCAGCTACCACCGCAACCGGACAAGCGCGACGCCGTGGCAACCGACAGTTGCACATGCACGCACGCACGCACGCGCAAGGTCATACACGTAGTCAGCTACGTGCATACAAAGGTCAGAACCACCTAATAGGACACAGCACAGGGGCATGCATGCACACGCAGCTCCCGAAACAGCTTTTTCTCACAGGTACTTTGACCCTGACCCAACCTAACCACAGCGCCAGTGTTGTACGTCGGCTACGCGCCCTGCAATGCATGCAGTCGCGGACGCCTGCATACAAGGGCATGGAACAAAGGCGCAGAAAGCAGCAGCAGCACGACGCTGTTTGATTGGGGGGCGTGGCCGTTTTGTCCCTGGCGGTAACACGAGCGACATCTCGTAAGCAGGTGTAGGCTTCCTCTTGGACTCTTTTTCTGGCGTTGGGGGCCTCGCCAGAATTAAGTTCTCAGGGAATCGCTGTCGCTGCCTTCGTGTCCTGAGCCTCTTGTACGCAGGATCGACGCGACGCGGTAGAGAGGGCAAAGCCAAGTTCTTCTTTTCTTGGTCAACCGCGTACTGCTATTACGGCTAGTCGGCCCATTGTGATTCGTGCGAGTGAACATGTACCGTAGTAACTGCTGATCGCTAGTTCCAACGAGGGGCTTTTGGTTCTAAGGAATTTCAAAGAAAAAATTGGAGAAATTTAATCCAAAGAAGAAAAAATTCTACAGAGATGTTTGTTTGTAGAATTGCCTTAAAGGAATTTCAAAGTATGAAAGTATTTCCTACATATTTTAAATGAGTTCTAGCATGATGTTTAACCCTATGTTACCGATTGCTTTGTGCACCTTCTCTCTTCCTCTCGCTCTAATCAATTACTTCCTCTAGTCGTTAAAGGCTTCGTTTCAAATGGTGATAGCTTATGGTTTTTAGAATATAAAAGCCGTTCGGAACACATTATCTTCTTAATGTGGCATTTTTTTCTTTTCTTTTTTCTTTGCATTATCTGCGAAGATATAACTGTATTTTCCATTTTTTCTTTTTTTTTCTTCATTTTCTTTAATTGAATACATCAGAAAAATCTAACAGTCACTACAGTACCATTTTAGCTAAAAAATAAAAAACCACAGCTAAAAGCTACAACACTTTAGAACAGGCTCAAAGACCGACATTTTGGCCTCCATGCACAAGTCCACATAAGACCAAGTACAATAATGGTCTTATAGCCAAGCTAGTCAGCATTTTTGCTGATGTGGAGGAGAGGAGAGAGATGAGAGCTTGGCTCTCAATCTCTCATGCAAGCAACAAGCTGCGCACATGAGCCTATGCAGTGGTGGGCCTAGATAATAAATGTATGTGAGGAGGAATAGGAAAGAGAATGTAAAACATGATACCACATAATAATAAAAAACTTTTTGTAGACAAATTATTGTATAACTTGGCTCTTATAACTTGACTTATAGCCAAACACTTGGCTCTATTATTGGACTTGCTCTAAGAGTGACGCTGGGGTGTTTTACAATCATTTGACCACTATTGCCCCTATTGATTACACACTCTACCATAGTGGTTCCGTTCTTTTCAGATTAGGACTTATGGCTTACGGCTTCACTCAAATAAACTAATAGAATGGTTTCTTCATTCTGTTTCGAAGCGGCTTATCGGAAAACCTTTTTAAAACGGCTTATTGGCTTATCGACATTCGATTTGTTCGCACAAACCTTCACACTATGATCAAAAACCATTTGCCACAACCATAAGTCATCAACTACAGCCGAAAAGAATGCACCAATAACTAACTACTATTCTCTAAGTTACTGGGGAAAGGTATTCTTTAATGTGACTATTGGACTATTTAGATTTGAAACAAGCACTCGCTCCGTTCTTTTTTACTTGATATTTTAACTTTTCACAGTTTTCAAGATGTGACTTTGACTGCTACTTTTTATAACTTTATATTAAGATATACTAATAAAATTATAATATTATGAAAGTATTTTGAACGATAAATTTAATGATATAATTTTTGTATAGCCAATCTATATAATTTTAAATTTATTGATGGTTAAAAGTTTAACGGTATAGATTCTAGAAAGTTAAGTAAAAAAGAACGGAGAGAGTATTTGGTAATTAACCGAATCAAGATTATATAGTATGGAGAGAATTCACTGATAGGAACGGGACTTACACAGTTTTCAGAGAAGTTACAGATAGGAGTTGGAGTTGTACTACCGGGGTAAAATTGTATCAAACACCATTCATTAGGTACTGCTTGGTACTAGTGATCAAGGCCAAAACTTCAGTCTTTAACGGCAGGAGGGAGTAAAATTTACTCTCAAAATTTCTGTATTTTATCCATAAGATATCCAAACATATCTTTTGAACAATTCCTATGACTTATTTCCTACAGGATTCAACAAGTTATGACAATCTAATCATGCATTTTTTTTCTATTCCTGTGTTTTTAGATACTTACGTTTGAAAGAGGCCCTAAACTGTCTATGTTTAACTTGACATATCCATACGTGGCAAAGGTGCCGTCAAATATTGCAAGAAAATTTAAATGTTGAGGTTGACTACGGGAAAATCATATTAGCACATTATATGGTGAAGAATATTTACATATATTATCATTTCCTTCAATTTTTTTACTAATATTACATTGGTCGTCTATTTTTTTTAATGCGTACTCAGCCGAGCTGGTTAGAGCCTTACAGGCACTCTAAAAGTAGTTGACTGTCGAAGCCGTGGGATGAAAGCCGAGAATGAAACCATAAACAAACCTCTGCCCAAAGTCGACAGGCTAGACTGGATGATCGCTAGCCGTCAAATGCTTAGTTCTCAGAACAGACAAAGGCTAAAAGGCTATATGCCTGTATCCATTACCTGACTTTCTGCATGTACGTGCATGTTCTTCTCTACACAGCCTTGACGTACGTGTTTTAACATGACTAACTAGTCTGTTGGTCAAAAATAAAAACAGGCATGATGGTTACTATGCCACCTACTTCCAGCATGCGTGCGTGGTTTTTGTTTTGCTAACAATATATTCTTCTTCAACAGTATCATCAAAACTATCTCATAACTATATTAAGTAAGTAAAATCCTGTGTAGAGAGAAGATAATATATTGTCTCTTATATAAAAGACAACTTAAACTTGCAAACCAATGTAAATAGTGAGAGGATATGAAATAGAAAGTTATAGTGAAAATAGTATAAAATAGTTAGAGAAATAATTTACTGTTACAGAGGTTATCTCTAGTATTATTTTAAATAAGGTAAAAATCTTAGAGATAATCTTAAAAAAACGGACTATTGTATGTGCTCTTACTAATCAATTTTACTAATCAATTAAGCAGCTACCAGCCAGTGACACAGATGCCTGGATCAGCTCTCTCTTGCGCTGTTTTGATGTCCTCATCCAGTTGGTAAGGTAATACAATAGAGGTTAATACTTGTAAGTTTCCTATACATACGTGTTACGTTGGATTGCATGCATACCCAGGAGTATGCCAGTGCATGCAGGTGCTATAGCATTTAACTAGATTAATTTTAATTAAGCCGCTTGCTTTGAGTAAAGAAATTGGTACTGGAGCGTCAAGCATTTCGATTTTGGAGCCTAATTTGAAATCTGTAGTTATCTACTCACTACATGTTACTAAGGCCAGTCTCAATGGGGTTTCAAAAGAGTTTCATTCTCATTTAATGCAGTGACACATCAGCAAATTTGCTGAGTTGGCAAGAAATTTATGAGGAGAGAGAGCAACAGAGTTTCATCAGGATGAAACCCATCCGTCCCGGTTACCAACACGATGAAACCCAGTTAAACCCCCACTGAGACCGGGTCGTTTCGTTCTCAGGCGCTCCCGAGGATCTGCTGTGCATTCATATATATGCGAATGTACTCATGAATATTGGATTAATTAATATATTTTATTTGACCATGATTATTTGTCGGCATGAGATATATTGTAGTTACCAAAGTGACTATGTTTAGTTTAGATATATTTTCAAACGGCTACATAGTTTACATGGCACATAGGATCACAACATCATGCATACATTAATTGCTGCAGTTTGTCTATGAAACAGTGAAATGAAACCCCCCACTGAGAGATCCAGTTTCATTTCTCAATCCAAGTCTGCAAAGCTGACATGGCAGTCTTGGAAACTGGAAAATGAAACCCACCACTGAGACTGGCCTAAGTATCCAAGCGATCTGAAAGGACAACATAAACTCGAAGTACTAGCTAGCTCCAATTTTTTTCTGCTCTCTCTTTATAATTCTATTAATTAAATCGAGTAACACGTTCCTATTCACAAGCATGCTGATTTATCGGCATCGAAAAGTAAATGGACAAAACATGTTTTTATTTTATTTTTTTGAAGGATGACATAACATGATGTTGAATTGCATCGATGGATGAAAAATCAGTTGAATCATGGCGTAAGAAAAGTAACACCGGTCATCTTCTCAAAACACAGCACGTCGGCCCATCTACGACAGCAGCCCAGACTCGTTTTGTATATGGACCAATTTGGGCCGAAGGAACATACATGTGTTGGTTGCACTTACACTAGCATCATAAGCTTGCTAAAGGAAATATAACAAAAGCCAAAAGGGGAAGTGACATTGCAGAAGGCCACTGGCACTTTTTTTTTCTTTTGCAGTTCTTCCTTTTCGTAGCATAAAAAAAATTGACATTGCAAGTTATCAGGGAATTCGTAGCAAGTTTTGATCCTTTTTCCGAGACGATGGGAGCCGGAAGTCGAATTCATGACTTCTTTCCTACATGGTTCATATTCTAGCCGTCTTAGTTCACATATGAATGGTAGCAACTTGTAATCTAAACAAAAGGAAATGCATCGCAAAAGTATAAAATTGTTTAAACTACTGCAAGTTGATACTGCAGCTTGCGACATGCATGCTCCGAACTAATCAATGTGGAATCGTTTGGTAGCTGACCGGTAACACTTGGGTTAACAACAGACATATGGAGGCTGATTTATCAGAAGTTTGCATTCGTGGGATCAAGACAAGGATATATGATTATCAAATCTCAAACATAGTCTCTACGTACGTACTCACCTTGCTCCAATGCTCCTAAAAATATTGTCGCACCAACCAAAACCGAACGAAGTACTAGTATTCAAATGTTCCAATGCTTGATTTGGTGCTTAAAAAAATTAACACTAGCTCGAAGCTAGTCTGAGAGAGAGAGAAGAGGAAGACGACGTTAAAAGTTGAAAGTTCTGATTTGCTAGTAGAAAGCTTCACCCAGCTCTCGTGGCTCTAATCAACACTTCAGCTCGATCATGTATCCCGCTCAGATGTGACCACTGCCTTGAATTGAACTCGACAAGTGTAGTATTAGCTAGCTAGCATGATCACAAGCAAATAGGCATGCATCACACTTGAATATTTTATGACGACGAGAAACCGTCTGTAGAAACACAAGCGTCAAACCTAGAGATCGATCGATCGATCTGCAAATGCCATTTTCTTTGACTGGAGAAAAAGAAAAACGAGTAGCTTGATGACGTTTGGACGCGAGTCCTTGTCAAGCTAGGGAATGAAGGTACACGTCATCGATGGACCAAATCAAGCGGGCCGACTAGGTATGTTGCATGCGATCGATATGATGGACCAGTCGATTCGATCGTCGCCACATAATCGAGAAGCTAGTTAGCCGCATGATGTTTGACCACACACAGTGGCGGATCCAGGATTTTACCTAAGGGTATACCGTCCAAAAATTTTCATATACAATTCGGTAAAATCATTTGGCAATTCGGTAACAGTTGTAAAATTTGCAACGTAATTGGGCATATATGCACTAAATAACATGATAAGTCTTAAATTTGAAGATTAAGTTGAAAACATCCACAAATTACAATATGAATAGGTCAAACGCCATACTGATAGTTCAAAATATAGGCATAAAAGAGAGTAAGAGACTTATAATACTACTTATCTGACTTTTTTAGCCGACGCTTTCTAAGGGACATGAATGTCTCGATTATATCATCTTCATCCACTTCAAAGAAAATATCCCGCTCAATAAAAGTGACTAGACAATCATCCAAAAGACAATTAAAAAAACAATTGCTCAAAAGTACATTACGGCGGGCGGTGGTCTCATCCGAAACAAAAAAAATCACAAAAAAAATGGCATCGCTGATCACTCTCATCCATGATCCATCGAGAGACCTGACGATTTTCTGATTGATTCATCCAAACAAAAAAATCACAAGAAATCATACTTGTTTACGATTGATTTCGCCGACGAGGAGAGCGCGCCACGCGCGGCAAAGCGGCGAAGCCGCGAAGGCGAACCGCCTCGGTGCGCGACGCGCCACGCGAGCGCAGCGATCCGCGAGCGGCGAGTCGCGATCCGCGAGCGAAGGCGATCCGCGAGCGAAGCGAGCGAAGAGTCAAGGAGTCGCGATCATGCGTGGGCAGCGATCGGCGAGCGATCCGGCGTTCGCGTTCGGCAGCGAGGAAGCCGCGAAGGATCGATTCTCATTCGAGCCGCACGCCCGCCCGCCCGCACGCCACGTATGGTAGTCGGTAGAGTACGTATGGCCGTATGGGTCATGGACTCACGTATTGGAAAAGATTATACGTCTCGTTCCTGAGTTCCTCTGCATGCATGTCATTTATTCTCGTCTCGTCTCACCGGCCGTGCGCAGACTTCTTGCCTGTACTTCGCTGGGGCCCACCGCTACAGGGTATGCCGGGGCCCACCCGGCATACCCTGTAGATCCGCCAATGACCACACAGCTGGCCATACACTCGTCACATAATCAATAATCAAGTAACTTAGAACTGAAAAATATCTCTACCCATGTGTCACATATACTCGCAATTTTAGTGCAAGAAACAAATACGCGCATACTCCCTCTATTATTAGCTGAGGATTTCCGATCGGACACCGTGCCATGTCACTATTTTATTTTTATGAAAAATCCTTCGATTTTTGAAATTATATACGTGTTCTTACTTTTTCTAGAAAAACTTTCCAAATTACGTATAGATCTTGCTTTTACAGAAAAGCCATCCTATTTTCCGTAAATACATACAAGTTCTTACTTTCGGTTTTTCGCGTACATCGTAATTATATACAGGTCTTTGCTTTCCTTTTTTTTTTTGTATATAGCCTCTTACGAGACGCAGCGTAGCGTACTCTTTTGCTTCGATTTATATTGTAGTTAGCGCGATGTAGCGCCATGATTCCATATCTAGTATCAATTTATGCACTGAGCTAAGAAAGAGTTAACGAGATTGGACCGTGCATAAACGGATATACTCCAACCGTTTTCATGAGACAATCAGCTTGTTTTTCATCTTTCTCATCCCACTTAATTAAACGGAGTGATTTAAAAAAACTTCTGAGCTGTACGTTTCAACTATTTTAAGCCCAAGGACCTGCATACGCCTGCGTACACAGGGAGTCACTCGCATCATTCTTTCGAGCGATTTTTTTTATTACAAGGAACACACATATACACACACCATCACATATACACACCACACAGGGGCGGAGCCACACCTGGGCAGGATAGGCTTCAGCTCGGGGTGTGAAAAAATATCTAATGTACAGCCTGGGTAAATTCAGTCCAGCCTGGGTAACATTTTCATGATCCAGCCTAGATAGTCTAGATCATTCCACCACTGAGCCCGAGGTGTAACCAAATCCTGACTCCGCCACTGACACCACATGTATACATCGCGAGTGCATGCCTTCAGCACACACCTAGACAAATAGAGGCCAAGTGTCAATGATTTAGTCGTCGATCATATACGGTAAATGAGAAAGACTACGACATATACTACACAGAAAGAGACGAAATGCCTTTATCGCCCAGAATGTGTTACAAGGGGTGCTCAATAGTCACAAAAATAAGGAGCGTAAATGAACTACAAATCAAATGAGATCTCACCCATACTACCACTCGACTTGGCCTTAAATAGGGCTGAAGGGGTGATAGTTGTATTCGATGAAGAGGTGCCTTGTCACTCCTAGGACTTGGAACATATGGAGATGGTTGCTGCCAATGATTCACCCTTTAGATACTGTCAAAAGGTGGTTCATGTCAGTGAAATGTGAGAGGAGCCGAGTGGTTATGTCAGAACACAATAGCACACATTTTCTCCATCTATTTCACGTTATAGTATAATAGGCACATCTACCGGTCGAGTGAGTGGTCCACATGTTAGTTTTTGAACCCTCTAATTAGTAGGTAATTAATGCCTAGGGTGAAGTAGGCATATAGGGTATACTCGGAGGCTACCAACTGGACTTTGTTCCGATAGCTATTATATATAGCAAGCTATTTATTATGGAGTCTCTCATGAGTAATGGCTACGACAAATTTGGGGAATACCAGTTGTCACCAAGTGTCATGCGTTCTGAGGGCGCAACCTCGATCCTTGATGGCACACACTCACCGATGGTGGTGGGAACTCAATGACCAACAATGAGTGGCCTTTGACCACCAACCCTGATTCTCTCACAAATCTCGAGGGCCAATCACCATCTATTGACTATGGAGGTGCTCCTATGTTCGCTAGGATGCTCGTTGGGAATGATGATCATTCATCTCTAACTAGCTATTTGGAGGATATGGTTTCATTCGCCATGACAGCCCCCAAAGACTCTTATTACCTAGGACCCATCTTTATGGAAAGGACTACATTTTCTAGTGAGGAGTCAGGAGTCTGACCCATCTATTGAGGGACACAAGGTGTACAGTACCGTCAACGAGATCGACGCCAATTATAATCAAAATCCCATCGGACAATGATCTACAAGGTTGATGCAACTACCCCTAGGGTCAAAGATCGCCGGGTTAATTAGAGTTCGGGAGATGGTGGAAGGTGTTTTCATGCCTCTAGGAGATGCTTCACCTCAAGATGAAGTGGATGACCCAAAGTTCACCAGAAGGAGGATTGCAAACCAGACACGACATCCTAGACGAAGGCAATATCAATCGGTAATTGCTCATATCTTCTGACTTACTAATGATATTCTTGAAAATCCACTAGAAGGCTTAGCATTAGCAAGGTATTATGCTTTGCCCAAGAGATCGATGCTATCCTTCACAACTCTATGACAAGTTCATGCAATACCTGGTCTTATGTTCTAGTAGTTAGACCAGAATGACCCCTTTGTGGGCCAGCGCTTCCGATAGCTCTAGTTATTGGAGGCGGCTTCAAGGAGATCCTGGGTGGCAAGAACCACCCATTCAGCCTACAACAGGCTAGAGAGACAAAGAGAGCAATGTCATATGCCTCCTCAAGTCACACAGCCACCACACCGAGTTGGTAGACGGGAATGTCTTTCCTCAAGGGATCTTCAAAACTGGCTAGGCCGAGAGCACATTCGCTCCAAAAGGATAGGTGCACATGATCGATCAGAGGTGACTCAAGTTGGGTACTTATGCAATAGGTCGCCAAATGATTACAACCCCTATTTTCCCTCAAGGAGGCATTATGAACCCATTGCTAGATGTCATGCTTTTTCAGCAATCTATGAGTAGTGCACTGGTCAGACAAGTTCTAACCATCAAAACTGGAAAAATTTGATGGGAGTGAGAATCCCCTTGAGTTTCTCCAAATCTACACTATGGCCATGTGAGCCGCAGGAGGAGGAAAGCATGTAATGGTGAATTACCTTACAACCATGTTCGAGGGTTAGCCCGCTTGTGGCTTCTTAACAAGCCACCCGGGTCCATTTACTCATGGCAACATCTTTGTGATCTACTACTTGTTGACTTCCAGGGCACATACGACCGCACTGGAAAGGAACCAATTGTGTCAGGATCCGCGTGAAACACTACACCAATTCATTAGACTCTTCAATCAAATAAGAAATACAATCCCTAAGATTTCTCATTATTCTATTATTCGAGCTACTATCATCAAACTCTTTGATATGACCAACAGGTATGCAACTGCTACTGAAGCAGTAGAATAGAATTGAACCTTCGACCGCAATGACAAGCGCCCAAGAGTTGCTCAGGACAAGGAGGAGGAGGAGGAGAATAAGCCTTCTAACAAGTCCAAAAGAAACCATGATAGGTGTTAGGAACCATCAACTAAATCTTCCAAAGAAGTTTTGGTTGTTGTAGATACGGAGCCTCGAAAAGCTTATTTGGATTGAAATAAACAAAAGGCTTCTACTAACGACACCAAGAGGACAAATGGTTCCCTCTTCATTAGAAGGAAGGTCATGATCTTCGTAATTGTCAAGTTTTCAGAGGAAACTCAAGGATTACTACTCAAGCATGAGCCCACTCCCAGTATCACTGAGATGTCGTATGAAGACCCTAAGTGCACGATTGATCACATCTATGGGGATTTTGGACATATGAGTCCAAGCGACAACTTGAGGCTATCGAATGAGAGGTAAACTCTATCGACCATCTTGTCATTCCTAAATTACTTAAGTGGTCAAAGGTCCCTATTTCCTTTGGAAAAGAGGACTGTCTGATCCCATCTACGTGACCTGGTTGTTTCTGATTGTGGTAGGTCCCACTATCAATAATTGTTGAGTTAATCGTGTCTTGGTTGATGGTGGAAGTTCGTTAAACCTATTGATTATTGGTGCCTTGGATGAAATGCATGTTCCTAGGACCAAGATAAAGTCAGTGCGATATTCATTCCATGGTATTGTGTCTTGTTCTTGGGCCAAACTTATTGACTAACTTTAACTTCCAATTACGTTCAAAACACCAAACAACTTTAGTTTTGAGAAGGTTGCTTTTGATTTGGTCAACTTTGAAATTGTGTATAATGCTATCATCATTCGAACCACTCTAGCAAAGTTTTTGATAGCTACTCACTATGGTTATCAATGTCCCAAAATGCTAGGTCCAAAGGGTCTCGTTATAGTCCGATGTGACAAAAATGGCACTCACATGTGACAAGAAGTCCTTCGAGCTTGTGGATCAGATCGCCACTCAAGATGTTAGCAACATGCAACATTCGGCAAAGAACTCCAAGCCAAAGGTTGCACCAAAATCAAATGATGACGTCAAGTTGGTTCCACTCAACCCCGAGGAGCCCAGCAAAACTTTTTAGATTGGGGCTAGACTAACTCCAAAATAGGAAAACAAGCACATCTCCTTTCTCTAGGCAAAGACAAACTTATATACATGGCTAGCATCCAACATGCTTGGTGTCCCCAGGGAGGTGATCGAGCATAGGCTAGCATTACAGCCTGTTAAGAAGCAAATAAAATAGAAGCCACAATGTTTTGCTCCAAATCATAGGGAAGCAATTTGCTCAAAATTAGAGAAACCACTCAAGGTAGGTTTTATCAGAGAAGTCGATCACCCCCAGTGGTTGGCTAATCCTGTAATGGTTAGAAAATCTAATGATAAATAGAGAATGTGTGTAGATTTTACTAACCTTAATAAAGCATATCCAAAGATGATTTTCCCTTCACAAATTGATCAATTGGTCGATTCTTCTAGTGGTTGTGAATTACTAAGTTTCGTGGATGCTTATTCTGGTTATCATCAAATTAGTATATGTCTAGAAGATGGAGAAAAGACTACTTTCATTACACCTTATGGTAATTTCTATTATGTTAAAATGCCTTTTGGACTAAAGAATGCAGGTGCATCTTTTCAACGACTCATGCAAAATACTTTCTACCTCCAACTAGACAGGAACCTAGAAGCCTATGTTGATGACTTAGTGGTAAAACATATTAAGAGTCAAGATCACATCTCCAATCTATGAGAAACTTTTGAAAATTTGAGAAAGCACAATCTCAAATTAAATCTAGAGAAGTATGTATACAATCTCAAATTAAATATAGAGAAGTATGTATTCAGAGTTTCCTCAGGAAAGTTGTTCAAATTCCTGGTTTCTACCTGAGGTATCGAGGCTAACCTTAAGAAGCTTTCTACCATCAACCAGAGGAGTCCCCTAACCACAACCAAAGAAGTCTAGAAACTTACAGGATGCATGGTGGCACTTAGTCATTTCATTGCATGCCTAGGTGAAAAGGATTTCCTTTATTCAAACTTCTCAAGAAGCATGGAAGTTTTGAGTGGACAAGCAAGACCAATCAAGCCTTCAAGCAGAATGAAGCACTGGTCATCAAGCACCTTCATAAATTCTATGGTCGGCATGACATTCCTTGGGTTTAGTTGCTCCGATCCACATACTATGCTGCTTCAATCCCAATGCTGATAGGGCTTTTGGTTCTTTTTTGTGGTGTGATGTTATGAAGTTTGTTACTCAATTCAGAGGTATTTCTATGGGTTGTCTGGGTAACAGCCATGACATCCTATTTTGGAAGGTCTGCTGGCAGGGTCACTTGCTTTGTCAAAAATTTCCTAGGCTATTTTCCTTTGATAAGGCTCAGGATGT
This sequence comes from Dendrocalamus sinicus, assembly GCA_036346575.1. Taxonomy (NCBI): domain Eukaryota; kingdom Viridiplantae; phylum Streptophyta; class Magnoliopsida; order Poales; family Poaceae; genus Dendrocalamus; species Dendrocalamus sinicus. The sequence continues at coordinate 99,655 of JAYEVI010000203.1, forward strand.
TTCAGTCCGTGAGTTCCTGCTCTTCTTGATTTGTCAGCGCACTTTCATCTTCCTCTTTCGACGAAGGCGTTTACTAAATACAATGCACTCTAGGTGTAGTTAAGTTCGATTCAGTTGAATGATGCCTATGATTCTTGGACATATATTTGGCGTCATGGTTGCTATACCTCTCAGAAGTACTATGCTCAGCAATATCGTTTTTCAATAATTTCTCAGGATTCATACTCATCTGGAAAAGCAAATGCATCATGAAGCTTAAAGTCTTTACTTGGTTATTATTCATGAATAGACTTAATACTCGTGATCTTTTGAAACAGAAATGCTTTCACATTATTGGTTCCTCAACCTGTGTTCTGTGTGATGGGGGTGACGAGGAGACATTGTTTCATCTTTTCTTTGGCTACTCTTTTAGTCTCCAATGTTAGCAGTACCTTGGGATTACCTGGTACCCAGTTGCTTCTATTGAGTGCATGATCTTCCTTACTAAATGCAACTCTAGTCTGTTGTGTTTCATAGAAATTTTTATTACTGCTGCTTTGCACATTTAGAAGCAACACAATGGTATTGTCTTTGATGCTACTGCTAGTTGTCTACACAATTGGAAACGAAATTGTAAGGGAGATGTAATTCTACACTTGTGTAGAATTAAGGTTGCTGATTATGATGCACTTTGTAATTGGCTATACACTCTAGGAGTCACTCCTACTGTTTTCCCTCAAAAAAAAGTACACTAGTCTTAGTTTCTCCACGACCGGAGAATCATTAAAATATGCTATCCAGTTAAACTTCCCTGCATTAATAATGCAGTGGAGTATGAAGGTTCACTGGCTAGCCTACGAGCAGCTAAAGTGCTTAGGATTCGCTGATTACTAGTGAAGGGTGATTCTCAACTAGTCACAATCAGGTGGGAAAAAAGTACCAATGCTCTAATACTACCATGTTTCATTACTTGTCGAAAATCAAAAAGCTTTGGCATTTTTACAGTCTCGAGGTACAACACAATCCTAGAAAAGATAATTTTCTCACTGACCAATTAACCCAAATGGTTTCTTCCTAATCACCAGTACCACAAAGGGTATTCTTGGAACAGCTCCAAATGCCATCTCTGGTAAAAAAAATTCAGAAATGTCCCCAAGTGAAAGTAGCATTATTAGATTACAAGGATAGTTGGATGCATCCCATCTATGAATATCTTTGGAATATAATAGTTCCTAGCTCTAGAAGCCAATTGGACATCTTGAAAGGACAAGATGTATGCTCTTGGTTGAAGGAGTCCTCTACAAGATAGGTACTCAAGGGGTACTCATGCGGTGCATATATGTGACAACCTACATTTCTTAATTAGTGCTAATAACTAGATTCGGAATAAACACCATTAATTCGGCAAATCAACACATTAGTTAACCTATAATCTAAAGTCTATATTACATCAGTTAATCAATTGTAATTTGATTATATCAATTTACATTTCCCAATCTTAATCAAGACAATTTTCTCTAGAATATAAATAAATACATAACAATTAAAATTACATCGATATTTTCTAAAGCCACATTTCCTATCCACTTTTTTCTGTAGGAAAAACACATGCATGTCAAAAGGGGAAAAACCGAGAAAAGAAAGAAGAAAGAATTGCCATTAGAACCCATTAGTCCATATCATCACATAGGGTTCGCTCATTGAGATGCCTCGGCACCTCTTGCTAATCAGGTATCATCATTTGATGTAAAAACAAACCTGAAACAATTCTGAGCACATTTTCATCACGAGCCCATCCTAGTAAAAATAGTTTACTAGAGTGCACAGCAACCCATCGGCAGCTATGAGTCCACAGCAACCAATCAATAATGGGGCTTCATCACTTTATTTCATGTCTACATGCTTTATGGCAAAAGGTAACGATGAGATAAATGATGATGATCCCTCTTGTAATGAATTGATGGAAATGCTAAAGGAGCTTGATGAATACCTTAGGAAGGAGAAGGAAAATTTTAAGATTTTGATGAAAGAGTATAGCTCACTTTAAAATACTTATAATGAGATAAAGGATGAGCATGAGTCTCTTTTCCTCAAGGATCTTACTAAGCCCAAGGTAGATATAGGCATTACATATGATATTCTTGATGATGTGCCATGTGTAATTGCTAGCCCTTGCATCGCATCTAAGGTTAGTTGTCCATCTCTTATGATGACTTGCTAAATATTCCTTGTAGCTCTAGTATGGATGCTTCTACTTCCTCTATACTTTGTAAGACTAACCTTGTAGAGAAAAATGAGAAGCTCAAGGCCCAAGTCAAGAAACTAAGCATAGCTTAGAAAGATGCTACAAGGGCAAGACCACCCTTGATGAAATTGGGGCAAGCAATGGAACTCAAATGACAAGAGAGAAAATGGCTTTGCCCCCCCCCCAAGAAGAAGGAGAATTGCAAGACAATGCATAATGCAAAGCAATCAAAGAACATCAAGTGCTTTGCATGCAATAAGAAAGGGTACTTTAGCTCGGTGTGCCCTAACCAAATAGATGACAAGTCAAGATCATCAAGAAATAGGCAAATAGGCAAGGTCCAAGAAAAGAAAATAAGGTGAGGAAGCAAAAAAACCCGACTTGCTACAATTTCTAGGAAAAGGAACACATTGGTAAATATTGTCCCGTGGGTAATACTCTTAAGCCTATTATTTATAATGATCATTATTTGCTTAAAAAAAGAGAAGGCAAATTAATTACTAGAATGTTAGTTCATCTAAGACTATTGTAAGGGTCATTTAGGTGCCCAAATCTCTTGTGCATAACATTCATAGACCCAACCGAATTTGGAACTTTCGAAGTCCGATAGGAAAATTCGAAACTTTCGAAGTCCGATAGTACAGCGCAGCACACGCCGGTACTTCCGCCTTACATTAGTACCGCTCACATAGAGCCGGTACTTCCGCCGGCTAGATGGACTGCTCACACAGAACCGATCGAACCACTCGCATTCGGTAGTACCACACAACACATGCTGGTACTTTTGATGTCTGGTAGTACCGCTCACATAGAGCCAGTACTCCAACCTCCGGTAGTACCGCTACATACACAGCGGTAGTTTCAATTTTCCTGACAAGTACAAATACTTCAACAGATTTTACAAAATACATTTGCAAACTATAGTATCATACACACAAAGATTAAATATGATTCCTAACAAGTTGCAAAATACATTTGCATACTTTTGAAATCATGACACAAAGAATAGGTACATGGACTCCTCATATTTGCAAAACATATTCGCAAACCTAAGTCGCATGCTACAAGGATTATATATGAGTTTCAACTATTTCTAAAACACATTTGCAAATATAAGCCTCATACCATAAGGAGTAAGAAATATGGACTTCAAACACTTGCAAAACACATTCGCAATGTATAGTTCTATATTACAAGGATTTCACATATGAGCTTCAATAATTTGCAAAACACATTCGCAAATATAAGCATCATGCTAAAAAGAGCTAGAGCAAGTGAGATTGAGATATCAATACATGATGAGACTCAAGCTACTAGACATGACCCCTCTTAATAGTACGGCAACCTATACTAGCAACTCGGTCTTCCAACCAAACACTAAGACTAGTAAAAGACTAGGAACACATCCTTAACTTTAGCCAGTCATACCTTTGTCTTAAGCATCCTCTCGAAGGTTGATGATGCACATCATCACTTCAAGTTCGGGTCATCGTCTTGACATACATCAACACATGATGCATCCACTTCTTGAACTCCATCAACACATGATGGGTCTTCACTTGACCTGATGATCAATACATGATCATCTCCTCTTAGACATGCATCAACTTATGATGCATCTTCTTCTTGATGGCCTTCAACACATGAAGACATCTTCCATCTATACTTGATGATCTTCAACACATGAAGTCATCCCAAGTCATCCTTATTTGTGGACTCTAACCTATTTATCCAACTCCTGAAAAAAGTTAGTACATAAATCAATTGTCATCAATTACTAAACTTCACTATTAACATATATTGGAGAGACTAGATTCTACAATCTTCCACTTTTGGTAATTCATGACAATCTCAACACAAAATGAGATAAAAATTTTATTTGCGAATATATAACATGTACATAACACTTGTATACTCTAAGATAAGCTTTAAGCAAAGTTTACTTATTCGGTTGTCATCATCCAACTTTTAACACATAATGGAGAAGTTAGATAACAACTCGATTGCAAATAAGTATATATAAACTACACAAGTTATATATACTCAAATGATATGTTTCAAAGTAAAGATTTTGAATATGTGTGTTAAAGGAAATATAGTTCAATACTTATGAAACCTCAAAATATAGAGTGAATTCTCCCTAAATGTGTGCATACAAGTATGTGTAATGAATATATATGCACATATTCATTTTAGACTATTTGTGGAGTTCAAACTATATTTTGGATCCAAGGAATGTACTAATATATAAGAATGTGATTTCGAATGCATGCCTCTTTAATTTCACTCTTTCATCCAAATGAGACTAAGCAATAATATACTTAAACAAACATATTAGTCTTACATATAGATTTAGCATTTAATCATATATTTGGATGTGATGAAGCAACAAGATTATAAAAAAGATATCAAATGCATATCTCATGATTTCACCTTTTTCATCCATATGAGACTAAGTAATATCATAATCAATAAACAAGATTAGTTTCACAAATACATTTGTTATTATCACCAAAACATCATAATAATATTTGTAATTATCACTAAAACCAACTTAAATGGAGCTTGATCTTTCACAAGGGCAGTGTGAAGGTCCACGAAAAGGTCATGCCGACAACATCCAGGGCATCACCAAGCCGACGATCTAGTGGCTGGCGAGGAGGGGCTGCATGAAGCGCATCTTTGGGCTCATCTATGAGGAGACCCATAGTGTGCTCAAGATCTTCTTGGAGAACTTCATCCGCGACGTGGTCACCTACACCGAGCACGCTTGCTGCAAGACCACCACTACCATGGATGTTGTCTACGCGCTCA
>JAYEVI010000204.1:0-134080 GCA_036346575.1 Dendrocalamus sinicus
TGCGTACTGACACAATGTACTGCACGCATGTACGTATACGTACGCTGACGAAGCAGTCGTGGAAGTGTGTCCTGAGGAGCTCGGCAGCGACGGTGGGGACGCGGCGGACGTGCTGCTCGACGTAGTGGCCGACGATCTGCTCCACCCTACGGCAACTCTTGTCGTAGAACCCCATCCTGAGTTGCCCGCACGCGCCGATTGTGCTTGTGGTAAGGATAATAGCTGCTCCAAGAATCACCTGGATTGGCATTTGCATGGTGCCCCTGCTGCTTGGCCTCCTCGTCGTGATGCTCGCCAATCGCCATTGTCGCCTCGTAAAAGTTTCAGCTCCTTACTCTTCTCTATTGTTGTGCACTAAAGTTGATGTGTGTGGGGCACAGAGATGGCAGTACTGGTGGGTTTGTGTAGGTCGCGAGTTTACTTTACACTGGCATTGAGTAGCACTCAACCGCTCTAGTAGCGTAGTGCAGTGTCCACTGTTGTAACATATTAAGTGCAGGGCTGATCGTAAACCTACAAACCTAACTCTTTAACATTGTAAGAATATATAAGAAATAAAGATCCTATCAGACAGTAGAAGCTAGATGCAGCGTGCGATACCTAGGCCCTCTCGCTCTTGATGCAGTGCGAGAGTGGATGTCCTTGACGCTTTCTTGTCGGTGGTGCTGACTTGAGTGCCGTCTTAGTAGCTAGCTGTTTACGCGGCGCCTTGCTGCTCGTAGATGACTTGCATGCCGAGGAGGACGGTGAGGAGGCTAGAGAGGTTTTGGGCACGGTAGAGGATGGGTTTAGATGAGTATGTATAGGGAAGAGAGGCAGGAGTGGAAAAAAATTTGGCAGAATGGGTGCAGGAACGAAGAGGTGGAGCTACAATCCGTGGGGTGGGGGTTGGTGGGTTTCTATTGGCTAGGATAGATTGGGTTAGGGAGGATCAACAAGCCCAACGATCAGGGATACATAATTATCACAGACGGTTTAAACCACAAACCGTCTGTGATACCAAAGACGATATATGCATATACCGATGCAATGTAAACAGCTAGTCTCAAAAGATGAAATAGCAAAGTTTTATATGGCTTATATATGCTCGTTTAAAAGATTTCGATGAGATCTATAACTTTGCAGTTGAGGCGAACCCCCAAAATTCTGAACAGAAGATCAAAAATTTTGGCAAAAACAGAAACAAAAGACGCAAATTTGAGGCTAAAGATGGCCGATTTTAGGGTCTTAGAGGGTGACTGGCTTGAGCCGGTCATTTGTTTCGGATTGGTCTCGTTAGCTTTCCAATGAGTATAAGAACGTTGAAAATAGATGCCATATGCAAAAGTTATGCATATTTTACTAAAGGTCTCGGAACGAAATTGTACTTAGACTCAGGTGAGAGATTATAAAAATTTACCAGATTGCAAGGCGGGAAATATATCACAGACGGTTTTTATTACAAACCGTCTTTAATAACTTCATAGATGATTGTATTAAGTATCACAGACGGTTTAAATAAAAAATCGTATATGATATTTCACAATAGAACCGTCTGTAATACTTCACAGATGATTCTAAATCGTCTAAATCTAAACCGTCTATGATTGCATTTAACACTGGTGGTTTTGATCAACCGTCTATGATGAGGCGCCTGATATAAGCCTTTTTGTATTAGTGGGCCGAAATTCCAATGGTTATAAATGCATTTCCTAGGTTGATTTAAGTCTCTTTTTTGTGCTAGATTATCTATTGTATGAACTAAATATATATAAATACACTAATCCCAATATTTTGTACTATGCTTTCTCTGGTTTTTCTCGTTTTTAGCAGTTTTTCTGGTTTATTTCGGCAACTAGAAAGTTGTTTACCGGTTTTCAAAACGCCTAACAATTTGAAACGTGAATTTTATCCGGCTTTTTCGGGTTAGCCGGGTACCGTTACTGCACGTCAACCAGATTTTGCATCGGTTCCGAGATTTCTACCCTTGATCCCAATCGTCTGGTCTTCAGAATTAAGCATCGTAATATTGTTTTGTAATAACGGTGCCCATCACTCGTGCATGTGGAATAGGATTGGCGAACAAGCTTTTCTGGGGAAAAGAAGAGCGAACTCATCAAACACCTATATATTGTTCCTTTTTAATTTCTGACTACATCCTAGTATCTCACCAAGGGGAACATATTTCTTGGAATAACTTGTTGGGAGGCAAAATTAATGAAGAATGATACTATGACATAGCTACGGATCAAACGCAATGAGAGCTCATATGCTAGATTTGTCCCTCAAACCCTTTCATGTCTAGACTCCATAGTTCAGGACCATTCTGTATATATTGTTCATCCCAAGATAAAGCGCTCTAGTCCATATGGACAACTGAGTATATATTCATCACCAATACGAGTGCAATGCTTACAGTAAGCGACCAGGACCATGATATAACAAATTACAAGTAGCTCAGATTTCTCTCTCTCTCTCTCTCTCTCTCTCTCTCTCTCTCTCTCTCTCTCTCTCTCTCTTTTGAAGTGTCGTCAGATTTCAGACTTGCAAATGTTTTGCATGCAAAATTGTAACCGATGCTTGCATCTAATCTAGAAATCCTTACCTTTCTGTTTGGAAAATCTTCATGGTCTGGGAAGATGTACCAGATAATTCTAATGAGCTGGTGTTCCCCTCTTCAACCAGCATGAAAGCCAGGGTGCCATGCAATCTCCTGATTCATTCTTCAATTGGCAGGATCATAAAATCAATGGACTAGTTAACTGACCAAAGTACTGAAGTATGGAGCATCCAGTGAGATCAAGTGGCAGTTTTGGCACTGTCAGGCACATTAATTTGAAAACACACCAAAAAAAGGGCATATAAATCTAGCCTTCGAAACTAGCAGTTGCATATTTCCCACACTTCTCCAACGTACAGCAGCATTCAGAAAACAAATGCACAAGAGAATCCTTATATCCCTAAATTACCCAACTCCCTCAGGAGGGATTCAATCTTCCTGTAATACAAATCGATAAATAATACAGAATGCTGCATGCACCATCCAAATGCAGAGCCTTTCACTCCAGAATAACTCATTACTAGAGAAGATACAACCCACAGTTCAGAGAACAATTGAAAAGAATATACCATGATTCGCTATCAGAATCTAGAAATAAGCAGCTGTTCAGTCAGAACCTGTAGAAGAAGTATTTGCTACCCTTCCTTCCCTATGTATATGGAATCGCTAGAGCTAGAGATCTCCACTTGTGAGACAGAGCGAGAGCTAGTTAGGAAAATAAGAGCCTTTGTCCCCTCTCATACCTCTTGGGGCTTTATTTACATATAATAATTACAAAGGTAAACGATACGATATATTTATTTATACATACAACACTATTATATTAGTTTTACTCTAAAACACACTAGGCAATCCCAACGATCTGAGGAATTGTGCACCACCACAACAATGTTCTTGGTGCTGCTCAAGGAATAAAATTTCAGCTGGATTTCGCTGAATTTGGTAACTTTGGAGGGGTCCAAAAAATGGAAAAATCGGTCAATTTCAGTTCGAAATTTAGAGTTTAATTAAATTTCTTAACCAATATAAGGTAAAAACTATCTAGCTAGTCTAGTAGTAAAGATAGTGGCTGGTGAGCATGATGTCTTGGAGTTCAAACCCTAAAACCAACACTATTTTTGGTTTTTTTCATTTCTATTCAAAAATTCAGATTTAAAATTTTTGAACAGATTTTTCAAAAATTTTTGAAATTTTTGAATTTGGTGAAGCGAAAAATTCCCGAAATGTTTTTCTGGTGCTGCCACGCAAAGTGGAACATAAGGCATATGCATAGCTAGTTGATTTAGCACCAAACACAAGAAGATTTGTCACTTCCTCTTGTTGAGAGCATGTCCGCATGCTAAGAATGGAAAAGTAGCCTCAGATTGGAAGTCTCAGTCTTGGTTGACCTTGAAACCGGGAGACATTTTGGATCTCACACATACGGAGAGGAGAGGACATGATGTTGTGCGTCGTCCTCACGATTTAGGCGAGAGGACAACTCACTAACACATGCACTACCATTGCCGTCGCATGACTCATTGGTCAAAGCCTCCTCTTGTTTATGTAATTGCCGCTCTCCCTTGACGCATTCCTCCTCCACTGCGCAATGACAAACAAGAGGGGACAACGCGTCCGTTCACTCGTAGTAGCTACCTACACTGTGTCTCTGCTCCCTCTCCATCTTCTCGTACGTCGTCGGCGCCGGCTCGTAGTTCCGTTGATCTATATAGCCGCGGCAGAGCAAAATGCCAGGGGTAGTGATCGTGCACCACCACGCCAAATACAAGACGTACCCCGGCGAGGTCACCGGCTTTGTCTTGTTCTCCTACCTCATCGCCTCCGTCGGGGGCTGCATCTTGATTCGACATCGGCCTCACTGGTAACTTACTTTCCATCAGTCAGACACTGTCTATCACCATGTTTGGATTGCCTCTTCATGGCTAAGCTCTGACGCGAGGTTTCTTCTCTTCTTGTGTTGTGGCGGCGACCGCGAAGTCGGATTACGTCAACAGAGTCCTTCCTGATCAAGTTCTTCCCATCCATCTACTAGTAGCAGCAGGAGCGGGTGATCACCAACCAGTACTGCAAGTTCGACAGGCCATGGTTGCGTCCCTGCTCGCCTGCGCCATGGCCCGGGCATTCGGCAGGAAGTGGACCTTGTTCGTCGCCAATGCCGCCGCCGCATACCTCGTCGGCGCTGCCTTGGCGGCGTGACTGCCAACTTTGCCATGCTGATGACCGGTCGGATCCTCTTCGGCATCGGTGTCAGCCTCTGCATTCACGTGAGCATGCATGCAACATCACCAAGTAGAAAATAAGCTATTCTGGATCGATCTTTGCTTAACTGTGCAGACTTCTCCTTTGTACATCTCGGAGATGGTGCCGGCGCAGCACCGCGAGATGCTCAACATCCTGTTCCAGCTCATGATCACTGTGGGGATCCTCTTAGCGAGCCTGACCAACTTTGGACGTCCAAGATAATGGGCAAGTCGACACGGTGCTCGGCGCTGTCCCGGCCGCCATCACGCTTGGGTCGCTCGCCATCCCGAACACCCCATCTCCTCATCATGCGCGGCGACACACGAGGCGCGCGCGGCACGCCAAGATCGGGAGCGTCGGCGGCGTGTGCATGGAGTTCGAGGACCTCTTCGCCGTGGCGGGAGAGCAAGGCCGTGGCGCACTGTGGGTGGAGCTCTTCTTGGCGGCAAGTACAAGCCGCACTCACCTGCGCTCTCCATCCCCTTCTTCCAGCAGCTCACCGACATCAACGTCATTATGTTCTACGAGCGGTGCTCTTCAAGACCGTCGGCTTCGGCAGACGCCTCCCTCATGTCCTCCGTCATCACGAGCCTCGTCAACATGTTCTCCACCTTCGTGGCCATCATGACCTTCACAAATGTGGATGGCTGAATCACCAAACTTGTCCACTCTACAAACAAGAGCTGGAGTCTGCCATACACCTTTCATTTGAGTGCCGCTACACTAGAAGAATCTGGACCTCCATATCTCATTGGACTGCTTGCGATTCGGTGAGCCCAACTTCCTGGAGGACTGGCACCTCGGTCTATGATTGGTGGGTGTCTATGGTGCTAAAGCCTGACGCACCCTGAAAGGCAACGACATCACTAGTAATGCTCATCTCTTAGCACATTTGGAAGGAACGGAATGCTAGGGTGTTTAGGGCGACGAAGACTACCCCATTACCCTTGGTTGCAGCAATAAAGGAGGAGGTTGACACCTAGATGTTAGCGGGTGCAAACAAGCTTGCGGGCCTCTAAATCACCTCTGTAACAATCTAAGTTTTTTTAGTTTCCTTTATGCCATATCTGGGCCTCCCTTTTTCTTTCCCTTTCACTCTTCCAATGAATTAATAGATGACAAGTCTCTTGCCCACCTTTTCAACAAAAAAAGTATAAGCCATAAGTCATAAGCCATAAAAACTAGCCATTAGACTACAGAGTAGGAAGCAGGTGAGGGTACATAAAGAAAATGGCATACCTCAATTACAAAAACCACTGACAAATTGGCATGAAATAAACAAAAAAGGGAACAATTACAAGATATGCTATGATCAACTCTACAACATCAGGAAAATCAGTAACTAAGCAACATGTGTGTGTTGTTCTTCACTCTGCACACTAGCTATGTCTTCAGGTAACTCTGCCTTAATTAATTGGCTCTCTTGTGCTAGTTAACTACTGCAGCGAATCCATGCTTCATCTGCATCGATCTGCCTACCTCATCGATGGCGCATGAATGGACCGAGAAAGCTCACCAATCAGTGGATCAGCTCATCTCTAGCGCTATCTTCTTCCTCATCTCGGCGCAGCGTCGCGAGTCGATGGCGAACTTCCTCCGAAACAGTGTTTCCTCGGACGTGCGACACGTCCTCGAGTGGCACGCTCTTGGTCTCCGGCAGCAAGACGGCGATGAAGAGCGTCGCGAGGAGCACCCACCACCGAAGAAGTAGAAGAGGCCGAGCGGAGGTGGCGAGAGCGGCGAGGAAGATCGGCGATGAATGCGGTGAAGAACATGTTCACCGCCACCGTCAAGCTCTGCGCCGACCGCACCGCCAACGGTACACCTCGCTCGGGATCGGCCACCCCATCGGCCCCCACGACCACGCGAACCCGGCCACGTACACGCACACGAACAACACGATGCACATCGCGTACTGCTCTGACATCGCCCCCGTCCCGCTCAGCCCAAATTGAAGCCCGATGAACGTCCCAACCAGGATCTGCATGCCATGGCATTGCATCGCATCATGGAAATGTTCATATGCTTGTGGCCAAGAAATCTCTTGCAGTTGTAGTGACATGAAAATTTTGTGTTGTGTTGTGATTTGTGATGGTCGTGTGATGTGTACATGCCTGTGAGATGATCATCTGGGTGCCGCCTTGGAGGAAGAGGGCGCGGCGGCCGACCTTGTCGGCGGTCATGATGGCCACGAAGGTGGAGAACATGTTGACGAGGCCCGTGATGACGGAGGACACGAGGGAGGCGTCCTGTCGGAAGCCGACGGTCTTGAAGAGCACCGGCGCGTAGAACATAATGACGTTGATGCCGGTGAGCTGCTGGAAGAAGGGGATGGAGAGCGCGAAGGTGAGCTGCGGCTTGTACTTGCCGCTGAAGAAGAGCTCCAACCACGGGTGCGCCACGGCCTTGCTCTCCTCGCCTGCGGCGGAGAGGTCCTCGAACTCCATGCACACATCGCCTACACCCCTGATCTTGGCGATGTGTCGCGCGCCCTCGGTGTCGCCGCGCCGCGATGAGAGATGGGGTGTCGGGATGGCGGCGACCAAGCGCGATGGCGGCAGTATGGGACGGCGCAGCGCGCCAGGCCGACGCGCCACCCCCACTCGCCCATTATCTTGGGCGCCGATGAGTTCGTCGAGCTCGCCAAAAGGATCCCACCGTGATCATGAGTGGAGCAGGATGTTGAGCATCCGCGGTCTTTGTATTGGCGCCATCTCCGAGATGTATAGAGGAGAAGCTCGCACGATTAAGCAAAGATCGATCCAAAACAACTCATGATCTACTTGGTGATGTTGCATGCATGCTCACGTGAATGCAGAGGCCGACGCCAATGCCGAGGAGGATCCGACCAGTCATCAGCATGGTGAAGTTGGCGGCCGCACCACCCAGGCAGGCGCCGACGAGGTATGCGGTGGCGGCAACGAACAGGGTCCACTTCCTGCCGAATGCCCGGGCCATGGCGGGGGCGAATAGGGACACGACCATAGCCGAGAGGAAGAGGGAGGAGCCGAAGAGCGTCAGGAGCTGGCTGTCGAACTTGCAGTACTGGTTGGCGATCACCCGCTCCTGCTGCTGCTGGTAGATGGACGGGAAGAACTTGATTAGGAAAGACTCCGTCGACGTCAACCCGGCTTCGCGGTCGCCGCCATAACACAAGAGAAGAAACTTCGCGTCAGAGCTTAGCCATGAAGAGGCAATCCACACATGGTGATGGACAGTGTCTGACTGATGAAAAGTAAGTTACCTGTGAGGCCAATATCGTAGCCGAAGATGCAGCCCCCGACGGAGGCGATGAGGCAAGAGAAGAAGACGGCGGTGACCTCACGAGTACGTCTTGTACTTGGCATGATGGTGCACGATCACTACCCGGCATTTTGCTCGATCGCGGCTATATCGATCAAGCGGAGCCACGAGCGGCGTCGGCGATGATCTCGATGTACAAGAAGATGGGAGAGGAGCAGAGGCGCGGTGTAGGTAGCTACTACGAGCGGACGGGCGCGTTGGCCCCTCTGTTTGTGTTGCGCAGCAGATGAGGAATGCGTCAAGGGAGAGCAAGCGACTACATAAACAAGAGGAGGCCTCGACCAACGAGCGTCGCGGCGGCAATGATGGTGCATGTGTTAGTGAGCTGTCCTCTCGCCCTAAATCGTAGGACGCGAGCACAACATCATGTCCTCTCCTCTCCGTATGTGCGAGACCCAGAAATATCTCCTCGGTTTCAAGGTCAAACAATACCTGAGACTTCCAATCCTGAAGGCTACTTTTCCATTCTTAGCATGCTGAACATGCTCCCAACAAGAGGGAAGTGATGTTTGGCTGGTTAATCAACTAGCTATGCATATACCTTACGTTCACTTTGCGTGGCAGCAACAGGGAAAACATTTTTGGGAATTTTTTTTCGCCCACACCGAAATTCAGGAATTTTAAAAAATTTCAAAAAAAATCTGTTCAATAATTTTAAATCTGAAATTTTGAGTTCCAAGGCCTCATGCTCACCTGCCACTATCTTTACTACTAGACTAGCTAGATATTTTTTTTACCTTTTATTGGTTAGGAAATTTAATTAAACTCTAAATTTCGAACTGAAATTGACCGATTTTTCCAATTTTTGGACCCCTGCAAAGTTACCAAATTCTGCGAAATTCAGATGAAATTTTATTCCCTGGGCAGCACCAAGAACATTGTTATGGTGGTACCCAATTTCTCGGATCGTTGAGATTGACTAGTGGGTTTTAGAGTAAACCTAATATGATAGTGTTTTATATATAAATAAATATATCGATATCGTTTACCCTTTGTAATTATTGTACAGTAGTATAGACAATTTTCATTGTCCCATTCATGTAAATAAAGCCTAAGAGGCATGAGAGGGGACAAAAGCTCTTATTTTCCTAACTAGCTCTCTCTGTCTCACAAGTGGAGATCTCTAGCTCTAGCAATTCCATATCAAATACCCACTGTTGAGATAATCTTGTCCAATATTATCTAGAGTGACAGATCAAACAACACAAGTCCAAAGCCAAACCAGACACGGTTGATATCAAATTCGATTATGCCGACTCAGGCGCAGCTATCAAGTAAGGCCGAACTAGATCACACATGCATAGATTAACAGACGAATAATCAGATTACGCAGATCATACAGGCATCAGGAATTCAACCAAAGACGAACGGATCGACACCGAAACTTCTCCTCCCACCCGTCAAACCATCATATCAAGCGCCTAAGAAGACACAACACAGAGCAGATCTAGAAGGGACGGGCGGGAGAGGGGAAGCACCGTACCTTGAGGCGGGAAACCGAGGTGAGGAGAGGAGGCCCGGAGGGGGCGGGTATTTATGGCGGCTTAGGGGGTGGGGAACGAATTCCGGGAAGAACGAGGCCGACGAGACAAGCGAGCGGTGCGGAGATTTCGAGGAAAAAAAAGAGTAGCGGTCCGTTTGGCACGGCTTGCTTTGCGTTTGGTGATTCGTGGCTGGGCTGGTGGCCGTTAGGCCGCTGCCCTTCGCTGACGTGTGTGGCCCGCTCCGCTGCATTCTGTGGGGCCGCTTGTCCTGCGGCTATATTTTATTTTAAGAAATCTTAGTTATTATTTGTAACATTATAATAATAATAATGGAATTCATACCGCTCGATGTCCGACCGAATAAATCGATCGGACACCTTCACTCCCTCGGCGCCCTATCTCCCCAAACCCCACGACGACATCCTCCATTCCTACTCGCTTCCTCTCCCCGCATCGCCTCCCACCCCAAACCTTCTTATCCATCCCATGACGTGCGCCTCCCGCCTCCTCGGCCCGGCTACTCCTCTGTTTCATCCGCCTCGGTGGCCGATTCAAGCTCCGCGCCCGCCCCGCCGTTGGCCTGAATCCCGCCGGGGGGGGGGACCGGCTTCGTGGCCGTGACTACCACTTGAAAGTCCAGCAATATCAGTTGCAGCCACCGTGAGCTCCGTGAACGTAGCACAAACTCCGTCGCCTTCTCCTTCCCATGCCACCACCTGCCATGGGAGGTAGGTTGTTTTTAGTTGCAACATTTTTTATTTCTTGAATGCAACATTTTGATTTCACGTGTGTGATATTTTGATTTTATGCGTGCAACATTGATATTTTTATCATTTTTTTGTTGCATACATTGTCGAGTAATGTTGCATAGATGAACAAAAATGTTGTGACCAACCGTACAATGCTAGCACCCGAATAGGACGTTCGGACACTAGCAACTCCTAATAATAATAATAATAATAATAATAATAATAATAACAACAACAACAACAACATTGACAAATTATCGGTCCTGTACTTTGGGCTGCAGCTGATAGTTTTTGTCTGTATTTTTTGAGATGGCAATAGATGGTAGAGAGCCGATGCGAGTGGTGCACACAATTTTGATCTCGTGAAGTTGTTTGAAGAACCCGCACGGCCGCACCATCCAGCTTATTTTGATTTTCGGATAAGCCAAAGCCCCAAAAACGGAGATGTTTGCTAATAATGATTCGTTGCTGTGTTAACTCCAAATCTGGTCTGATCTAATAATTAAACTGATGACCGTGAAGATTGCCGCCTTGCTATGGTCGTCGCCGGCCAGATTGGAGCCGCCAATTAACATCGATCGAGAACCGTCCAGATCTAAGTCGTTGGTTGCCGTCTCGTTCACTTTGTTCATTGGGTGCACGATGGATTCTCTCAGGGCTTCGCCCTCTCCTCAGGGGCGGAGCTACGGGTGGTCCCTGTGGGCCGTGGACCACTCTACGTTCGGTCCAACCAAAACTCATTGACTGACGATTTCGCTCCTTCGACTCTTCGCCTCCGCGGCGTCACGTGATCGCCTCCGGCCCCGCTGCGTTTGAATCGGCTCTTCGCCTCCCACTTTGTGGCGGACCCATAATGGGACATGGGGTACAGTTGTACCCCCAAAATTTTTTGTAAAAAATCAACTATATATAATATATATTTTATATATATAAGAAAAAAAATTAAAAATGAAGGTAATATAGCAAATTCAGCCCACTAGCCAATGGCCCAATTGGCATTTCCTGATTTCCTAACCTAACTCCTGCTGCCTGGCTGCTTCTCACGAGTCACGCCGCCTCCTTCCTTGCTCTCACGCCGCCTCCTCTCCATTTCTCTTGCACAGCCGCCACGCCACAGCTCACAGCGCGCGCCGCGCTCGACACCTCCTCGCCTCGGCGGCACGCGGCGGCGACGGCTACGGCGGCGGCGCGGCGCCGCTCTGTCTTGCTCTCACGCCGCCTCCTCTCCATCTCTCTTGCACCGCCGCGCGCTCTCACTGGCGCGCCGCGCGCCGCGCCTCTCTCGTCTCCGCGACGGCTACGCGGCGCGCGGCGCCGCTCTGTCTTGCTCTCACGCCGCCTCCTCTCCATCTCCCTTGCACAGCCGCGCGCGCAGCTCACAGCGCTTTGCGCGCGCGCGCGCCCTCTCGTCTCCGGCGACGCGGCGGCGCGGCGGCTACGGTGGCAGCGCGGCGCAGCGCCACACCGCACACCCAATGGCCAGCTTCAACGGCGGCAGCTCCTCCCTATTCCATTGCCATCCAGGTCAGTTTTGCATTGATATTGTTTCATGTACTCTGTTCAGTGTTCACTAGAAATTAAGTCAATCAAACTTATATTAGAAATTGCATTTATTGCTTATGTGTGATTGTTTATTTGGTTAACTATATGAGATATACATATTATGTGTATCAAAATTCTCTATCTTATATATATACTCCGTAGATTCTTAACTTCGTACCCCCATCCTAAAAATCCTGGGTTGCACTGTTAGTTGTCATCTCAGTGACAAAGGAAAGTGTAAAGTTCTCGACTGCTGGAGACATTGGGACTGCAAACATTGTCTGCAGGCAGAACAAGACTGTTGATAAGGTATCTTTTATTTGTTACTGCCTCGAATTATCGTGAACTTGGCCCATCCTATGCATTTGTATCGTGAATTTTGGAATAAAGTACAGAAAGGGTGTTCGGAAGTGTTATACCAGAGATGTTTGTGTTTTTACTAACACCTTATTGTAGCAAACATGTTGGGTTACTCCGTTCTCAGTTGAATTACTCACTAGTTAGTATTACTTAGTAGCTACTTCTTTTTTACAAAACGATGCGCCCTATATTTTTGTGAAAGAATGTTTTTTGTGTGTACAAATGGACCCTGGAGTTTATACTGTTTTTCTCTGAAAAGAGATTAAGAGAATATACAGTTAAGGTTGACAAATGGACCCTGGAGTTTATACTTTTATTGAGCGGGATATCTTCTTACAATTGAGTGAAGAGATCATCAACACTTTCATGGCTATTAGAAGGCACAGGCCTGATAAAAAGAAGAAGTAGTGACGTACTGTTCTTCAACTACTATGGGTATGTAATATTTCAATTCTATGTTAAGAAAGCTATATTCGTCTATTTTATGAAGTTCATATGTCCTTTTTACCTTAATTGTATTTCGTAATTCATATACTTGTGTACCGATATGTTAAATTTATAGCGGTTAAATAAATTTTAGACAATGGACCACCATAGCTACAAATCCTGGCTACGCCACTGCCTCTCCGACATGTTAGGGCAACGTGACAAAACAATGCGGTTGGATTGACTGGAGAAGCTCTCAAGCACCATGTCTCCATGGTATCAACATTTTTATGTCCAACGATACAACTCTAGAAATAGAAGAAATAAAAGAAAAAAACATTAGACCATCCTACCCCAGTATTAACCGTCAAATTAAGACCAAGTATTATGCCGGACCAGGGGCCTCCAAAATTAGCCATCATACTGCATGCACGCAACACACGACATCAGCGTTGAGCCCTCCATCGGTCGCTTGCTTCTGCCCATAAATACCCACCGGACTGAACATCTCATATCACACAGCAAACAACACCAGCTTCCACTTCGAGATGACCACTCTAGCCTCATCCTTGCTCGACATCGCGGTTTTGGCGGTGCTTGTCGCCGGCGCCTCATGCGCCCCCAAGGTGCCCCCTGGCCCCAACATCACGGCGAGCTACAACGGCAAGTGGCTGGAAGCCAAGGGCACCTGGTACGGTAAGCCCAAGGGCGCTGGCCCCGATGACAATGGCGGTGCCTGCGGGTACAAGGGCGTCGACAAGCGGCCCGGCGGCATGGCGTCGTGCGGCAACGACCCCATCTTCAGGGCGGCGCGGCTGCGCTCTCGCTGAGATCAAGTGCGAGAAACCGAGGCGTGCTCCAACGAGCCCGTCGTCGTGTACATTACCGATATGAACTATGAGCCCATCTCCGCCTACCGCCGACCTTGCGGGCCATGCCTTGGTGCCATGGCGAAGGCGGGCAAGGAGGATGAGCTCGCCACGCCGGCATCGTGGACATGCGGTTCGCCGTGTCGTTGCAAGTACCGGTGGCACCAAGATCACCTTCCACGTGGAAAGGGCTCCAACCCCAACTATTTCGCTACTCGTCAAATGCGTGGTGGCGGCGGCGACATTGTGGAGGTGTCTCTCAAGGAGAAGGGCTCTAACGAGTGGAGCGACCTCAAGGAGTCTTGGGGTGCCATCCGGAGGCTTGACACCCCAAGCCACTCAAGGGCCCTTCTCCATCCGCCTCGCCACCGAGTCTGGCATTAGGCTCGTCGCCGACGACATCATCCCTGCCGACTGGAAGCCCGACGCCGTCTACAAGTCCAACCTCCAGCTCGAGTGATATATCTCATCTGACGATCCATGGGTTTTGTTTTACCTAGCCAGCTCAAGATCATAAACCGCATGCATCAACACGTGCATGACCTTGTATTGCATGGAATGCACACACATGATATATATATAGAGAGCACCAACAATAAATTGTCCCAGATTTGTGGAGAGTAAAGCAGTTGATGTCCAAATCTGTGGGCCCGCTTGTCATGCAGCTATAATTTGTTTTTGAGAAATGTTAGTGATTATTTGTAACATAATAATAAAACATTGAAAAATTATCGGCCATGTTTCTTTAGGTTGCAGCTGACGGTTTTTGTTTGTGTTTTTTGAAACGGCAGCGGACGCAGAAAACCGTTTGAAGAATCCACTTCAAGAAACCGTTCTATTTATTTCGATTTTTGGAGAAACTAAAACTTGAAAAGAACGGAGCCTTTTGCTAATAATAATTCTTTGCTCTGTTTAAGTTGGGCTCGTGCTTCTCCTCCTTCAAATCAACTAGAGCGATTAGCTGAGTAGTTTGGTTTGTGCCAAACTAACACATTTCAACGAGGTAATTTATATCTTCCATGTTTTGCTTAACTTGTGACAGCCAAAAGCTATGCCATGCCACTTCAGAAAAAAGACGTGGTAAAACAAGGCTTCTATCCAAAACATTTGCTTAACGTACCAAAGCACATGATAACATATTCATCATTTTCAATATACAATACATGTCAGTAAATGATTAGGTTGAATGAGATTTCCACGAGACCAGTTCTAATCAAGATAATGCATGGTGCATGTCTTAGTTTAGACTTTAGAGCTCGTTCTTATCCGATATGGATTAGTTTAGACTTTAGAGCTTAATTTAGCCATGGTGCATGGCCCTTTTGCTTTCTTTCTTGAGAGGCACACAACCAATAGAGGTTCTATGAATTGCCCCCCACGAACGATTCACATCTGTGTGGCTATAGCAAAGGAAAAATGTGTTTTGGCTTTTGAGCTGTTAGGCTTTATCCAGCTCAAAATCTACACATTTTTTGTGGTGCCAATCAAGTCAGTTTATTGTGAGCTTGCATTGAGGCTAGATGCTTTTCTTGCCGTTGTCATGCTCTGAACTTGTAAATGGTTGTTTGGCACTCCAAATATTAATTTGCCGTGCCGGTTTCAAACAAACTGTGCCAAAGGTAAGGTAACCAGGTGAGCAGGATGAAGTTCGTTTGCTGCAAAAAAAAGGGAAAATGATAGAGACCGTATGTTTGATCCTATCCATCCCACCGTACGGTCTCAGTCCTCCTCCCTCTTGATGTTATTAGTTTTTCTGTAATACTCTGGCTTAACAAAAACTCAGATATTACATAAATTTTAGCAACAAGATAGATCTTAAAGTGAACTAATACGAATCAAACAATTACGAAGAATATTATAAATAAACAATTACGAAGAATATTATAAAGAAACAATTACGAAGAATATTTATTTGTTACAAATATTGATTAAAAAATATTATAAATATGATTAAAAATATTGCAGCCAAATGTTCGAACCTGAACACCCGGATCTGATATCCAGGCGGTAGCATTACCCTTAATTAAAACACCAGATGGACCGTCCACTTCAGACAAAACAGAAGATACAACCCACAGTTCAGAGAACAATTGAAAAGAATATACCATGATTCGCTATCAGAATCTAGAAATAAGCAGCTGTTCAGTCAGAACCTGTAGAGGCTATAAGGTTCCAAAACTGATAGAACTTGGAAGCAGGCAATTCAATCTGAAGCAATATGGCTAACACGATTTAATCAAAAGCCAGAAGGGAAGAGTAAGCAAATTGTGCAGACTAGTTCAAAGTTCACTTATTCATATAGTTCAACCAAACCGCTGTTCTTCAGCAACTTTTTGCATAAAACCTACACACCTTGGGTACCCGATGGTCCATTAAACCATACAACTAGACATAGGACACAAACGACACAGATACTTTATGGCACCGGACGACCCAGCTAACAGCAGTTCCGACAACTCAAGATTTACTGGCCACCACGGAGGCGGAGCACCAGGTGGAGGGTGGACTCCTTCTGGATGTTGTAGTCAGCGAGGGTGCGGCCATCCTCCAGCTGCTTGCCAGCGAAGATCAGACGCTGCTGGTCCGGGGGAATACCCTCCTTGTCCTGGATCTTGGCCTTCACATTGTCAATGGTGTCTGAGCTCTCGACCTCCAAGGTGATGGTCTTGCCTGTGAGTGTCTTGACAAAGATCTGCATCCCACCCCTGAGGCGGAGCACCAAGTGGAGGGTGGACTCCTTCTGGATGTTGTAGTCGGCAAGTGTGCGTCCATCCTCAAGTTGCTTGCCGGCGAAAATGAGGCGCTGCTGGTCCGGAGGGATGCCCTCCTTGTCCTGGATCTTGGCCTTGACATTGTCAATTGTGTCTGAGCTCTCAACCTCCAAGGTAATGGTCTTGCCCGTGAGAGTCTTGACAAAGATCTGCATTCCACCCCTGAGGCGAAGCACCAGGTGGAGGGTGGACTCCTTCTGGATGTTGTAGTCAGCGAGGGTGCGACCATCCTCAAGCTGCTTGCCAGCAAAGATAAGACGCTGCTGGTCTGGGGGGATGCCCTCCTTGTCCTGGATCTTGGCCTTCACATTGTCAATGGTGTCAGAAGACTCCACCTCAAGGGTGATGGTCTTGCCAGTCAACGTCTTCACGAAGATCTGCATGCCTCCCCTGAGGCGGAGGACAAGATGAAGGGTGGACTCCTTCTGGATGTTGTAGTCGGCAAGGGTCCTGCCGTCCTCAAGCTGCTTGCCGGCAAAGATGAGACGCTGCTGGTCCGGGGGGATGCCCTCCTTGTCCTGGATCTTGGCCTTGACGTTGTCGATGGTGTCAGAGGACTCCACCTCAAGGGTGATGGTCTTACCAGTCAAGGTCTTCACAAAGATCTGCATCTGCAAGAAAGAATAACCAAACAGCCACCGTGAGTAAATTAAGTGGACAAAATCGCAGGATGAAACAACAAATATTTGTTGGGTAGCTTCCATACATCAAGCCACAAAGAATCAACAAATCACAGCAGCATATATGTTCATCAATCAGATAGTAACATGCGATAGGCTTCTATGCATGTTACCACAAAGAATCAACAAGTAACAGCAACACATATCTTCATCTATCTCACGGAAACCACATAGGTGACAAACACGCAGATCTTCTAAGAAAGCATGTTGAGAAAATCTTGTCCAATATTATCTAGAGTGACAGATCAAACAACACAAGTCCAAAGCCAAACCAGACACGCTTGATATCAAATTCGATTATGCCGAATCAGGCGCCCCTATCAAGTAGGGCCGAACTAGATCACACATGCATAGATTAACAGACGAATAAGAGCATGGTTACGCAGATCATACAGGCATCAGGAATTCAACCAAAGACGAACAGATCTAACAAAACCTACACAACGAGCCACACAGATCCACGCGGGAGACCCCTCCCACAAATCTCCTAAAAGCAAACAGGATCTACATACGAATACGCCGCGAGCCGCGACGGCCCCACGGATCCAAGAACCACGAACGGATCGACACCGAAACTTCTCCTCCCACCCGTCAAACCATCAGATCAAGCGCCTAAGAAGGCACAGCACAGAGCAGATCTAGAGGGGACGGGCAGGAGAGGGGAAGCACCGTACCTTGAGGCGGTGGAGGAGGATCCGACGAACCTTGCAGCGAGCGGATTAGGGATTGGGGAATTGCGTGTTGGGAAGCCGAGGTGAGGAGAGGAGGCGCGGAGGGGGCGGGTATTTATGGCGGCTCGGGGGGTGGGGAAGGAATCCCGTGCCGTGACGCAATTTCCGGGAAGAAAGAGGCCGACGAGACAAGCGAGCGGTGCGGAGATTTCGAGAGAAAAAAAAGAGCAGCGTCTCCGTTTGGCACGGTTTGCTTTGCGTTTGGTGGTTCGTGGTTGGGCTGGTGGCCGTTGGGCCGCTGCCCTTCGCTGACGTGTGTGGCCCGCTCCGCTGCATTCTGTGGGGCCGCTTGTCCTGCGGCTATATTTTATTTTGGGGCAAACGCGTTTTTACCCCTATTTTGTATCGAAATTGTGATTTTACCCCTATTTTTTTAACTTTGTGAATTTACCCTTTTGATTTCAAAACGAAGCACCTGTTTGCCCCTACTCCGTCATCCTCTCATAACGGTGTTACATTTTGTTCAAAAGGACAGAAATGCCCATGTGATTTTGCCCTGTTTCTTATTCTTATTTGTGATTTTACCCCGATTTGGAATTAGACTTTTATTGTATGTTGACACAATTGATTAAATTTGGTTACATATCTTTTGCACAACTTGCAGTTCATTCATTTCAGAATTAATATTTAAAAATTTCAAAATTTTGGTAGCACCTTTCTTTGTATTTTGCTAGCATCATGATTACTGAGGATAGCACATATAAAACACATGAGAAAAAAATCATGGAGAACATCAAAGTCTCCCATACTGACATATCATCATGTCACAAAAGCAAGCGCAACATGTCAACATGTCCCATCTGACATGTCAATATGTCCACAAAAGCTACTGGTCTCTGACATATCAGATGTCCACAAAAGCAAGCGCACCATGTCAACATGTCCACAAAAGAAACAACATGTGCACAAAAGCTATAAGCATCTCATTCAAGGACCACCTAGAGACCTAACAAACTAGCTAGCCTTCCTCCTGTTCGCCCTCCTCTTCCCCGCCTCTGCAAACCATTGAGCAGGTTAGTTAGTAGTGATTACATCATCAAATAAGTACACCAATAGAACAGTGACTTACATTGGGTCACTGCTGTCCTCTCTTGATTCTCTTCCTCTTCCCTCCCCTTCCTCTTCCCTTCCCTCCCAGAGCACTTGCACTAAAAAGAGAGGAAACATGATTTCAAAATTTGCTATGATCAAACTATGGCATAAGTAGAAGTGAGCACCAATAGAACTATGACTTACATTGGGTCCGCTGCGCCCTCTCCCGATTCTCTTCCTCTTCCCCTTCCCTTCCCTTCCTCTTCCCCTTCCTCCCGAGTAGCACTTGCACTAAAAAGAGAGGAAACATGACTTCAAAATTTGCTATGATCGGACTATAGCATAAGTAGAAGTGAGCACCAATAGAACCATGACTTACATTGGGTCACTGCTGCCTCTCCTGATTCGCTTCCTCTTCCCCTTCCCCTTCCCCTTCCTCTTCCCATTCCCCTCCCAGTAGCACTTGCACTAAAAAAAGGAAAAAACATGAAGCAAAAATTAGCAATGGCTATAGATCCAGAAATAAATAGTATACCATGACTTACTTTGGGTTGCTGTCCTCCTGTGATCCATGTTGTGAAGAAATACGCCTTTTCTTTGACTAGCAAAGTGAGACCTCCTTGGCAAGTCTTGGCTAAATGCCCTGGTTCATGGCACTCAGTACATAATCTTCTTTTCTTGCTCTGCTAACCTCATCATATGCCTTGAACCTAGACTTTCTAGGTCTCCTGTGTTTCCTTCTCAATTTAGGCTTATGGAGTTTGTAGCCCATGTCAACACGCGCCAAAGGTCTTTGGATGTCATTGGAATGAAAGTACATGCATATGCCTTTCTCAACCTTTCAACAGAGAAGTATTCATGGACAAACTCATCCATTTGAACCTCTCTACTCAGCTTTGCAATGAAAGCAAGAGCATGGTCGCAAGGCTTTCAGTCACTTGCCAAGCCCTACAAGTACATGTCTTCAATTCCAAGTTAATTGCATGCCTAAATCTGTTGATTGTCACTTCTGCTTTACCAGGCCCACAAATTAAGACATCATGGTCCTTAATTGTCTTGGATTGAGCATTCAGATCTTTGATGATATCCGGGATTATTTTTCCAGTCATCTTTCTAGCATTCTTTGATCTCAAGACAAATTTCTCAATGATCATTTGTCTTATCTTGTCATGCATTTCCACAATTTGATGTTGCTTTGTTTTTGACACCCAACTATTGAAACTCTCAGAAAGATTATTGTTGATATAATCTACCTTGCAGTCTTCTGAGAATTTGCTTCTACTCCATATGTATGGATGGTTGTCATCCAACCATTCAAGTGCCGTGGGATCCTTCTCTTCTATATTCTTCATGAAGAAGTTGAACTTGTCAGCTGTGAAGCTCTTGGCAGCTGCCCACATATTCTTCCCATAAAGAGGGCCACTATAAGTTTTCTTCATGTTCTTCCACAAGTGCCTCATACACTCTCTATGTTCAACTCTGGATAGACAACTTCAACACTTCTTCAATTCCCTTGCTCTGCATCATGCATGCGATGACCAAACTTGTGTGACATAATTGACAATGTTAGGTAACAACAATTTTAACTTGAAGGAAAACAGCAAATAGTAGTCATTTGTACTCACGGAGGAGAACCAATTGCTTTTTCAAGTTTTGGACAAACCAAGTCCAACTTTCCTTACACTCGATCTCAATCACCCCATATGCCACTCGAAATAACCGGTTGTTACCATCTCTTGCAGCAATTCTTGCCAGTGCGCCTTTGACACCGCTGTCAAGTGTGTTCCATCCATAGCAATATATGGTGCATCCTTGTAAAACCCATCAATGCATGGCTTTAGAGCAACAAAGAATCTCATGAAACATACATGACCATTATGCTCCTCGGTCTCCAATTCGACCACTTTGCCAGCATCGACCTTAGAAGCTCGACTTGATAAGTAGGAATCAAGTCATAACAATCTTCCCACTTCCCATATATGATATCAAGTGCTCTCATCTTTCCTCTATAGACTCTATCATATGGAACATCCACTGAGTACTTCTTTTTAACTCATCTTGCAATTTTGTAGGACCCATTTCGGGGTCATCCATGATAAGTCCACAACTCTATCACAAACCCATTTATTTGAGGCCATGGACTCACCACACTTGTTGAAAGAACCACAAGTGTGCTTTGGTCCACTGTCTTCACCTACAACGCAATAATGATAGTCCAACATCTTGTTAGCAAATTACATCTCAAGTTAATACACTACATTATGGACAGAGGATGAAATTACCTTGCATCCAAGGTACTTCTTGCTTGTAGATGCGAAAAAAGTCCACTTACAACCCTTATCAGCTCTCTTGCATATGGCTCTAAATCTTTCTTGATCTTTTTTGACAATCTTAAAAGCATGGTCATGCAAGATAGCATGATGTGTAACAGCAGATTTGCACTGATCCACATCTGGGAATACCACATTTACATCAATGCATGGGTCATTAGGATCATATGAAAACATGGGAGCATCATATTCATCAACATCATCAAGTATTTCCCCATCAGGATCAAACTCTAAGTCAGAGCAATCATCATCAGTCGGAAGATGCAACTAAATCGAGTGTCATAGTGCTTTGCCAGAGAACATGCCCTATCATCATCTCCTACCCCTCATCATCATCGCTAAATCGGTGGCTCTCTCTTTTGTGGTGGCTCCCTCTTTTGTGGTGGCTCCTCATTTGTGGTGGCTCCTCTTTTGTGGTGGCTCCCTCATTTGTGGTGGCTCCCTCATTTGTGCCCCCCTCAATTAGGTGTACTCTACTTCTCATACTAGGATGACACCTACGTTTGGTTGGTGAAAACTGCAGTGGCCCTTCAAAATCATTTATCTGGGCATTGATGCAAGCTACCCCCTTGTCTACATTGAGTACAAACCACTCTAAAAGATGTTCATCAGTTTTCATCTCAAATGAATCATTTTCCAGATCACGCCATAAGGTTACGTATTGCTTAGACCCCCACATGCAATGCTCAGCTATGAAATCAACCAACTGCAGCAGCCCAAAGCTATGTATGTCATCAACAACTTTAGTTGGCAAAGTTTTCTGTTGCTGCCATGACTTTGGACCATTGTCGGCAAGCTGAAAAATGATCGAATTCTAACAACAAGTCTGTATACCCACGTGATTTGGCCTACAAACCACGGCCAAGTAGTATGCGATTAGCTAATCCAACTCAAACCGTATACCCTGCCGTCAACAATGCAATCAATCTCGCAACAAAAGAACAGAACAAAAGGGTTAGGGTTTGCTGAAATCACCTTTCCTCTTCCATGTTCATCGATTCGGGAGATCCGGTGTCCATGAGGTGTCGAGCAACGTGTGCTTGGCGGGATCTCCGCAAGGCGTGGGGCTCCCCGCGCACCCCAGCCCACGCAGCCGAGTGCCCGAAGAGAAGAAGACCCGCACTGGAGGCGAGAGGAAGAAGATGACCCGCGGTGGTACCACCGGGACTGCGGCGGACGCCGGACTGCAGCGCGCCGCCGGTGAGTCGCGGCAGGCGCCCCCGCCTGGGCCAAGCGCAGCCGACCACGGGCGGGCGCCGCGGCCTCCGCGCTGGAGGAAGGTCGCGCCCGCACCTGCAGCCGCGGCCGGAGGCGACTGCGCGCCACTGGAGGAGATCGCTCCCGCCCGAACCCTAGAGTGAGCGCCCGAGCCAGAGAGCCGCGGCCTCCCCTCCCTCCCGTTCTGACTTCTGAGCGATGTGGAGATGGAGATAAGGATAAGGGGGCACTATGGTCATTTGGCCTTTGTTTTTCCCATTTGGAATTTTTTTAATTCATTTAATCTATGTCCATCTAACAGACATCAGAAGCAGGGGCAAACGGACCATTCAGTTCAAAATAACAGGGGTAAAAACACAAAGTTGAGAAAGTAGGGGTAAAATCACAATTGGCTTACTAGACAAGGGTAAGAACACAATTATCCCTTTTATTTTTAAGAAATCTTAGTAATTATTTGTAACATTATAATAATAATAACGGAATTTGTACCGCTTTGACGTCCGACCGAATAAATCGATCGGACGCCTTAACCCTACGATGACCTCTCTCTATTCCTGCTCGCTTCCTCTCTCATCTACTGCCTCCCACCCCAAACCTCCATATCCATCCCCCGCAGCTGTGCGCCTCCCGCCTCCTCGGCTCTAGCTACTCCTCCGTTCCGTTTGCCTCGGTGGCCCGATTCGAGCTCTTGCTCCTGCCTCGGCCGTTGGCCCCGAATCCCACGGGGAGGGGGGCACCGACTTCGTGGCCGTGGCTGCCACCTGGAAGTCCGGCAAAGTCAGTTGCAGTCTCTGTGAGCTCCGTGAACGCAGCACAAACTCCGCCGCCTTCTCCTTCCCATGCCGGATCCATGCCACCGCCTGTCATGGGAGATAGGTGTTGTTTTTAGTTGAAACATTTTTTATTTCTTGAATGCAACATTTTGATTTCACGTGTGTGACATTTTGATTTCATGTATGCAACATTGATATTCTTACCAATTTTTTTGTTGCATACATTGTTGAGTAATGTTGCATAGATAATAAAAAATGTTGTGACCGACCGTACGGTGCTAGCGCCTGGATAGGACGTCTGGGCGCTAGCAACTCCCTAATAATAATAACATTGACAAATTATCGGTCTTGTACTTTGGGCTGCAACTGATAGTTTTTGTCTGCGCCTTTTGATATGGCAATAGATGATAAAGAGGTCGACACGAATGACACACACAATTTTGGTCTCGTGAAGTTGTTTGGAGAATCCGTACCATCCAACTTATTTTGACTTTCGGATAAGCCAAGAGCCCAAAAAACAGACATGTTTGCTAATAATGATTCTTAGCTGTGTTAGTCCAAATCTGGTCTGATCTAATAAACTGATGACCGTGAAGATTGCCGCCTTGCTATGGTCGTCGCCGGCCAGAGTGGAGCCGCCAACATCGATCGAGAACCGTCCAGATCTAGGTCGTTGGTTGCCGTCTCGTTCACTTTGTTCATTGGGTGCAGATGGATTCTCTCAGGGCTTTGCCCTCTCCTACATGGCAGGGCAACGTGACAAAACAACGTGGTTCATGTCTCCATGGTATCAACATTTTTATGTCCAACGATGCAACTCTAGAAATAGAAGAAATAAAAGAAAAAACATTAGACCATCCTACCCCAGTATTAACCATCAAATTAAGACCAAGTATTATACCGGACCAGGGGGGCCTCCAAAATTAGCCATCATACTGCATGCACGCAGCACGCGACATCAGCGTTGAGCCCTCCATCGATCGCTTGCTTCTGCCCTTAAATACCCACCGGGCTGAACATCTCATATCACACAGCAAACAACACCAGCTTCCATCTTCGAGATGGCCT
Source organism: Dendrocalamus sinicus (assembly GCA_036346575.1). Classification (NCBI taxonomy): domain Eukaryota; kingdom Viridiplantae; phylum Streptophyta; class Magnoliopsida; order Poales; family Poaceae; genus Dendrocalamus; species Dendrocalamus sinicus. The sequence continues at coordinate 24,117 of JAYEVI010000204.1, forward strand.
CTCTAGCCTCCTCCCTGCTCGCCATCGCGGTTTTGGCAGTGCTTGTCGCCGGCGCCTCGTGCGCCCCCAAGGTGCCCCCCGGCCCAAACATCACGGCGAGCTATAACGGCAAGTGGCTAGAAGCCAAAGGCACCTGGTACGGTAAGCCCAAGGGCGCTGGCCCCGACGACAATGGCGGTGCCTGCGGGTACAAAGACGTCGACAAGCCACCCTTCAGCGGCATGACGTCGTGCGGCAACGACCCCATCTTCAAGGACGGTCGTGGCTGCGGGTCCTGCTTTGAGATCAAGTGCGAGAAACCTGAGGCATGCTCCAACGAGCCCGTCGTCGTGTACATTACTGACATGAACTATGAGCCCATCTCCGCATACCACTTTGACCTTGCGGGCCACGCCTTCGGTGCCATGGCGAAGGCAGGCAAGGAGGATGAGCTCCGCCATGCCGGCATCGTGGACATGCAGTTTCGCCGCGTCCGCTGCAAGTACCCGACGGGCACTAAGATCACCTTCCACGTGGAAAAGGGCTCCAACCCCAACTACTTCGCGCTACTCGTCAAGTACGTGGCTGGCGATGGCGACATCGTGGAGGTGTCTCTCAAGGAGAAGGGCTCCAACGAGTGGAGCGACCTCAAGGAGTCTTGGGGTGCCATCTGGAGGCTTGACACCCCCAAGCCGCTCAAGGGCCCCTTCTCCATCCGCCTCGCCACCGAGTCCGGCATTAGGCTCGTCGCCGACGACATCATCCCTGCCGACTGGAAGCCCGACGCCGTCTACAAGTCCAACCTCCAGCTCGAGTGATCTATCCCTGACGATCCATGGGTTTTGTTTTACCTAGCCTGCTCAAGATCATAAACCGCATGCATCTACACGTGCATGCCCTTACATTGCATGGCATGCACATGCATGATATATATATAGAGAGAGCACCAACAATAAATTGTCCCAGATTTGTGGAGAGTAAAGCAGTTGATGTCCAAATCTGTGGGTCCGCTTGTCATGCAGCTATAATTTGTTTTTGAGAAATGTTAGTGATTATTTGTAACATAATAATAAAACATTGACAAATTATCGGCCATGTTCCTTTGGGTTGCAGCCGATGATTTTCGTTTGCGTTTTTTAAAACAGTAGTAGATGGTGGAACGTTGACGCAAATAGTGCATACGGTTTTTAACTCAGAAAATTGTTTGGAGAATCCGCTGAAATCATTCTATTTGTTTTGACTTTCGAAGAAACCAAAATTCCAAAAGAACGGAGCCAACTGTTAATAATAATTCTTTGCTCTGTTTAAGTTGGGCTCGTGCTTCTCCTCCTCCAAATCAACTAGAGCGATTAACTGAGTAGTTTGGTTTGTGCCAAATTAACACATTTCAACGAGGTAATTTATATCTTCCATGTTTTGCTAAACTTGTGACAGCCGAAAGCTATGCCATGCCGCTTCGGAAAAAAAGACGTGGTAAAACAAGGCTTCTATCCAAAACATCTGCTTAACGTACCAAAGCACATGATAACATATTCATCATTTTCAATATGCAATACATGTCGGTAAATATTATACCTTGCAGGCAGAGCATAATTATATGGAGATACTGATGTACGTATATATGCTAACACGCTAGATTTAATTCAGCAGTACGTTAAGCGAGATGACGACGATCCACCGTGGTCACTCGACGCCTCTGCAAGAAGAACACTTCTGTCATCCTGCATTACAACAAAAGGAACTAAGACAGCCTGTAGCAAGACGGGAAAAAAAACGCTCTTATGCAAATCTTGAGAGGGAGGAGTAATTTCCATGGACAGTTTTAGTATAATCATTGCATTATTGATTTTGAGAGCTGTAGACATAAGAAAATCAGCGTTATTGGACCTAAAACTCCTGTACCGACTGAAACTATTATATAGCCTTCTATTAGTTGTCCGGTTGCTCCCATTAGCACCTAGGAGAAGTGGAAAAAATTCTTTAATCTAGAATTCAGTACCCGAATTCACTTCCAAACACTTTGTGAATTTTGGTAATTCTCTTCGAACATCTATATGTATTTGGCACATAAGCACAACATTTCCATGTGAAGCAGATTCGACAATTGTAGAGCATCGACAATCTGTACTTGAATGAAATAACTAGTAAAATTAATCACCCCAGACGGCCAGCAGGCCCACATGTAGACTGCATAAACAATTTCTTTGCAATCGTTACATATTTACACGGCTGATCATGACCAGAAACTTATGGTGGTAACACTCAAATCACCAATACGGGAACCCAAAAGAAAGTCTTAAGTAAGGAATAAATCACTCATACATTTCTAAGTAAAATTCCACCAAAACAGTATCTTACAAATTCAACTATTTAACACTTATTATGTCTCTTCACACACACACACACACACACACACACACACACACACACACTATATATATATATATATCCTAGGAGTACTAAATGGGATTCCTACACACACTTCAAACACATATCCTGCATTGACGGAATGGGACAGACCACCATTCACCAAAGAAATAGGTCAGATGTGTGCTTTGCAAGAAAAGAGGACACTTCGTAGCTGAAAGTCTATTATTATATCCTTCAAAACAAAAAAATAAAAAAATCTGAAGGCCTACTTTATGTGCCATACGTTCAGATTTGCATATGTTCATCTTGATTTTATTAGAACTGTTTGTGATGCTTGATCTCTGTTCCTTTAAGCTCTATGTACTGTTAGAGATATATGTATAGTTTGTTATTCCCCATTGTTATGAGGGGTTCTTTGCATATTTACCACCTGTACTTTGTGTATATATACTGGCCCATTGGCCTCATATGAATACAAGCGCTATTCATAACATGGTATCAGAGCGTACCTAGGGTTTTCCCGTCGCCTCGCTTGCCGCTGCCGCCGTCATCCGTCGGCGACTCGCGCGGCGCCGTCGTCCCAAGCGACTCGCGGCGCTCCCGCTGCCGTCGCCGTCGGTGAAGGCCTCGCCGCCGTCGGTGTCCTCGCGCCGGCCGTCCTCCGCCGGCGCTGCTCCGCGTCGGCCCCTCTCGCGCGGCCGTCCTCCGTGCCGGCCGTCCTCCGCGCCGGCCGCTCCGCGCGGCCGCCGCCGCCGTCCTCCTCGCCGCCGCCGTCGCCGGCCGATCCTCGCGCGGCCGCTCCGCGCCGGCTGCCGATCCGATCGGATCTGTTTCTAAAGTCTCGTTAGCTTCGGAGAAGTTAAAAACGTTGTTCTAACCACCGCGCCGCCGGCGCCGCTGTTAGACTTTGTTGCCTTGGTCGCCGCGCCGTCGGCCGCGCTACCAATGGGCACCGTTCCCTCCTCGCTGCCGGTGATCTTTGATGGTGTTAATTACACCGACTTCGTGTCTCACATGCGCATTCACATGCGTGGTCTTCGCCTCTCGGGCGTCCTCTCGGCGATGTCACCGCCCGCCTTGCCCTATTCCTCCGACGGCCTACGCTGTTGCGTTGCCCCGTCACCGATAAGGTGCGATGATGAAGCCTCGCCTACCAGAGGCTCGATTCCTACAAGGATCGTCGATCGTCTACACTCGGTGGTACGATGGCGACGCTCGCTTCTTCTTGTCTTCATCGCCGGTGTCGGCCTCGGTTCTCTTTCGAGGTTGTGGGACTCCTTCGGCTTTCGGATGTGGACTCATCTTCGTCGGCGCCACGAGCCCTCGGTGATGCCCTGCACTGTCCGTGGTCCGCAGGAGCACTCTCTTCAGCAGGTGATGCTATCGTTGGCGCTTTTACGCTCGAGTTCTGGCATGCGGCGTCCGTTGGACTCACCGCGACCGCTGGCGATCGTACTGTCCGTCTTTGCTGGATGTATGCGTCTTGACTGGAGTTTCGCGGGTTTACGAGTTCCTTACTCGGCCGTCCCGAGTTTGAGCAAAGGCGTGCCAGCTTCTTGCACGCCACCTCGTGTCACTCTCCGGAGGCTCTTATCGAGATACGCGCAGAGGAGACTCGTTTGAGTGGTGCTGGTGCGATGCCACTCCCCTCGTGCTCGCCGCTCGTCGCCGCTACATCGCCTCCTCCGGTGGCTACCACGGTGGTGGTGGTCGTCCTCCGTCTGGAGGTGGCCGTCCTCACTGTTCCCTCTGCGACAAGGATGGCCACACCGAGTCCCGGTGCTACAAGAAGAAGCGGCATCTTTCACGCCGCTCTTCTCATCGGCACTAGTGCTTCTACGACGACGTCTACCTCGACTTCTTCAAGACTTCTCTCACCGAGCGGGAGATAGCCGGACCGATGCCTACTTGCCGCCGTGTTCTCCTCGGCGAGTTACGCATCGACTCTTCTGCACCGAGACCACCTCCTACATCGGTACCTTCCGTGGATTCTTGATTTCGGAGCATCTTTTCACATGACTCGATCCTTTCACTCTGTCTTCTATTACACCTCTTGATTCTCTTGTCGGTGTTCTTACTGCGATGGTACATCTCTTTCGTCTCAGTCGAGGATCTCTTAGCAACTCATCTTTTCATGTCCCTTCGTTGCTCATGTTCCTCGCCTTACCTTGCGACTTCTTTCTCTGGGCGATTATCGACCTTGGTTATCGGGTCATTCTCGACTCGACTCTTGTTGTGTTCGGGGTGTCACACGGAGCTCGGTTGGTTACGGCCTCGGCGCGTGACTCACGGCGTCTCGGGAGCTTGACGGCTTCACCTTCCTTCCGCCGCCACCATCGCCGCCGAGTCTCTCCGCTTCGCCGCCGTCTACCGGCTCATTCCAGCGGTGGCATCACCGTCTTGGCCATCTGTGTGGATCCCGCCTGCCGTCCTTAGTTCGCCGTGGTCTTCGGGTCTGTCTCGGAGCGTGTCTTTAGATTGTCGGTGTAAGTTAGGTAAAGCAGATCCGACTTCCTTATCCTCATAGTGAGTCTCGTGTCTCGGCGTCCTTTTGATCTTGTTCATTCGGATGTTTGGGGTCCGGCTCCTTCGTTTGAAAGGGGTCATCGTTATTATATCATATTTATAGATGATTTCTCTCGCCACACTTGGATATACTTCATGTCTTCTCGTAGTGAGGTCTTGTCTATCTATAAACAATTTGCCACTATGATTCACACACGTTCTCCACTCCTATTCGTGTCTTTCGTCTTTGATTCTGGCGAGTACCTCTCTCGTTACTGCGCGGCTTCCTTCTTTGGCGAAAGGCACTCTCTTCCGTTCTCTTGTCCGGTGCTCATGCTCGAATGGTGTTGCCGGCGCAAGCATCGTCACCTCCTTGAGACGGCTCGTGCTCGATGATCGCCGCCTCTATTCCACCTCACTTTTGGGCCGAGGTTGTTTCCACTACCACCTATCTCGTCAACATCAGCCCTCTTCTCGCTCTTGGGCGATCCTCGTTGAGCGTCTCGTGGTCTTCTTCCGACTACTCTACCCTTCATATGTTTGGCTGCGTTTGCTACGTTCTCCTCGCCCCTCGAACGTACCAAACCGACCGCTCGATCCGTTGAGTGTGTCTTTCGGGATCTGATGCGAGCACAAGGGTTATCGGTCTTTGGGATCCTGTTGGTCGTCGGATGCGGGTTTCTCGGGATGTGACTTTCGACGAGTCTCGTCCATTCTACCCACGCCCCGCCTCTCCTTCGGCTTCCTCTGTGGAGTCTCTATCTTTCTTGACCTTTCCGGATACACCTATATCTGTTTTGCCTCGTCCACTGTCCCACCGAGTCTCCACATATTCCCCGTGGCCTCTCCGCCGTTGTCGCCGCATGTGTCGTCTCCTCGACTCCCGTGCTCCTCCCACTCTGATACCTCCTCCTCTTATCTTCTACACTCGTCGACCTCGTATTGAGGATCTTCTAGATGAGCCATCTTTTCGATGTTCCTCTTCTTCGATGCTCCATCTTCCCCGATGGGTCATCTTCTCCTCGCTATGCTCTCCGCGATCGCGATCGATTCGGCCTCCGCCTGCTTTGCCTTTGCCGGCGCGCTACTCGTGAGCTTTGTCTCCCACAGGGATCTTTGTTATTCACCCCGAGTGGCAGCTTGCCATGGCCGAGGAGATTGCTGCCCTCGAGCGCATCTTGGTACTTGGGATCTTGTTCCTTTTCCATCTCATTCTCATCCCATCACATGTAAGTGGGTCTATAAGATTAAGACTCGCTCGATGGCTCTCTTGAGCGCTATAAAGCGCGTCTTGTTGCTCGTGGTTTCCAGCAGAGCATGGTGTTGACTACGACGAGACTTTTGCTCCTGTGGCTCACATGACCACCGTTCGCACTCTTCTTTCGGTGGCGTCTGTCGCCATCGCAGTGCTTTCTCGACTTGATGTCAAGAATGCCTTTCTTAATGGCGAGTTGCGTGAGGAGGTCTACATGCATCCGCCACCGGGTATTCTTCTCGAGGGCATGGTGCATGCCGCTTCGCCGCTCTCTATGGCCTTAAGCAAGCCCTCGTGCTTGGTTTGAGCGCTTCTCCTCGTGGTCACCGCCGCTGGTTTTTCAGCTAGTGATCATGATCTGCGCTCTTTGTCCACACTTCGTCTCGTGGTGGACTCTTCTTCTCTGTATGTTGATGATATGATCATTACGGAGATGATTCGATTACATTGCCTTTGTCAAGGCTCGTCTTAGTGAGCGGTTCCTTATGTCGGATCTTGGTCCTCTTCGTTACTTCCTTGGGATTGAGGTTACTTCCACTCGGATGGTTTCTTTATGTCCCAAGAGAAATATATTCAGATCTTCTTGATCGCGCCTCTCTCATCGATCAACAGATCGTTGAGACTCCCATGGAGCTCAATGTTCACCTCCGACTCTCTAATGGCGAGCCTCTTTCTGATCCGACTCGCTATCGTCATCTTGTTGGGAGTCTTGTCTACCTTGCTGTTACTCGTCCGGATATCACTTATCCAGTTCATATTCGAGTCGGTTTGTTTCAGCTCCCACTCAGTCCACTCTGACCACCTTCTCCGAGTTCTCGCGATACCTTGGCGGGACTATCTCTCGCCGTCTCTTCTTTCCATGTTCCACTCGTTATGACTTCAGGCCTATTCGGATGCTACTTGGGCGGCGATCCCTCCGATCGCGGTCTATCTCCGCTTCTCGTGTTTTTCTTGGTGGTTCTCTTATTGCCGGAAGACGAAGAAAGCAGATCGCAGTGTCCGCTCGAGTGCAGAGGTGAGTTGCGAGCTATGGCTCTCTTGACAGCAGAGATTACTTGGCTACGGTGGTTACTTGAGGATTTTGGTGTTTCGTCACTACACCGACTTCTCTCTTGTCGAGCGACAAAGTGCTATCGGTATTGCTCGTGATCCGTGAAGCATGAGCTCACCAAGCATATTGGTGTTGATGCTTCTTTCGTAAGGTCTTGTGTGCATGATCAAGTGATTACTCTTCAGTATGTGCCTTCAGAGCTTCAGATAGCGGATTTCTTCACGAAGGCTTAAACTCGAGCACAGCACAACTTCTACCTCTCCAAACTCAGTGTTGTTGATCCACCATGAGTTTGAGGGGGGTGTTAGAGATATATGTATAGTTTGTTATTCCCCATTGTTATGAGGGGTTCTTTGCATATTTACCACATGTACTTTGTGTATATATACTGGCCCATTGGCCTCATATGAATACAAGCGCTATTCATAACATGTACATCTAGTTCAACAAGAAAGAATGAGCAAGTACATAACTAAAATTCCATTGGGAAAAAGAATTGCTTAGTCAACATTTCAAATAGTCCTTAGTTCTTTGTTGTGTTAATTTACTGTTATAACTCAACGTTACCTAATCCCAGCAACTCTAAGCATTGTTCTTTGAAAGCAGTAGGGCCTTGAGGCACATGTGTAATCTTAATCTATGACAGATTTGAGTAACCATTGGGCCTGAAGCTTTAAAGCCAAACTTAACTGGGCCGGTGAAGTTTGTTTTGCATGTCAAGTCAGCTGTAAGCAGAAACAACTTAACGGTTGACAGTTGTAGTAAGAAACCAGCTTTTTTTTTCAGAATAAATCGTGCGGAACATCAGCTTCTTAAGAAAATCATGCAGAAAAATAAATATCAACTTCTTTTTAAGAATATGATATTGTCAATTCGAGTTTCCATTGAAGTATAAAGAAATGATTAGCGCACAAAACAAATCCAAGTACAGCTAGAACAGCAGAAGTTGGTAGTTTTCAACAAGGCTTGAATTGCCCCTAGAGAATTGAAAAAGAAAGAAGAAGAAGAAGAAGAAGAAGAAGAAGAAGAGGTGCATCCAACTAACTTGTCGCCATATTTAAGCAATTGTTATGCTACCCTCTTTGTCTCTTCTCCCTCTAAAGTTCTAAACCAAACTACTTGTGCTCATCATCAGGCTCTAGCTTGCTCCCTCTTGAGAGTGCACTAGGTATAAAAATTCAGAAGAAAAAAAAGCTGCTTTTCAAAGTTTTGCAACTGAAGCACTAGCTCTGGAGGTAAGCTGCCGTGTTTTCTTCTCTATCTGTCGTTCAAACATGCATGATTCTGGGCCTCTAGCAATCTTTTCTTCAACGTAATTTTCTGTGGCATGAGAGCTAAAATTTTGCTTTGTGTTCCGGAAACAGCTAATCCTTGCATACATTTGACCTTATGCATTAGTGCATTCGATCTTATTGCACATTGCCATTCTTGTAGGAGCTCTTGTTTGTGGAGGGCCTCATCAATGGCGATAAAGATGAAGGGAATCTTCAAAGGGCTGAAGATAATCTCTCAAATGTTTGGTAATAATCCCATCTTTCTTTTTTTTCCTTCTATTTCGACATGTTTACATTGCTTGCCTTGAGTTTTGGTGATACTGGTTTCTATATCCAGATTCAGCTTATGACATTCTTTTCTGAACAAACCTAGCCAGATTAAAGCAAATAGGGTAAAAGAACACTAAAAGATTGCTTGTACTTACAATATAGCTAAAGTACTTTTTCTGAGGGATAAATACAGTTAAAAAAACTGTGTGTATAGCTGCGAGAAATCTCAGAAATTAATCAATGTAATATCTAATTACGCATGAACTTTTGTTCTTTTGCAGTGCACAAGGAGCATGAGATGGAAATCGGGTACCCTACAGATGTAAAGCATCTGGCTCACATAGGTTTGGGCGCCAGTGACACATCTCCAAGCTGGGTAAACATGTCATAACTTGTCAGCTTTTTCAATTGTTCTTCTTGTAGATCATCATCATTGTGCTTTCTTATTATGAGTTTCTGCTGTCCATCTAGTATTGTCACTGATTGGTAATGTACATTGTTCATTCTAGATGAACGAATTCAAGGCAACAGAAGATTTATCAGCAGGCTCTCTGAGCACAATTGGGCAGTCAAGGCAGACTTCTTGGGCCTGTATAGGTAATTAGCAATTAGCATACTCTCACAGTTTACCCTTCAAATATTCGGTCAAGGTGTAATCAAACGATGTTTGCAGACATATAAAGTTTCCTTGCAAAAAATGATAAAATTTTCTTGGTGATGTTATATATGCCGTTTTAGCCATAGCTTATATAAAACAACGTCTCATATATATAGTCTATTCGGTGCAAAATCTTCACGACTGATCATTCATGTGCATAAACGTGAGAATCTTCTTGACCTGTTTTCTAATGGTTAGTAGTGGCACACCACTACACAATTTCCCCATTGGTTGCTTGCATGTTTAAAAGGTGCAATGGAAGAGGTCATAGAGGAACCTCACTCATGACATCCACAGATTGTTTGCTGACCAGTAGTATTTTATTTCTGCAGACTTTGAACAACCAAGAGGTATGCTGCCCATTGAGATTTTCCCAGACAAATCTGGCGAAGAAGCCTCCTCATGCCCTGACGTCCCAAGAGGCCCAAGGAAGGCGAGAAGAAAGAAGGCCAAAGCATCATCCCCTTCTTCATCCGCAAGATCATCGTCCTCAAGGTCAAGAGCCTCATTTGCAACAGCATACGACGCTTTCAGCGAGTCGCAAAGAGGGTTTCGGGTCGCCTAAGGAGTAAAATCATGTGGGACAACCATGCATATACATGTTTCGGTTTAGGATGGAATTGATGGTGAATTGTTTGATTCTTTCTTGCTTTTACAGTAGAGACATAGTTGGAAATGCAAAGGAAAATGGAGTAAATTAATGTTTGAACAAGCACTAATATGTCTGAGTCATAGTTCAGATTCTTTGGATGACTGGATGGCAAATGTGACACTAGAAATATATTATCACCCAGCTTTTTTTTTTTTTTGAAACAGGCCAAATTCAGTTTATGACTCCATAAGGCTTAACATTTTTCAATGACGTATCATGTCACATACAAGCTTGTTTCACGTTATTTCTCAAGACATACAACTGTAAGGGACCAGTCGGCAAGCCTAAGTAATGCCATGGATCATGACATATATGGACAAGGACCAAGTCCTATGTAGGATTGGTATGGCAACAGAGAGAATGAATGATGCCTTCAAATTTTTTCTTCAAATATTCATTAATCTTGACTCCAATAGTTATAACAAATTATGAAAATCAGAGATCAACCACCACAAAAAAGATCCAAATAAAACTGAACAAAACGACACTCGATGTACCTAGACGGTCAGACTAGTGAACAATAGCAGCAAGAATGGAACAGTAAAATCAGCATAGGAATAGTAAAACAACATATTTTAAAATCCAAAATTATAAAACTATTGATCTATAGATCCAAATGACATGAAAATTACCATGAACTTTCTCTAGGATACCACAAATTTATTCCAACCAACGATCGAGAGAATCATTGTCAAAATTGTAATATTTTTCTATTTGAAGGAAAGTTGCACTAAAACCCGACAAAAACCAAAACGGTAAATGTGACTTGCTCATGGGTAAATGATGGCCGAAATAACTCTAGATATATTTTCATATGTCATAGCAAGTTATAACACCCAAGAAAATGAGCCAAAATCAATTGGATCAAGCAATCACTCGGAGATGTCAAATTAAGCAAAAATCCGGTAACTTCAAAACTTGCCAAGCATGATGTTTAGATAGATAGAGATTGATTTTCAAGGTATATTTTCATTACTAACTCATCCTTAACATTCAGTAAGATTAAGAAGGGTAGAGAAGATCAAAATCAATCAAATAAAGAGTAAATCATCCAAAACTAGAAAGATCCATGAGAGATGAATGAAATTGATATATTACTACTTGATGATGAATGTTTACAGGCACTCTACCTGGAGGACAATAGAGCACACCACAATGCTCACACTTCTCAAACCCTAACTCTAGAACACTTGGTTTCAGTTACAATGGTTAACTAGTAAGTCTCTATTCTAACCCGTTAAATAGATAATCAATCAACACCTATCTAATCCTAATGGTTACTATCTACTTAACATATATAGGAGAAACTCGTTAACCCTACATAACGCAGATTTTACTCACACACTATATTTATGCACGCTTTTCAAAGCACATAAGTCTGAATTCGTTAAGTCCTTAACCTTTGATCCACTTGATCATCTTAACTCCTCCTTAACCTAAACTGATATTTCAAGAGCCACTCAAGCACCGTGGTTTTGATCCAAGGTAGTTTCTAATATTTTGGTCAATTTATCAAAATACATTTTCTTGACCCGGTCTTTATCTTCCATTGAAGCAGTTGCCATGCTTGTCACAAGTAGGTGCGCCACTGGCTTGCCACATATCAACAAGTTTCTCCCATTCCGATTACACTGAACCACACCTCATGTGGACTGATCAAGCCACATGGTGCGATGCTTAAGCTTAGCCATCTCACCTGTCATCCCTTGATTGTTCTAAGTCTCAGCTCCTCCATGAGTGTAGCCCCAATCCTTGTTGTTAACCATGGTTGACTCCAACCGACCCTACACATCTAAAGCCCAAGAAATCATTTTCTGGCACAAGTTATTCACAAATTGACCCATGTCAGCTAAAACATATATCATACAACATATATACACTAAGCTAGGTCAAACTAACTCAACCCACAACCAAAATTCCCAAATTCCAAAGTCCAGACAAGAGCAAACTGGTCACCAAATTGGGCTCGATGTTGGGGTGGCTGATCGATGCCTCCTCTTGCGTGTCAGCCGCTGGTCTCTGAGAACTTCTAGAAATCCGGCAAATTTACAAAATACAAATTCACATGGTGCAACCCGTTGCTCGAACTTCTTTTGAACATTTCTCATACCATGCTTAAGCTTAGCTATCTCACCTGTCATCCTTGATTGTTCTAGGCCTCAGCTCCTCCTTGAGTGTAGCCCCCATCCTCATCGTTAACCGTGGTCGATTCCAACCGACCCTACACATCCAAAGCACAAGAAATCATTTTCTGGCACATGTTTTTTACAACTTGACCTATGTTAGCTAAAACATATATCATGCAATATATATGCACTAAGCTAGGTCAAACTAACTCAACTTACAACCAAAATTCCCAAATTCCAAAGTCCAGCCAAAAGCAAAACTGGCTGGCCAGCCGGTCTGGCTGCTGGGGTGGCCGATCTAACGCCTCCTCTGGCAGGTCAGGCCGCCTGGTCTACAGAACTTCTAGAAATCCGGCAAATTTACAAAATACAAATTCACATTTCTCTAAAATGGAAATAGCTCATCACAACGTAACCCTGTAACTTTTCACATGGTCCATCCTATGAACAGCTTTCTGCGCCAAGAGAAACGTGATATTGACATGATGCAATGGTTCATCATGCCTCTAGCACTTTGTTCAAGGATTGTACCAGCTGCTCCTTTTTACTCCTTCAGAGAGCATGCACTGATATTATGGCCTACAACAGCTGATATGAAGAGTATTTGGCAATAAGATTAAAAAATTGCCTCTTATGATGCTGCAGCTTCAGTTTGTTTTCCTTGCATATGGGCAAAGAATATATGAATAACCACAGCATCAAAGTCAAGAACCCAATGCTATACAGCCTATACTGAAGAGGAGAGAAGGAGAAAAAGGGAACTTTTGGAAAGGAAAATTTTGTCTTCAATTTACAAATCAGGTCTTTGCGTTGATCAGCTTAACCGGACCGTGAGTGCAATGCTAAGAGCCTCGATCCAAGTCGTTGCTATGCGCTGACCAAAGTATCCTCTCGCGCCAGGTGTGCTAAACACATGCCAAACCATCACTCCTTGGAAAATGACATTGGCCATGAACCGTAAACCGGGGCACAAGCTATGAATATTCCAGTGGCACTTGGCAAGGCTTCAGCTCAGCTGTAGAGGAGAGGAGAGGAGGCAATTGCAGCCAGGACAAGCACAAGACAGAGCCGAGACAAGAAGGAAAGGTGAGGTGCCATATGCTTTGCAGACATTGCTCAAGGTGTCCATGGAAAGCAAAGTACCCCACAGCTTGTAAAGCCCCAGGCGTTGAGGCCTACAAATACCCATCAACCCCGGGCTAGCTCTCCTCATCCGGTAGAAGCACCTGTACATGCTACCTTACTTAACTATCTAGCCAGCTAGTTTAATTTGTAGGCATGGCAAAGGCTACTAATCATGTCCTTGGGCTTGCTTGCTTTGCTGTCATGGTTGCCATGACCGGCGCAGCTCAGTTCAAGGTTGGAGGCGACAATGGCTGGAGCGTGTCCGGCGCCAATGCGGAGTCGTACAATGCTTGGGCGGAGAGGACCAGGTTTCAAATGGGAGACTCGCTAGGTAATTCAGTCGCTTGACACAAAGTTGACACATCTTCTTGAAGCTTTCTGCCGTGATCATGGTGTAATGGTGCAATATGGTTTTTGGTTGTGCAGTGTTTGTTTACCCAAAGGACAAGGACTCGGTGCTGCTGGTGGAGCCGGGCGACTACAACGCGTGCAACACGTCGTCGTACGTGAGGAAGTTCGACGACGGCAACACAGTCTTCACGTTCGACCGCTCCGGCGTCTTCTTCTTCATCAGCGGCGTGGAGGCCAACTGCCGGGCCAATGAGAAGCTCATCGTCATGGTCCTCGCCAGCCGCAACGGCACTGGCGGGGCGCCGCCGCCTTCCTCTTCATCCCCTCCTCCGGCGTCAAGCACGCCTCCGCCGTCGTCTCCTCCTCCGACTACTTCCAGCGCGCCTCCGGCGACACCCCCCTCACCTCCTCCCGCGCCCGCTCCTAAAGCTCCCACCTCGGCTCCTCCTCCAGCCTCCGCTCCGACGACGCCAAGCACACCGCCTCCTTCGTCTCCCCCTGCTCCGAGCTCATCGTCGCCTGCTCCGACCGGCTCCCCGCCGGCGCCACCTTCAGCGAACGCCCCGAGCGCAGGAGGGACAAACTCGACCGCCACGTCGCCGCCTCCCGCCGGCTCCAACCACCGGAACGGCGCCGGCCTCACGGTGGCCGCGGGCCTCGTCAGCTCGGCCGGAGCCTGCATCATTGCCTACGCCATGCTCTCTCTCTGAAGTGGACTGACGAAGTGATGAGCGATCGATCGGTTGATCGAAGGCCTGGGAAGAAGTTGCGGCGCTTTTTCTAGTGCGAGGTGTAAAGACTTGCGATTTGTAAAATCACTTTGTATTCGTTTTCCATCGGATGAATAATAAAGAATGAAACGGGTCGATGAGCAGTTACTACGTATAAATTCGACGATTTCCAATTGGCACGAACACGGTACAAACAATTGCAATGGCAAATCCCTCGCAAAAACAAAAACAGAAATCCCTGTTTCCACGCATGCGTGTGTTGGACAAACACAACGCACATCTGTGGGGGCCGCTGTTATCGTGAACTGTTGGCATGTGGCGAGAAAGGAAGGTTGGAGGGAGACGGAACACTTGATGCTACACTAGTACAATTTGAACCTCGGGAGTCGCACCACTTTATAAATCAATTCATAACTCTCTCTGTTGCCACCTTCTTCTCTCCATTTCTTACCATTAGTTTTGTTGTTCATCGTAGGGTTTCCCAGGGAGAGGGTATACTTTGGTGGTGAAATCGAAGGGTACTAGAGGAGCGGCAGGGAGATGGAGGTGGTGGTGCTCGGTGTGTCGCGGCGAGCGACGATGGATCCACACCAATAAGCTGGGGATTTTTTTTTTGTGGGTTTTTCTATGGATTTTAGGGGTTTTGAGGTGGTTTTACTTTGTGCTTACGGGTTGGTTTCTTCATAGGAGGCAGATAGTGAGATTATGACGGTGAGGATTGGCGCGACAGGGTGAGTGGTGACGTATTCACTTTGGTAAACCGAGGATTTTTTTGGAGGGGGTTGTCATGATTTTATTTGGGGAATTTTGGCAATATTTGGGCGATTTTTGCTTTGTGTGAACGGGGTTTTGGTTTATCTAGGGCCATTCAAGCTGAGAGAAATCGAGTGGAGGGGTGGTGGTGGTAGGGATCAACATGCTTGAGCCGAGGGTGACACAGATTCATGTTGGTAAGGGTTGATTTTAGTGGGGTTTCAGTTGATTTATTGGTGGGATTTCACGGATTCGAATATGGTTTTTTTGCTTGCGTGGACGGTTTTGAAGTTTTGGGGCTTTTTTTCAAGTAGATAGGTGAAGAGTTATGGAGATGGAACTAGCGGTAGGGATCATGGTGTGGTGGTGAGCGGTGGTGGAGGCATGCAGGGGCAAAGCAGCAGATTTATGTCACTGTAGTTTTGTTTAGATTAACTTGTTGGGATTAGGGTGGAATGGTTAGGGGTGGGGGAAGGGGGTGGTGTGGGTGTTTCTGATTGCGCAAACTATAATAATTTGTCATGGCATGTTTGGCAAAGCAATACATGCTTCGTTAACCTAAAATATATGTTGTTTTTTTACAGGCAGGAGCAATATGTGTATAGATCGACAGAGCAATATCATGCATACAGTTACTGTTATGTTGACAAACAATATGCACTGTCTTTTGATTTGCTCATCTGTCAACATGTGCAGACCAATCAAGCAAGTTATGATAGTATAATAGACAGTTTAATCTAGTCACACATAGCAAATTTGATAGTTCGCGCGGACGGTTTCAATGTTTTGGGGCTTTTTTCAAGTAGATATGTGAAGAGTCATGGAAATGGCACTAGCAGTAGGGATCATGGTGTGGTGGCGAGCGATGGTAGAGGCATGCAGGGACAAAGCAGTAAATTTGTGTCACTGTAGTTTTGTTTAGATTAACTTGTTGGGATTAGGGTGGAATGGTTAGGGCGGGGAAAGGGGTGGGTGTGGGTGTTTCGATTGCGCAAACTATGATAATTTGTCATGGCATGTTTGGCAAAGCAATACATGCTTCATTAACCTAAAATATATGCTATTTTTACGGTAGGAGCAATATGTGTGTAGATTGATAGAGCAATATCATGCATGCGAAGCATCGTTATGTTGACAAACAATATGCACTGTCTTTTGATTTGCTTATCTGTCAACATGTGCAGACCAATCAAGCAAGTTATGATAGTATAATAGACAGTTTAATCTAGTCACATAGGGCAAAATTGATAGTTTAATCTGGTCACAACTTCGCCAACCAACCAAGAGGTGGTTCTCATAGGAGTATGTTATCAACAGTGGGAAGAGCAACTATGATAATTTTTTGCAAGCAACATACCATACGTAGTATGCAACCAAATTGGATCAACAGAGTAAAGGCCTGTTGCTAATATGTTTTTTTAAGAGCAAATAGTATATCATCACTGGGCAGATTTATGAGCGTGTCATGAATATCAATAGGCAAAAGTGATATGTATAAATGGGCAAATTTATTTTTGTAATGGGGCGAAATTGGAACCATCCTAACTTGCTTGTGATACTACTAGGACATGCTTCTCAATATAGTATAGATTGCTTTGTCAAACCATAGCATAGATTGCTTGCCGTGTACACAAGTTATTAGTGGCACATATTCAAAAAAAAGAAAATGTATTTTTAAAATATTATTTGAATAAAAAACAAAAAACACCTTTTTCATGAGAGTAACTTATACACATGATAGCACCCAGCCTGCCCTTTTACCCTCATTGACTCTACTTTTGATTATAAAATGTTTGCTTTTATGTGGGTGTGTAAGATGCCACGTAATACATCAATCAATGATTTTGTGTTTTCATGCATTTTTATGCTCCCTATGTGGCTATCATTAACTCAAGTTGTTATAGGATCTATCCAACATGTTTTGCTTGTTAAAAAAGAAAAATTACAAGCTCATGTTTGTACAGTAGCAGTCTACTAAGTCTAGTATGGTTATATATAGCAACAATGACTTTACCAGTCTAATATGGTTCCAATTTACTGAACATTCTTATAATGCAGTTCAAGCAATGCCTAGAGGTCACAAAAAGGAAACATGAGGTCTTGCTGCTGTCTCTTCATACAACCAAATGGAGTTGCACAAGGCATTCTTTGTCTTGCAAAACTTAACTATTATTTCTTGTATTTTTCCAATAGCATTTTTACCTTACATCAATATTCTGCTTTACCTTTTTTAAGGGCACAAGAACTGTGCTTCTCCTGCAAGATTGTACAAGTTGTCATGTTGTACAAACACTTGACCCCAAAGCAAAAGACATGATAGCTGAAGCTGGGTTTGGAGGATTACTAAAGATGGGATGTGACACTTTTTTCGAAAGCGAGATTATCATTCACTAATTCTAAACCTGCAAGGACTCTAAATAATTATTAGGTACTATTTTTCTAGAATGGAGAAATTGATTTAAATGACTTGGAAAAGCATGTTGGATACATTATAGAAGCGATTTTCTCTTTCTCTAAAAAAAGCAAAATTGATAGACCATAAAGCAACTAACTTCATAAAAATCATTGATTTATATATTTTTAGAAAAGCAAAATACCTTATAATCGAAGCAAAGTCAAGATGGGTGAAAACAAATGCAGGTGGGTACAAGGTGCTATCATGAAAGCATACAATACATAAGCATAAACATGATAACTAATCTAAAGGAGGATAACTAAGACGACAAGTATGAATTTTTCTTCCATAGTAGTCATCAAGCAAATAAATCCAACTCATGTTGCTTTGGGTGGTCTTGGTCAACCTCTTTTAGCATGTTGTAGCATTATGTTCATCAGAATCACATAGGTTACACTTGTTCTTTTCAAATTTTCTCTTACATTGTAGCTCAATTCCTGAAGGTAGCCTACTTGTCCTAGTTCGTCCTCTTGTAGCTAAATAGCCTACTATGGTAAATTGACAAGTAGTTATTATTAGTATCACAAATAACTTAATTAGGATAATTACTACTAATAAATTTCCTTCATTAGGAATTGAAATTTAGAATAAACTTGCAATCTATGCCATGTTAGCATGCAAACTATGGTGCATTAACAAGCATTTGAACATGGTCAACTAGAACAAAATTGTTACAATAATAGGCAAATTAATTTGTATATCATAGTTTGCTTGTCAGGCCAACTAGAGCAATGTTTGCAAGCCACCAGAGAACAATGTTTATGAACCAACTTGATTTTTCCTTCTTCATAATCAATCAATAAATGCTTGAGCATTCTATTTTTTGTAGTTTTAAAATTCCTAGAGGTGGTAATAGGAAACAGAGAGCTCTTCCATTGTTCATCGCTACAACTAATGGTGGTGTATGTGAGCCATTTTCTTTTTTTGAGTTAATTCATATTTTATCATCATCTTTACCCCTGTTGCTGCCCCTCATTGTAACCAAATGCCTACATTGTGATACATAATTAGTGATACATAAATCAATACTAACAACAGGCAACACGTTGCACTTCAAACTATGCTCAATAACATTATAGAACAGAGTCGATCGGTTATACGAACAACTTACAATTGGTCTTGATGAAAAACAGGAAGCAGCGCAGGCTCGATGCAGTTCAGAACATAGATGAAGCAATGAAGTGAGAGGTCGCATAGATGTGATCTACTAAGAAACCTTATTATCTCCCCATGCAGATGTCCTCTGCGGCAATTGTTTAGAGATCCTGTTCTCCTTCCTTCTCAATGCACGCCGAGAAGAAAGGCCAACGAAGGTCGGCGGCTCAACAGTCCAACACAACTTACCAGAGTAGAAAGAAGATGTGGGAGAGGAATGGAGAATTCGGTTGGTGCACCTAGACATCTCTAGGTCCTTTTAAGGATGCACGACAACAAATCTTCAGTAACTGAGGCCATTAACATGAATTAAACTGAATTAATTTAGCCATTTGAAATAACATTCAAACATAATTAAGAGAGGTAATACATGATTCAGCAAAATAAAAGGTGGATTTAATGTGTCAAGAGACGCACTACGACACGACGTGGTCGCTCGTCGTAAGTCACAAGTCACGTGAAAATGCATGAATACGCGTGTGTGTGCGTGTGTGTTTAACCAAAGTCCTCCTCATGCCATGTATCATATGTTTCAAGGAGTGGCAAGGACTACACTTTATAAATTGCCTTCCTTCTACTTGACTAGGTAATATGGTACTAAATCATGCATGCTTTGAAATTACTAAAGGAAATGAGCCTCAATTCATATACCAGTTCCCAACAGCATCCACTAGCACACGTTTAACTAGAGCAGAGACTTATACCTAACAAAGCGCGGGCATATATTTTAACTACTGAACATTCTACATGTGTATATACTCTCCCTTTTCATAACCTAGTCTGAGGAATGAACCACTGGGATCGAAACACCCAAGCCCATCACTGAGCTAACGTTCCTGGCATGACTGTACCTATGGCCCAGCTTTAACACGATTTCCAATTCCTGGGTTGCAAAAGCCTACCTACTTCTTTTCCTCTTTTCTTTCTTTTTCGGGGAAGGAGAAGATGATGAGAGACATAGGGACCAAAGAAAACGATGAGGTAGGTGCAGATAATATGATATGAACTATAACATTACAGGGTGGTGTAGACCGCTACTCCCGACAAATCACATTGGCTATCAGGCTATGTGAATCATAGACCGGTAGACAAGCCCTGGATATTCCAAGTGCAATCGGCAAAGCATCGATTCCAAAGGAATGCAGCTTTTCTATTTCCCTTTCCTGTTCCCTCACACGTGTCAGCAGCTTGCCACGTGTAAATACTCATATCTCCCAGACTGCTGCCACGTGTGAGAAAACACAGAAAAGGGGATAGAGAAGCTTGATTCGTTCCAAAGGCAACGGAATGGGATAGCACAGCATGAAAAGAGGGAACCAGCACGTGCATGCTTTGCAGGATAATTACATAGCTTGAGGTGGGGCTGACCACCAAAAGCAAGGCACCCCACAGCTTGTAAAGCCTCGGGGAGTTTACGAACGCGGCATATCGCGTATGCCTAGCTACAAATACCCTGGCCTGTCTCTCTCTAGAGCCCAGTGTCCATCTAAAAGCATAGCAACACAAGAAGTTATTACTAGCCATTGAGAATTCTGTAGCCATGTCGAGCAATTCTTGTGATTCAGCATTTGCCTGTGTTGCTCTTCTGGTCGCGGTGGCCGGTGCGACGCAGTACAAAGTCGGTGGTGGCGACAATGGCTGGGGCGTGCCTGACGCGAGTGCATAGTCCTACAACAACTGGGCAGAGAAGACCAGCTTCTTGATAGGAGACCAGCTCTGCAAGTAGCCTGATACGCATGCACTGATGCACAGCTGCTGCTTCATTTCGTTTCGTTCGTGGGTGTGTGTCTCTGTGTGTTTTTTTTAGAGAGAGGTTACGTTCGTGGTGTGATTAATTTGATGTGTTTGTGCAGTGTTCGTGTACCCCAAGGACGAGGACTCGGTGCTGCTGCTGGAGCCGGGCGCTTACAACAAGCGGTTCGACGACGGCAGCACGGCCTTCGACCTTGACCGCTCCGGCACCTTCTTCTTCATCAGCGGCATCGAGGCCAACTGCCGGGCCTGTTAGGAAATAATCTAGACCGTCTTTTGCTCTAGTATTTTTGCATGTGTGTATGGTGCAACATGTGGTGTGCCTGAAATTGTACTGATGTAGTATTGCACGGAGTTATGCTTGGTGCGTGAGAACCGAGAGTCCGGAGTAGCGGTGAGCCACTTGAACTCGCGGATCGATCCAAGATAACAAAGTAGCTATAGAAAATATTTGCCGATGGCGAGTAGCCGGGATGGCGGGGTCATCAGTCGTGTGTTGCATATAATTAGGAGTTAATGCATATGTTTAATGGTGCATGCAAAACTGATCTGCATGCATAACGTGGCATGAGTTACTAGTGGCTCCCATTATGGGTGCATGCAAAACTGATCTGCATGTATAAGGTGGGCTGCTAGTAGGTCTATTTAATTATGTACTTAGCATTTTGATCAATGAGTTGAGGAGAAAAAAGCTACGGTTGTGCAGCACCAAAATAATGTCTCTTTGCCTCTCTCCCCTGCGTGTGTGCGTTGTTTCTTTTGATTTCCAACAGGGCCAACGAGAAGCTCATCGTCATGGTCGCGGCGGCCAACAGCACCGGGAAAGCTCCAGCACCGAGCCAGAACAGGGACCCTCGCCGTCGTCTCCCTCGAATGGCGCCGCCACGCAGGCACCACCACCGTCTTCGCCGAGTGCTCCGGCCACCGCGGCGGCGGGGAAGAACTCGACGGCCAAGGGCGCCCCACCTGCCTCCGCCAATGACAAGAACGGTGCTGGCCTCAGGGTGGCAGGCCTCACCGGTTCGTTCGTAGCCTGCACTGGATACGCCATGCTTGCTGTCTGAATTCTGATGCTTCGCAAACGGATAGATGCTCTTTCGTTAGGAGAGAATATTGTTACCGTAAAGGCAATGTATCTTTGTGCTCGTACTTTTTTTCCTCTTTGGATTGTTAGAGATAGATAGATTTCCAAAGATAGAGATAGGCTTTTCTATAGATAGATAGAAAGCAATATGCTAGAGATAGAAAGAGTCTTCAAATAGAGATTGGTATCCTCCTTAGATCAATCTTTCTATGTAACAACCACTGCGTTTTGCTAGCTATTTAACAGAGCTATGCGGCCTCGTGAGAGGTGAGAACGTTTCCTCCAAAACTAATATGGTATCAGAGCCATCCTCCTCATAGATACATCTACTAGTCACCATGAGTGCATCATCCTTTTCAGCTCCGGTCGGTGCCTCGCCATTTGGTGTCCTGGTGATAGAAAAGCTAGGAAAGAATAACTATATGCTGTGGAAGGCACAAGTCCTTCCTGCCGTGAGGGGAGCTTAGATGTTTGGTTACCTCGACGGCACCATCATCGCCCCGCCACAGGAAGTCGACGTTAAAGAAGGCGACAAGACCATCAAGGTGCTGAATCCTGCGTACGCCCAGTGGGTTGCCATGGACCAGCAAGTCCTAGGGTACTTGATGTCGTCTCTCTCGCACGACATCCTGACACAGGTGGTGTCAGTTTCAACGGCGGCACATCTATGGAAGGTTCTCGAGGAGATGTTTTCCTCAAAGATTCGTGCACGGGCGATCAACACCCGGATTGCACACTCCACCACAAGGATAGGTAACATGTTAGTTAATGAATACATTACTAAGATAAAAAACTTTATGTGATGAGATTGCGGCTGCTGGGAAGCCGCTTGATGATGAGGAGATCGTGTCGTAGATACTTGCCGGCCTTGATGCTGACTTCGAGCCGGTGGTGTCGGCACTGGTGGCTCAGGTGGAGCCGGTCACCGCAGCCGAACTCTACTCACAGCTGCTAGGGTTTGAAGGCAGGATTGATCTTCGGCAAGGAGCCTATCAAACTTCAGTGAACTCTGCATTGTTTGGACAAGGCGCAAACCAGCGTGGCCGTGGCCGCAGTCGAGGAAATCCTAGCGGCAACCCTGGCCGTGGCCGCAGCGGAGGACGAGGTCCATCTGGTGGACGAGGAGGTGAGCGTCCTGTCTGCAACTCTGCGGCAAGATGGGGCACACAGTCAGTATCTGTTGGCATCGCTATGATCCCGATTTTGTTCCACAAGAGAAGACTGCAGCCGCTGTCACGCAATCCTACGGGATTGACACGAATTGGTATGTAGACATTGGTGCAACAGACCATGTCACGGGCGAGCTAGACAAGTTGAGCGTCCTGGAGAGATACAATGGAGGATATCAGATTCATACGGCAAACGGTACAGGTATGCGATTAGTTATACTGGTCACACTCATATTCACACTCTTGATCGTTCCTTGCTCTTAATATTATTCTATATATTTTTATGCCAAAAAAAATTTGATATCTGTCTCTCGCCTTGCCGCTAATAATCAAGATGCATGGTACGCTGACCGGACGGAGTAACATCCATGTTTTTCTGCAGCCCACGCCCAGATATCCTCAAGTGATTCACCCAGCAGGGACTCGAAGCACAGCATGTCTTGTCGGCACAATTTAGTGGTTCAAGGCTACTCCTCTTTCAGCTTTCTATAAGAAGACGGGACAATGGTTTAAGGTTCCACTTATTTCGGCTTGATTTTTTTTGTTTCTAGTTTATTTTTTATTATTTCTAAATTTTGTTTTTTCTGATTTTTAGCTTTTTTATCGGTTCTTTTTTCCGTATTCGTTTATATTGTCTGTAATGGGCTAACTTATTTTTTTCTATTTTAAAATTTTTTAAATTTATTTATGCTAAATAAGCCACCATTAACTGCAGTAAAATTTTAGTAGCTACAGTGTAATTTTAGCCCAACCGAGTAGTATCTAAATTTTGAAAGTTTGTATCAATCTCGAGGTATATTTGATTGTTGATGATTGTACATGCATGCACGTCCATGTACTTGTGGGTCGGGAAAACCGTTCTCGTGGTGTTGCACTGTTTTGATTGCTCGTACACCGTTGGGAATGCAGGAGAACGGCGGGCGCTGAGGTAATAGCTAAGCTCGCATCGCGTCATCTCTTTCGATAGTCACCATCTTGTCGCTGTCCATATAAACAGAATAAATTGTCCTTCAATGCCAACATATGTATATCGGCTCCATGTGCCCGACAGTGCACGGCATTGCTGCACATCTCAAACGCTTCCATATATGGATGACGCCGGCCAGATGGACGGATCAAAAGCGACGTACCAATTTCAATTGTGAATCACACCCAAGGTAGAAAATGAAAACTAAAAACTCGAACAAAATCTATCACGCGTGCGACGAGTTACTGAAGGATCGTATCCACAACCAATGTGAGACTAATCTAACAATATCTCCTTTCACACATAAATCGTATCCACAACCAATGTGAGACTATTGAAACAATTCCTCCTTTCACATATTGGTGTCCCTTAGTCGTTTACTGTACACCGACGGTCCCTCAGAGTCACAGTCCATCAGGCGTTGGTCCCTATTCTAACAATATCTCCTTTCACACATTGGTGCCCCTCAGTTGTTCGCTGTACACCGATAGTCCCTTAGGGTTACAGTCCATCCAGCGTCGGTCCCTCAAAGTCCCTTCACTGTACATCGACGGTCCCTCAGAGGCATAGTCCATCAGACGTTCACACACTAGTGTCCATTGGACTAGAGATGTTACAACTACGCTCTGATACCAATTGTAGAATTGTAAGGGCCTTCTCACGCCAAAAGTTAGCTAATGAGGTGAGAGACTCCCCTACTTTTAAGTTAGGTACTTTGCTCTTTCACAACTAATATGGGACTATACTAACAATTACACACCACTAGACAAATTTCTACACCCGAAATTTACCGGAAAACCCTAGACGGCCGGAGCGCCACACGTCGAGCCCTCACCACCGGGCGCCTGACACGTCGCTCCGGCCGTGCCTTGCCGTCGCCGTCGCGAGCGCCCTCCTCATTAAACCAAAAGGCCCCATTCGCCGGCAGCGACGCCGACGTGCCCGCGCCCGTCGCGCGCTGCATTAACTCCGCCTTGAACGCTCGGTCGTCTCGACCCGCAGCTCGCGCCGTCAG
Organism: Dendrocalamus sinicus; assembly: GCA_036346575.1. Classification (NCBI taxonomy): domain Eukaryota; kingdom Viridiplantae; phylum Streptophyta; class Magnoliopsida; order Poales; family Poaceae; genus Dendrocalamus; species Dendrocalamus sinicus. The sequence continues at coordinate 48,814 of JAYEVI010000204.1, forward strand.
TCGCATTACGCATGGCAAACGCCGCCATCGAACGCGTAACTATGCCTATGCATGCCTGTCTAATTTTTCACTCGGAATCAGGAGCGGCTGGCTTGCGAGCTGCTGGGTTCGTACAGTTGTGTGATCCGTCTTTGTGGGGAGGCGACGACGCTATCCGTATCTTATTCTGGCGTATGGCCCGTGGCACAGCTGCAGCTGCTGGTTCGGTTTACTATAAATATACGCTTTGCCTAGAGGCACTGTGTAACCTGTAGACTGTAAGCTCTCTACACTTCCACAAGGCATAAGCTACAGTAAACCTTGCAAGTTACAAGCCACAACTCACAAGCCTAGCTAGCTAGCTAGCTCAGCTTGTCTGCGTATCTGTAGCTGCGTGTGTAACATGGCGAAGCCGCAGGCGGCGGCGAGGTTCATGACGGAGGTGGCGCCGCCGCAGTTCGTGTCGATCATGCGGCGGAGGAAGGTGCCGAGGAGCCTCGACACGATCGCTGAGGACGACAGGGAGCTGGCCTACAGTGACCACTACAGCAAGCAGGCCGCCAAGAGCTCGGCGAGCGCCTTCACGGCGGCGTCGCTGAAGCGGGCGTCGCCGGCGAGCGCGCCCACGGGTGGGTTCATGAGGGAGCTCAGCAAGTGCTTCTCCAGTAAAGACCATGGCCAGGCCGCCGGCTGGGAGAGTAGTCACCACAAAGGGCACCGGCGAGTCGTTTATGCGCCACAGTTGCACAAGAACGTCGGTGCATAAAGAACAGAAGAACTAAAGTAGCTAGGCGAGGTATATATATATATGCCGTACATTATAAGATGAACCTAGCTAGCTATAGCTACAGAGCATGGAGTGTATGTTTTAGCTCTTCATTGCATGCTTAATTAACTCTCTTCCAAAGAAATGATGCTTAATTTTCCTGTGTCATCCTTCAATTTTGCTCAAAACAGTGGTAATTAAGACATTATTCTCTTTCCGGCAAGCGTATCATGGATGCGTATGTGCGTAAATATGTACGTATGCATGCCCATCTGCTTCATCCAAGAAATATGGTTACTAACAGAAACGTACGTCTGAGAGATCACGCAACGACGCGACATATATGTCCCTGGGTTTTTTTTTCCGATTACAAAGAAGATACATAGGCACACGAGAGTGTATCTTTTAGCATGTGAACGGTGAGCCCACGACCTTTGAGTTGTAAGACTTAAGATAACTTCGCTAGTCAATTATGCTCACCATCTTTAAAAAAAAGTAGAATTTAGTACGATCAGGTGTCTCATGTAAGGTTCAGAACGCCCTAACGAACATGAAGCAATATATGCTTTAAGAAGCCAATCCAAAAGTGTCATAAAATAGCTGAAATATTTCAAACAAAAGTTTCTTAATTTTAACCGATTTGCTATACATCAGTTGAGTAAAAAAATGGAAACCAATCAAATTTCTCAGGACGGAACTGCCACAGAATATGCATGTGCATGCGGCGGCGTCTCCAGCTAATATAGAGGTGATTCTCTCCTCTCCCTCTACAGATAAAGATTTATGTGTTCTCCGCTAGAGGCGGGTTGGCACCGGAGGCGCTGGAGGTGGCAAGTGATCAGCAGAGGTCGAGAGGCAGCGAGCCGGAGGTAGGCACAGCGGCGGCGGCGGAGGGCTGCCTGGCAGGATTAGGGGGGAAGAGGGGTGGGGTGGACAGGAAAAGCGGGCAGGCGCGGACTAACAAATCCTGGGTCGGCACAGCCGCACCACATCCAAATGTAGAAGGAACGCGCGTATTGTCATTGTAAAGATCGACAGATGCCGATTGGGAAAATTAATCAAAACTAAGTGAAGCGACGGTTTGTAAAACCGTAGCGTTAGCGTAAGTGATTTTAGGCCATGTTTTTATGATTGGAGTGTCTTATCAGGCTTTCGGAGCTTTTAAGAAATTGCGTTTCGAAAACATGCAAGTGTGTGTAATATAAATCTTGTTTATATGTGGGTTATCTGTAAGACCGGATAGGTAACAGACGGGATGAATAGTGTCTTAAAACTTACTCCAAGTATTCCCTAATATTTATTTCAATAGCTCGGAGAAGTTATGAAGATCAAGAGTGAAGAATAAATCAACACGGACTCATGTGACTGAGAAAAACCAGTGTGGTCAAAAAGATTAGAGTAGTCGAACTTAGACCGACGTGATCGAAAGCCAATGTAATAAAAAAATCTATGAATGGTTAAAAAAACCAATGTGGTCGAAACAAGACCGGAGTGGTTGACGACAACTGAGTGGTCGAAAACCAATGTGGCCGAAAACTTGTGAGTAGTCAAAATAATACCATAGTAGTCAACAACCAGTGAGTGGTCGAAAACCAATGTGATCGAAAACTTATGAGTGGTCGAAAAACCAAAGTGGTCGAAATAAGACCAGAGTGGTCAACAATCAGTGAGTGGTCGAAACCTTGTGAGTGATCGAAAAACCAATGTGGTCGAAACAAGACCAGAGTAATCGATGACCAGTGAGTAGTCGAAAATCAATGTGGTCGAAAACTCAAAATGACGAATACGACTTGCTCATGGGTGAATGATGACTAAGATGGCACTAGATGTATTCCCATATGTTACAACAAGTTAGAACACCGATGAAATCAAACCAAAAACCCCCTCATCAAGAAATCCCCTGAAAGATCAAAAGGTGCAAAAACATAGTTTCTTGATGAACTTGCTACCAAAGTATCTAGATGGGTGAAGACTGATTTTCTGATATTATCTCCATCTCTTATACGTCCTTAACACAACAAGATCAAGAAGTGGGAAAGGGGGAGATCAAAATCAACCAAACCAAGAGCAAATCAATCAAAACATGATAGATCCATAGAGATACACAAAGATCGATGTATTGCTTACTTAGGTAAAAAGTTTTACATCCACTCCACCTTAGAGAATAGAAAGTACACCAAGCACTCTAATTTTAAACCCTAACCCTAAACATGAAAGCATAAGAGATATGAGTTAGATAGTTAAAACTACATGTCTTCATCCCAACCCATTTTATAGGTGGACAACCAGTCACCTACACCCCTTAATGGATCATATACACTATTACAATGGGGGAACCCATTAACCCCACACACATAGATTTTACTCTCACAAATTTACTTATGCATGCTTTTCAAAGAGCATAAGTGTGCATTTGCTAAATCCTTACTCTTGATCTAACCAGCTCCACCGTGACCTAAACCGCTCTCCAACGCATCACCCATACGCCGCGATTTTGATCCAAGATGGTTTTCAGTATTTTGGCTAAACTATCAAAATACCATTCCTTGACCCAGTCATCACCAACCACTATAAGCAATCGTCATACTTGCCACGTGTAAGTGCACCACTAGCTTGTCACGCGTCGCTAAGTCTCTCCTATCCTGGTTCCACCAAACCAAGGGTCACTTGACCTGTGTAAACTACATGATGTCATCCAGTTGTTCGAACTCGCCTTCAACATTTCCCGTCCTTCTTGTGTCATACTTGAGCTCACCGTCTCACTCGGTATCCTCGATCGTTGTGGACCTCAACTCCTCTATGAGTATAGTTCCGATCTTTACTATTGATTATGATTGGTTTCAAACGACTCTATATATCTAAAGACAAAAAAAAAATTGTCTGCTCTGCTACCCGATAGACTTGCGAACGTGCGTGCGTGCATGGTACATGTGTGCCCCGTGATTCCTACTCCCCTTTATTTTACATGTGCGATACTTTCGGTCAGTTGATTCGTGCTTGACATTTGAGATGTAAGTGCTTCCCTATTTTATAAACCGGGATGTTCCTTCAGATATATCTCGCACATGATCGTCGATTTGCTGGCGACCAAAACTTCCCAAGATTCTCACACGTTCTCAACCAAGCATTGACCTATCATTAGCTAAATCTATCTCACACATATCAGCACATTAGGTCGGCGACCTGGATCGTCTGTAACAAGCAAATCATCACATCCATGTTCCAGTGTTTCCATGTTTTTTTATCATGTGCCCATCAAAGTCCGGCAAACCATAGGTGGGTTTGAATCCACTGAATAAGATATATGGTACTATAGGAACTTGCTTTCTAATAATATGTTTTTTAGATGAGATCTACAAATCAAATTAATTGTAGTAAATGTTATACTGATTTCAGCTATATTTGCCAAAATTATATACGACTATCTTCATCTTTATAATCTCTCTTGCGAACAGTCAAGATTCAAAAGTCAAAAGCTATAAACCATAACTAAAAAAAACCCACCTATAGCGTGCCGAGGTAAGATAGGTACCCACGCACGCGGCGTTTCGTTCTATTGGCAACATAATAAGGACAGTTTCTGCTCTGCCCCCATTTCTGATGTCAGAATTTTCTGGGGTTTCTTTTTTTCGTCTTTTTATTGCACAACTAGGGCTCGGTAAACTATCGGACCTGATGACATCTCGACGATATCCGCAAGAAGGGCCAATTCCAAACTCTGCCCAACTCGATGCCTGATAAGGCCAGATACTTTTGGCTTAAAATTAACTTATATTTATACTATCTACAATAATTAACTCTTAAACGGTGTTCTTTTAAGACAAGATCAATAAAAAAATTATAATAAAAAATATATTAAATTCAGCTGTACCAGCCAAAATAGCATACGACTCTCTCTATATACTGTCTCTCGCGAACAGCCAGAATTCAATTATTTAAACCATAAACCATAAGTCATCAGTCTAAAAGAATCCACTAGAGCTTTCTGACCGAGCTTCCAAATAATGCGACCTACTGATCGGATTTGGAAACCTGATTTAAATCCCTATATTTCCCACCTCCTTATCAATTACAAATGTTTAGGGAATGTTAAACTAAATTAATGCTGGTGAAACAATAATCAAAACTATATCTAGCTCTACAACTTTCAGGTCATAGTCTGAAAGTTGCCATTGTTAAGTGTTAGACTAGATTGCTCAACGTTCAATACCTGCTTGAGATTTGTGGACAGGCCTAAATGTTTTTTTTTGATAGAGAAGAACAAGTCTTCCATTAACCATTGACTCTGGGCAGATCGCCCGAGACCGAGAAGCAAGAATAAAGGCGGGACTTGGTTCATAAACAACGTTGAACCCGAGCAAACAACACTCGCCCCAAACAGAGCTAGGCTATCACCACTTTGTTGCATGATCTTGGACACGCCGATCACACAATACTCAAAAGTCTCCGCAATGAAATTTCTGATCTGACGGAGCAAACACCCGTCGACACTCCTATCCAATACTGTTGAGGTCAGCCCTTTTTGCAGGTTTGTTGCATCCGTTTGAGTATGATCCGGCTCATTCCCAACTCAAGAACACGGCGAAGGCTCAACAACACTGCCTGTGCTTCTGCATGCAATGGACTCGAAACTCTCTCCAGCCTCCCACAGCCCCCTTCCAGGAAAACACCATTGTTGTTACGCGCAACAAAACCCCAACCGCCCTCTTGTGTATTGGCCTTGAAAGAAGCATCTGTGTTGATTTTGTATATGTCCTCCGGAGGGGGTTCCCACTTCGAGGATCCATTCGCTCCCTTCATGCATTTTGTTTTTTTAAACTTTTCAAACTCCTTAACATAATAATCAATCAAGGAGCAGATCTCTGGACCCGAGTGTCTTCTTTCCCCTGCATTTACTTTGTTTCTTGCGACCACCAACGCCACGTAAGAACCCAAACTCGCATCCGATCCTCATCAAAGCTCCAAATCATCTTCACTGCTTTCTTGTGCCGTCCGACAACTAACAAGTTTTGATCGCACTTGTTCCAGCTCATCACCGCCAAAGATTCCTTAACCTTTTGCACTTCAGAAGAGGTGGCCACAGCCTCGCCAACTCTATTGCACATCAGGCGATTGTGTCACGCTTAACACCCTCCGAGCTATGTTCCTCCCAACATACTAAATCACAGCGCGAAACGCCACACTAACATCCTCACTTTATTTGGAGCTTCAATCCGCCATATTTTCTTCCACCAAATCGCATCGCTCTCCTCTCCGCCCTGCACTGCACGCATCTCTTGCCTCCTCATGTTCCCTCTTCCACAATGCCACTTTATAAGCTGACTTAACTGAGAACTCCCCTTTTGGGTCAAACTGCCAAGCCGGCCAGTCCTCCACTTCTGCATCCATATGTAGGGCTAAGATGGTTTTCGCATCCGACTCCCAAAATGTGTCCCTCACCAAAACCTCGTCCCAATCTCCCATCGCCGGGTTCATAAGCTCAGACACCCGTGTCAAAACCGAAGCACCTCTAGGGGTTGTTGTTCTGCGAGTCCTTCCGGTCGGAATCCAGGGGTCAGACCAAATATTGAGTGAAGTGCCATTTCCCACCCGCCACACCACTCCCTCATTTAGCAGTTGAACTCCTTGCGAATGCTCCTCCGTATATGAGATGCCTTCCTTGCCCTACACCGAGAATATTACTGTTGGGGAAATATTTGGCCTTTAACACTTGATCGCAGAGAGTGTCCGGTTTGTTAGGATTCTCCAAGCCTGCCTAGCAAGCATGGCTAGATTGAGCAGATGAAGATCACGGAATCCTGTGCCCCCTTCCTTCTTTGGTAAAGTCGGTTTGTCCACCAACCAATGGATCTTATTTTCTTTATCATTCTGGCACCACCACCACCGTCCTATCATGGAATTTAGCTCCTCACAGAGGCCTTTTGTTAGATCAAAGCATGACATGGCATATGTTGGAATAGCTTGGGCAACCGCCTTAATAAGAACCTCCTTCCCAGCCTTTGACAACAGCTTCTCTTGCCACCCCTGTATCCGCACCCAAATCTTCCTTTTAATGTACCCGAAAGCTTTCTTGCGAGACTTGCCAATGGATACAGGGAGCCCTAGATATTTCTCATTTTTGGCTTCCTGTGAGATGCGTAGTTCAGCTCGGACCTGATCTTTAACCACTTGGCTTGTGTTAGGGCTGAACAGGACCGAAGATTTATCTCTATTGATCACCTGGCCTGAAGCTCTCTCATACACGTCTAAAATCCTTTGCAATTCCCTAGCATCCTCCTTCTGAGCCCGCATCAAGATAAGGGAATCATCCGCAAAGAATAAGTGATTTATCCGTGGCGCCTCCCTGCACTTTTATTCCTCAATCGCCCTTCCTCCCGCTTTCGTAGCATGGCCGATGCAGCCTCTCGCGCAGAGGATGAAAAGGTAGGGACTCAACGGATCTCCTTGTCGAAGCCCCTTTGTGGGATCACTGCTTGAGTAGTTGTCATTCACTTTGATTCTCAGAGGACACAGCCAGACGCACATCATGATACGTTCTACCCATCTTTCTTGGAAACCCATCTTCTGCATCACTTTCCTCAGGAAGTCCCACTCGACCCGGTCATAAGCCTTACTCATATCAAGCTTTATAGCAGCAACCCCCATTTTTCCTCGCTTGCGCTGATATAAGTAGTGAGTGAACTCATAAGCCCAAAGACATTGTCCGTGATCAACCGGCTCGGAACAAAAGCACTTTGAGAGGGGGAGATGATCTCCGGTAAAATATCTTTAAACCGGTTTACCAGGGCTTTGGAGATGAGCTTGTACGCCACATTGCAAAGACTTATGGGCCTAAGGTCCTTCTGGGCCCGGTTTCATCGATCTTTGGGATCAACACAATCATCAGATTATTCCACCTGTTGGCATTGTGCCCCATTCAAGACCCCAAAGACCTCCTTTTTCACTTTATCGCCTACCGCCAGAATTTCTTGTAGAAAATCAGGGGATCCCATCAGCATGTGAGGAGCTTTGTGTCCCCATGCTTTGCAAGGCCTTCCACACCTCCGCATCCGAGAACGGTGGCCTGCACTGCTCATGGCTTGAGAGACCCGCCTTTGCACACAAGCTAGGACCTCCTCCATGTGATCTCCTGCAGAAGACATGAATAGTTGTTGGTACTGATTAGCAATAAAGGTTGTTAGATGTTTCCCCGCCACCACACCGCCACCATCATCCACCAGCTTTCCGACATGATTTTTCCGCCTTCGCTCCGACGCTTGAGCATGAAAGAACTTTGTATTACGATCCCCCTGGATCAACCATGAGGAGTGGGTTCTTTGTTTCCAGTAGATGTGCTGTTGATCAAGTAACCTCTCCAATTTATACCGCAAACCATGTTCCTTATTTACTTGGTCTTGACTAATCCTCCCCCTTCGACATTTTTCAAGATCCTTCTTGGCTAATCTGATTCGCTTCTCTAGCTCCCCCAGGACACTGCGATCCCATTGCCACAACTCTGTTAGCACATGTTTCTGAACCTCCAACAGACTAGCCTCCCCCATTTCGAGAGCGCTACTCCAGGCATCCCCCACCCTAGCCTCACACTCCTCCTCCTCCAGCCATCTTGCTTCGAATTTCTTCATGATCTCCATTGGTTTGTTCCAATTCTTCTTCTCCCTCCCTCCCAAGTCCACTATGACAGGTCTATGGTCAGAATGTCTTGGATCGCCATTTATAACTCGAACAAGGGGGAATTTTGCTCTCCAAGAACTATTCGCCACCGCCCTGTCTAGTCTTTCCCTAACAAAACTCTCTGCTCTATGGTGGTGATTCCTCCAAGTGAACACATCCCCCACAAACCCCAGATCATGTAGGTCGCAATCTACGAGTGCTTCACGGAAGTTTTCCATATTCCTTTCCGATCTTGGGGGGCCTCCCTCCTTCTCACAATTGAACATAATTTCATTAAAGTCACCGCAACACAGCCATGGCAGATCACTCCTGTGCTTCAGCATTCTCAACAGCTTCCAAGTTTTCCCCTTCTCCTCCTTCCTTGATTCACCATAAATACCGGTAAAGCGCCATTTAAAACCATCCTCTTCTAGCACGGTAAGGCCGATGTGGTATCTTGACATACTCTCCACAGCTTAAATCAATCCCTTTTCTCCAAAACAACACTAAGCCACCACTTATACCCACGCTGTTCTTGACACATGTTTGGCATATTTAATCTCCACCAAACATCTCTAACCATGTGCTATTATGCTTTGTTTCCACAAAAATAGCACATCCGGGCCTCCTTCTTCCGACATCCGTAAGACCACGAACCGCCGGCCACTCCTCAAACCCCTAGTTCCAAGCAATTGCCTTCATCGGGATCGGGATTGGCCGAGCAATCCCGCCTCATCAAAGTTATTTTGCTCCTCCACCATTTCTTTCTCCAACCTCCGTGCAAAACTTCTTCCTTCTCACACCATCCTCCTCGCCACATTCTCGAGTCGGCCTTTTCTTGTGCTCATCTCCCATGACACACTCAACCTTCCCTTTTCTACTATCAGCTCGAGGACGCCGCTTAAACGCCGCCTCTTTAACACTCCCGACAACCCTTCGGACATCCCCTAGCACCATCCGCACCTCCCGTGCTCCATTAAACCGGTTGTTTCATTTGCTCTACATCGGGCTCTATTGCCCCACCGCCTTTTCCTTCACATTTTCATCAACCTCCATGCTGTTTTTTTGTCGCGCTCTCCCTACAATTGCCCCGCCGCTAAAAGGTCCTCCACTCTCCTTTAACTCCCCGATCGGTGCACGCCTGGGACACACACCGACCCGCCACCACCCCCAGAGTACCTTCCACCACACCGGTTGAACCTTCTTAGCGCTACCCCGACAAAGCCCTGACTCCTCCCCACACTCGCCCCGGCGGTTGGACCTCGAACTCCAACCTCCTCGGCAGACCTCCCCTTACATCATTTGCCGGCAGTTTAAGGGGCTTTCCCGTCATCCTCGCCTCCCGTCGCCTGCCAGCAGTTTTGCGGGAGCCCCCACTACTAACGCCCTTCTTGATCCCCCGATTCAAACCCCCACTCGACTCCTTCCGGTGTTGTTGGCTCCCTCCCGAACTACCGCCCTCCGTCCATCTCCCCTTGCCTTCCTTCCTCCTTGCCGGGTTGATTCTCAGCCAATCCCCGAATTGCTTTTCTTCCCGGCGCCAAGAGCTGTCATCACAGCTCTTTCTCCGCATGTCCTAGCAGCACCACACGAGTAAAAGTTTGGGAGGAACTCGATTTAAACCTACACCAACAATCCTCCTCTCCTTCCCTTCACCATTGTAATGCCCCAACCAAAGGATTTGGATATCAATCAAAGTCTTCACCCTAAGAAATTCCCCAACCGCGAGCTCATCTTCATCCTTATCCACCTCCATGGTTTTGCCCACCGAGTTGCCAATTCGACGCCTGCTTTCAGCATTCATCACCCCCCCGCAGATCAAGACGCGAATCCAAACCGATATAAACAAATTCCAAATCCTTGAGCCTTTTTGTGTCATCAAAGTCCACTACCACAAGCAAATCGCCCCAAACTCCCAAGGTCCCTCCACTGCTCCTACGCTACCACCAAAGTTGCATGAAGGAAAAGAGGAACAAGTTATTACCCAATTCCTTGCGCTGATCCTTTTTGGGGCCAGATCCCGCCCATCTGCTTGAACCAAACCCTCGGCATACCCCGGCCAAGAGAATAATTTCCCACCGCCGCGGGAGTTTCTGCTCCTCACCTCCGACCTCCAAGCACCTCGCACCCCCTTCTTCTCCCGATCCGTCAGCTTCAAGCCCCGGAGCAAACCATCGAGATCTTCCCCGGCGCCTCCTTTGCCTTGCTCATCTCCCGGCTTCAAGACTCGCCGCTTGCAGCTGGTCAGACTCGCACTCGCCGCCGCAGCCACGGCCGACGCCGTCCTCCACACCGGCCACCCGACGACCTCGCCTCGGCCCCGCCGCTTGTCGCGGACCAGCCCGACGACGCGCCCGCCTCCCAGCCTACGGCTTCCTCGACCCGCCCCCGGATCTCGCGGAGCCCTTCCCCAACCTTCCGCACCTTGGGGACAAGGAGCGGGAATGGAGAGCGCACGACAGGAAAAATTTGGTGGCGATTTGAGGAAGAAAACCCCCAAACCCTAGCTAGGGTTCGGACCTTCTCTGAGCGCCTTCGCCCCTTGCGGGAGTCAAACGCCAGAACCCAAAACCTGGCGTGCGTGTTTATGACAGGCCTAAATGTTAGTAACGTATTGTCACAGGTTTCTAATTCTCAAGAGAATCATAACCCAAGCTGCGTGTCGCTTGTTTTTTTTTTCTCGTCACTAAGGGCATCTCCAATGGTTATAGCTAGCAACTAACTATAAGACTTCCACATCATCTATATAGTACACACTAAAGTTAGCATTTTAAAGAACTATCTATAAGGATAGCTATTTGATGCTTACATGCACACACATAATTTATGGAGGCTGCCTCGTTTGGCGCTATAGACTATCTCTAGAGCTGTAGAGAGCTGCGTTCTCTTTCTTCATTTAATATCTTCCACGTAGGACAGTTGATGACATGGACTCTCTTGTAGATAGCTGCTATAGACCCATTGGAGATGCCCTAAGGGCACTCCTAATGTAGAAACTATGAGATAGTTTCTATACTTGCCAATTAATGTAGACACTACCCATAGAAACTATACTCCCAATGGATAGTTTCTACAAATAAAATTTTCATCCAATCATCTATCTTCTCTATCCTATCATCTACCTATCACAGCTCTTTCTATCTTGGTTCCTGTGTAAACATGGTGTCTATATAAGAAACTATTTCCTTATCTCTCCTCCTTAACTTCAATGACACATCAGCATTTTGCTTACTTGGCACCTTATTTAATGCCATAGAAACCATCCATAGTTTCTGCATTGGGAGTGCTCTAAGAACAGCTTCCATGTACAGCGTGCAGCAGTTTTGTAATTACAGAGCACTGGCATCTAATACGTACGAGCATATTCTATCGGGAATGAATGTTGCTCACCGCCTCACCCTATCCATGATCAATTCGGCTTTAGCTTCTAGCTTATTTTTCACTATTCATAAGTTTCGTCTTTTTGGCCCTGTTTGGATACGCTTAAAATCCGATTCTAGGTAGAATTAAGCGAGAATCCCACCCAAACACTTTGATTATTTTTAGATTCTTTCAAAAGTTGCGGTGGAAAAAATTGGTATTTGCCCTGAAGTTCACTTTCTCAGATCATGAGCGAGGGCGCATTTCTTCCACCGCGAGTCCAAAATTCCTGATACCCTTCGGCCTTCCTCTCGCATGCACGCTAGGGTTAGCCGCCGCCGCTCTCGCGACTCGCCGTCCGCCGCCGCTCTCGCGACTCCCGCCAGCCGCCGCCCGCCGCCGCTCGCTCCTCCGCCAAAGCCGCCCACCTCGCGCGCGCCGCTGAGGACCCGACGCCCGCGACTGCTCACCGACTCCGCGCCCGCCCGCGCGCCTCTCGCGACTCCGCAGCCGCCGCCCGCCGCCGCCCTCGCTCCTCCGCAAGCCGCCCACCTCCCGCGCGCCGCTCGAGGACCTAACGCCGCACTGCTCCTCACCGACTCGCCGCCGCGCCGCCGCCTCGCTCCTCCGCAGCCGCACACACCTCGCGCGCCGCTTGAGGTGAGATGGTTTCTTGGATTCTTGATGCATCACATTGTTGCGACTGTTGGGATCTGGGGGCTGTTTCTTGGTTTCATGGTGCAAGAGGAAAAGGGGAAAACATGGCAACATGGCAACTCTCGTGCTGGATGGATTTAGGATAGACTGCATTGGTGCAATTGATGGCACTCATATACCGGTAACTGTTCCATTAAGTGAACAACCTAAATATATTGGTCGCCATGGGTATGCTTCACAAAATGTTTTGGCGATTTATGACTTTGATATGCGGTTCACATTTGTTGTCCTTGGTTGGGCTGGATCTGCATGACACTCGTGTATTATTAGATACTCTGCTCACATACAAGGAACAATTCCCACACCCTCCTGAAGGTATGTATCATTATAAAGTTCCACTCGTGTATTATTGTTGTACACTTTGTACTTTGTATTATATAACTTAGTCATCTAATTAACATGTAGGAAAATATTATCTTGTCGATTCGGATATCCTAACAGAAAGGATATCTTGCACCATACAAGGGACAAAGGTACCATGTTTCCGAATGGCAACATGGTCGTAATCCGGTGGGATTGAAGGAAGTGTTCAATTATGCACATTCGAGTTTGAGAAATGTGATTGAACGTTCATTTGGAGTCCTCAAGATGAAATGGCGTATTCTCTTGAACATGCCTCAATTTCCGGTTAACAAGCAATCAAAAATTATAGTTGCTTGTATGGCCCTTCACAATTTCATTAGGGACAGTAACATAAATGATGTTGATTTCGAGTCAAATATCCTAGATGATAGTACGCATGGAACTGAATCTAGCACAGATGAAGGGAGTTCTTCAGGAGATGACATGGATATGGGTACTTTGCGTGATGCTATAGCCACAGCTATGGTTGGGTGATTGGCTGTATCCATCTAGATTTCAATGTATTTTAGAGAATGAGAATGCCGAACTCGTTATTCATTTCATTTTCCTATGGATTAGTTATTAATGTAATGAAATTCCATATTAAAGAAACTGAAAATTAGTACCATCATTGCATTCAGCTCGTATTCATTCAATAAATGAGCTATCATCACCTCAAGGGCATACGGTCATTTCACACTCGTGACGCATAACTGTGGGGAAAAATCAGGATTGCCAAACGCCTAGATTATTCAGATTGCAGATTCTTCAGACCGCGACTTATCAGAAAATCCTGATCAGATTAAAATCGATTCTCAGATAAGCGTATCCAAACAGGGCCTTTATGAACTTTTGGCTTTTTTTGAGCTTTTTTGCCGGTTCTTTTTTTCCCGTATTTGTTTGTATTATACGTAATAGGCTAACATATTTTTTTTCTATTTTTAATTTTTTTTAAATTTAATTATGCTAAATAAACCTCTGTCAGCTACCGTGTTTTTTTCAGCCAGCTACAGTGTTTTCAGCCATAAGCCATGAGCTTTTAAGCCGAACCAATCACCAAGAAAACCAAAAAAAGGATTATGTTACACACTCAAATGCACCCGGTAAGCAACTAGCACCACGGAGAAAATATGATGCATCCGAAGCGTCCATCATATGAAGATGTTTGTATTCAAGCTTGTCTTGAAAATCAAATGTAAATCTACTGTAGCATTGGCTTCCATCGTATTCATCCCGCAGTTAGAAGAATTAGCTGCTTGTGGATTGCGATCAGCTCATGCCTTCTGCAGAATCCTAGCTCCTCAATCCGATGCTGTATGTACATGTGTACAGGAGTAACAAAACTGTTCTCTTTTACATTTACTGCTGATAGCCTGCGGAGTTCAAAATAGAACCATCAATATTCCCAGCAAAAATCATGGTGCAAGTACAGTAACTTCAGACAATGTGCTTAGCAACTGACGGAATTGGATGCATACACCAAGAAAATTCTCGCCAGTCACAGATGCTTTAGCAGTTCAGGCTGTCTAGCTAATAGTATAGTAATAAACAATGCAAACTTGGCAAATGTCACCAGAACCATTAACCAAGATTATGTCTGGCAGTATTCTATTAAGTTTTTCCCAAGTCACTGGATTAAGTCAGAGCTCGGAACACCACACTTCAATGTTTAATTATTAGCCAAGGCATGCAATCGAAATAAAAAAAACCTGTGATGGGTAAGAATAAGTAAACATTGCCTAACTACAGTAAGTACCCCCGTTGATTTTAAGAGCAGTCAAAACAATGTCCTCCCCCCGTAAGGACCCTTAAAACTACAGAGCTGCAGCCCAATCCAAAAATTGGTTATGCCTGTAGAGACTTAGGGGAACCCCCACACCCCAAAGGGGGGTGGCTTTGATATATATATAGCCAAGTACAACTTGTGTTACAAGAAAGGGTTAGACTGTACATATCTCTAATACCCACCCGCAGTCACAGCGGGAGGGAAACGAACGTAGAGACTGGACCTAAAGTCAGTGAACAACTGCACAGGCAGTCCCTTAGTCATGATGTCCGCGAACTGATGTGCGGAGGGAACATGGAGAACGCGGAACTGTCCCAAAGCAACCTTCTCGCGGACAAAGTGGATGTCAATCTCGATGTGCTTCGTGCGACGGTGATGAACGGATTGGCTGTCATGTAGACAGCATCGACGTTGTCGCAATAGACAATGGTCGCCGAAGGAATCGAGACAAGAAGCTCCTGAAGCAATTGGCGCAGCCAACAGGACTCAGCAACAGCATGTGCAACAGCCCGATATCGCGCTCTGCGACCGAACGGACATCGAGGCTGCCGCTTCGATGACCAGGAGACCAGGTTGTCGCCTAGGAAGATGCAGTAGCCAGAGGTAGAACGCCGAGAGTCCGGGCCGCCCGGACAAGATCGTCGAGTAGGCGATGATGGAGGACACGCCGCCTGCGGCCGAGATGTAGACCGGTTGCGAGGGTACCTTTCACATAGCGCACGCGCTTGATCGAGGCAAGATGTGGCTTCGCGGGCGTGCATGAAGAGGCAGACTTGCTGAACGGCGTAGGCGAGATCCAGCCGAGTCAGAGTGAGGTACTGTAAAGCGCCAGCAAGACTGCGATACTCCGAGGGGTTGTCGACAGGAGCGCCGTCATTGGCGGACAGCTTGGCTCGAGTCAATAGAGTCGCCGTTGGATGACACTCGCCATGCCACCGTGAAGGAGGTCGACGCATACCGTCGCCGCGACAGAGAACATCGGAGGATCGCGTAACGGATATGCCGAGGAAGTGGTGGAGGGCACCAAGATCCGTCATGGCGAACTCGGAGCTCAGGCGGTCGGTGATGCGCTGCAGGAGTGTCGAGGAGGATGCCGTCAGGATGATGTCGTCGACGTAGAGCAGCAGATAAGCGACGTCATCTCGATCTTGATAAATAAAGAGAGACGTGTCGGACTTCGCCGCCGTGAAGCCGTGCTGGCAGATGTACGAAGCAAACCGTTGGTGCCACGCCCGAGGAGCCTGCTTGAGGCCATAGAGAGATTTCTGCAAGAGACAGACGGAGTCAGGGGCCGAAGGGTCGACGAAGCCGGACGGCTGCTGGCAGTAGACAGTCTCCTCAAGGTCACCATGGAGGAAAGCGTTCTTCACGTCAAGCTGGTGAATAGGCCAGTCCCGTGATGCCGCGATGCTGAGTACAGCACGGATGGTGGCCGGCTTGACCACCGGGCTGAACGTCTCGTCGTAGTCGACACCGTGCTGTTGAGAGAAGCCACGAACAACCCAACGAGCCTTGTGGCGAGCGAGAGATCCATCGGAGTGGAATTTGTGTTTGAAAATCCACTTGCCCGTCACAATATTGGCGCCAGGTGGTCGAGGCACAAGTCGCCAGGTGCCGTTGTCAATGAGAGCTCGATACTGCTCGCCATGGCAAAGACGCCGATTGGGATCACCAACGCTACGGTAGTTGGTCGGCAAAGCGGGCGAGGTCGATGTAGCGAGAGGTTCCGTAGTTGACAGCCGCATCGCTTCGCCAACCGAGCCACCGGTCGAAGATGGGATTGCTAGATGCGAGCGCGTATGGGGCGAGTTGAGGCAGCACGGCAGAAGTGGTCGCCGCCGACGTTCCGTAGTGTGGCGCCCTCGCGCAGAGCTCGGCGGTCAATGGGTTGGGTGGTGTCGCTCGGGGACTCCCCAGCAGACGATGGAGACGATGGAGGCGGGACGGATGAAGAGGCAGCCCCGGCCATGCCTGGAGAGGAGGACGGCTGGGGCAAACGACGCTGGTACACCTTGCCGAACCGGCGGTCGCTCGCATCGGCCGGGCGCCGGCGGCAGTAGACGGCGCCGAAGCGGCGTGACCCGCCCGGAACGCCAGCCGGGGCGGGATGACCAGCAGGTCGTACCACACGACCGACCGTGATGATGGCCGGGTCGGCGAGCGACAGTTGGTCGTCCTCAGGAGCAACCGAAGAGGAGAGCGGCTGCTCGACACCCGAAGGTGGAGCGACCGCAGCGGAGGAAGTGTCCTGCAACAAGAAGTCAAGTGAAGAGGCACCAGATGGAGTGGTGGCGAATGGAAATACCGACTCATCGAACACGACATGTCGGGAGATAATCACCCGACGTGTTGTGATATCGAGGCATCGGTAACCCTTGTGAGAAGAGGGATACCCAAGAAACACGCAAGCAGTGGAACGAGGCGCGAGTTTGTGGGGGGTCGTGGCACTAAGGTTGGGGTAACACAGGCAGCCGAAAACGCGAAGGTGGGAGTAATCTGGTAGAGAACGATGAAGAAGCTGGTACGGGATTTTGTCGCGGACGGAGGAGGAGGGGCGCCGATTGAGCACATAGGTGGCTGTAGCAAGCGCCTCTGCCCAGTAAGGCGGTGGCATGGAGGCATGGATGAGGAGGGTGCGGATGGTGTTGTTGATGGTACGGCATGCGCCGGCTTTGCCATTTTGGGGCGAAGTGTAGGGGCAAGAAAGGCGAAGGTGATGTCGTGACTCGAAGGAATGTAGACATGGCATGATTAACAAACTCGGTGCCATTATCACCTGAAAGCACTTAGGTATGGCACCAAATTGAGTCTTAACATATGCGATAAAATCAACAAAGCGACCATAGACTTGGATTTATGTCGCGTGAAAGACGGCAAAAGTGATCAAATCATCAAGCATGACCGGATAATATTTGTAGCCCGAATTACTAAGAACCGTGACGTCCAAACATCGCAATGAACTAAGGCAAAAGGGTCTGAAGTTGTAGACACTGAGCTAACAAAAGGTAGACGCGTGTGTTTGCCAAGCTGACAGGCATGACACAAGGAGCGTGCTGTTTTATGACTTTTGATCGCCGACATGTTGTGAAGAGAATCGACGACGGAGACGCTCGGGTGGCCCAGGCGGTGATGCCAGAGGGTGGACGAAATGGCGAGGCTGCAAGTAGCGGTGGAGGAAGACGAAACCGGGGAGATGGTGTAGAGGTCGCCGCTGCTATTGCAATGAGAATCACGCCGCCCCGCCCATAGGTCCTTGATAGAAAAACCGAAGTGTCAAATTCAATGGACGCTTATTGTCGCGAGTAAATCGACTAACAGAGAGAAGATTATGCACAAGTCCAGGGCAACAAGAATGTTGTTGAGAGAAAATGAAGTGCTGGCTGTGGGAAGGATGGAAGTGCCACGACCGATGATCGGAAGGGAATGACCATTACCGACAAAGTGATGGAGGAGGAAGGAGGAGGAGTCGGGTGAGGAGGATACCATCCGAGGAAGACATGTGAGAAGTAGCACCGTGTCGAGGACCTGTGGCCGGGCGCTTGAAGAGCTATCTAATTCTGGCGGCAATGAGACCCGCCGTCCCAACCGCCGCAGGAAGCTCCGAGAACCGTGCCGCCGAGCGCCCATGGGGAAGAGAACGGGAAGACGCGAACGCCGAGCGAGCTCGTGGAGCCGACCCAAGAAGACTCGCCGCGCCACGGCGGCCGCCGCGGCCGGCGAGACCACGGTGGTCGCGCCGCTGCCGGCAGAGGACCAAAGCACACCCACGCCGGAGGAGCGGGCGGGCGCTGCCGCCCGAAGTCGCGTCAACCACCGCCGCGCTTGCCTCCATCGCGCCGCCACCGGCCGCCCGCTTTTTGTTGGTGCAATGGCCGAGGAGTTTACCGACCGCTCGACCGCGGCCGGCGCTGGCACGCGGTGGCAGAGTGGCGCAGCCGTGCCGCACGAAGGTGAGCGGCGCGAAGAAGCGGTCTCGGAGGAGACCTTGCCCTCATTGGCAAGCGCGGCTCCTGAGGACAAGCTTCGCGCGTGTGGAAGTCGGGAAGCGGCGTCGTGTCGAGAATGTGGTCCATTGTGGCCGAGAAGCGCGGATTGAGGCCGCGGAGGAGATTGAGGACCAGCTGCGACAGCGAGACAGCATGACCGACATCGCGCAGAGCATCAGCGACGGTCTTCATGCGCTGGCAGTACTCGTTGATGGAGAGGTCACCCTGCTGCATCGATGAGAATTCCTCATGCAGGAAGACGGCGCGAGGCTCCTTGTTGGCCAGAAAGAGACCCTCAATAGCAACCCAAAGCCGGGCGCGCGATCGATCGCGGCGCCATGGCGAGGTCCCGACGCGTCGCGGCGATGGAGCCGAGAAGCCAACTGTGGACGCAGGAGTCGTCCATAACCCACTGGGGGTCAGCGGGGTCGGCCGGCAGGGTCCCGTCAATGTGGCCGCGAAGACCGAACTTCCCCAGCAACGACTTGAAGAACGGCGCCCACTTGTGGAAGTTGGGGTGCTTCAGCTCGAGGACGACGGGAACATGAGAGCGCACAGCGAGCGTTGCATAGGGAGGCACAACGAGCTGCCGGACGGGGGGTGTGCCCAGGGCGTCGCTGGTGTCGGAGAGGGCCGCGGACTCAGTCGCCATTGCGGTGAAGCAGAGGAGCGGCGGCGGCGGGAAAACCCTAGAAACAGAGGAAGCAGAGGAGTGGCGGCGGGCGAAAACAGGGGAAGATGCGGCGGCGGAACAGAACAGGGGAGGAAGTGGCGGCGGAAGAAGATGCGACATGAATGTAACAGCGAGGAAGTGGCGGCGGAACAGAGGAGCGGCGGCGGCGGGTGAGGAACCCTAACCCTAGAAAACAGAGGAATCTGGCGGCGGTTGAAAAGCAGAGGGAGGGGAGCAGAGGAGAGCTGGCGGTGGTTGAAAAGCAAGGAAGATGCCCAGGAAAATATTCTGGGCTCTGATACCATGTAGAGACTTAGGGGAACCCCCACACCCCAAAGGGGGGTGGCTTTGATATATATATAGCCAAGTACAACTTGTGTTACAAGAAAGGGTTAGACTGTACATATCTCTAATAATGCCGTTTGAGCATTCTGCAAATTTGGAGATGAGAACAAACAAGATGATGCAAGACATCGACACAAAGACTTAAAGAGGCATAAAAAGGTAGAAATCAGAAAACGAAGACAAGAGAAGCAGCATTCATTGAGGGCAATGACTCACCTTTTGTTTAAAACTTGCAGCAAGGAGCACTGGTTAATGTTTCTACATACACCACTAACCACCTACAGAAGATTTTATCTTGTTCCGTTGAATGCCACCTTTGCGAAGTAAAGGATTTTCTATTGAAAATACAATCAAGCTACCATCCTTGGTTCCAGCCAAGAAGCACTCGGGAGTCACAACTAAAGAAGTTATTGTCTTCCCAGTTCCTCATACCTCCAAACAACATCAAGAGAATGCATAGAGCGCAGAACAATTTGTCCATGATCACCAGCACATACCATAAACTCTCCGCAACAACTCAGCTCCATGCAATTGAGACGGCCATTGATTCTGAAGAAGCAATATGTTTTCCGTTTATGGAATACATATGCAAGGATAGGTCACTCTCAGAATAAAATACTAGTCTACTGTGCTGTGATGCCACCAGTTTTGACAGACCAGCACCTGAAGGATGTCGAATGGATCGAACATATGTCCCTCACGCAATGTATGAAATATACAAGTTCCATCTTTTGATCCACTAATAACAATATCTAGTTCCGTGCTAACAAATAAGCATGTGATAATATCATCATGACCACATAAGATATGAGAAGGGTTTTCAATGATAACATGGTCCTTAGTTGATAGGTCATAATTTGCATTCCTAGATCTTTTGTCGTTTGATCTTCCTCGGAATGCATGCCAGATCATAACAGTTGTGTCATAACTTCCAGTTGCAATTACACTTCCATCAGATGAAACTGCACAAAAGTGTGTTACCAGATGTTAAGGCAAAAGGGAAAGAAAGAAGACATATATGAGGTTTCCTGAGCACATTAACGTATCCAAACTGTTAAAAGCCTACAGTGGACAGCGGGTAACAAGACTACAGACTTACAGTCATAGACTCATAGTAACACATGCTGCTGCCAGCTATTATCAAGTATTATTTAGTAACAACTTGTACAAGTGATGCTCAACATACTTGATTTGCTAGTGGATATTGTAAAAAAAAGGTAAGAGAACCCAAGATAGATCAATTTGTTGATTGCAGGTCATATTTTGAATGTTCTGCATAATACTGGCTATTCAAGTGTTAATAATCGCTAACACTAATTGATTTGTTACCGTAATTGCTTAAAGCTGGAGCCTAAAGAGGAAATTTAATACCATATACTTTAGAAATGTTTACCTGCCACACAGCTGACAACATCTTTATGCTGTCGGATGCTCTGCACAATTTTACCATCACTAAGGGAAATGATCTGGAAACTGTTCTCCCAATTACCACATAAAATTAAATAATTGTCACCATGAATTTGAACAGCTGCCAGGCATTGTCTTCCAAACTCAACACTTTCAGCCAAGGAAGTGCCAATTTTCCGGGGAGAAATAACATCAGAACCGATTCCAAAGAAAGGTTCCTACAAGAAAAGAATATACATAATAAATAAAAGTACATATAATTATAAAACAATATTGTCAATCTTCAGAGATAATTGTAATTAGGAAGAGACCAGTGATCCAGAAAATGTGAAGTTTCCACCAGACTGTAATTGTGTTGTTAGCCAAAGCTTTACTGACAGTATGAGCCCCTCATTCATCAAGACAACGTTTGAGTCCAACAAGCCAATGAACAATACAGATGATGAAGAGCTGATTGTACTAGGGACAACAGAAGTCACTGTTATCGATTGTGGAGCAAAATATAGTGGGTGTGCAATTGGTATAGGAGGCCCTCTTCTTGGGTGTTTTTTCCGAAAAATTTGAATCGGTGTCTGTCCAAAATTTGCAATTTGGTCCTCAATAGCAGACTTCTGCAACATATCATCCATGTTTTCCAAATCCACTGCGCCCTCATATGTCAAATAGTAAAATATGTTTGCTGCCTGCACCAAATAATTTCTACATGATTAGTAAGGTCAAACTGTGAGAACTGAGAGAACTGAGAACTCAACTGTGCTGACAAAAATGATATATTTTGTACCTCAACAGCAGGCTTGCCACGCTGCTTATAACCAAATATGAGGTCAATCCAGTGGTGGAGATTAGAGCTTACATATTCACTTTCAAGGGCTTCTCGATTAATATGAATGAATTCTTCCGGTGAACCCTGCATGAAAATTTGATAAATTACCCGATAAGACATACTTCCTTCAGTCATGGATTCTTGTCACCATAGCGCGCAGTCAAACTTTTGTGTCTTTAACCAATACTATCCTTTTGAATATTTAGATTGATTATAGGAGTAGATTCCTCACGTAAAAAAACTTTCATAATTTATACTACTATAACTTTACAAATGTATTGTGATACAAAACTTTTGCTCAATGTTGCTGTTGAAATATAAGTGAATTGTCCATCTTTCCTCATCAGCTTAAGTTTTTGGGTGAACTAGCTGGTGCATAAAACTCAATATGGTATCAAAACCAAGAGGTCTCGAGTTCAAGGCCTAACTGACGCAATTAAAAAATTAATTGTAGTCCACTTCTATTCCACGTATTAGGCCTAAGAGAGCCTACACGTGAGGGGGAGTGTTGAAGTATAAGTGAATTGTCCATCTTTCCTCATCAGCTTAAGCTTTTGGATGAACTGTCTGCATGAAACTCAATAGTTGCATCTCGAATAATGTGAAAAAGTAAAAACTTCAAGAAATTTTGACTATAAGGAGCACCATATTTGGGTCGGAGGTATCCAGTGCTAACTTGACAATTTCCCATTTGCAAACTAACGAGGCTAACATGTAAGCCATGTGATTCTATGCAATGCAATTATGAATTGTGATAGTTAAATTAAGAATCTGAAGTATCAAATCTACTATGAGAAATTGACGTTATTTGATGCAGAACAAAATCATCTACATTCATATCCCAGTTTACTAGCTCATGGAAATTCACTGCACACAAAAAGTTTTTATTTTTGTGAAACAAAGTTCTTATAAACTAAACATGGTAATGTAGCTATATGAAGACCACATGCAACTCTAGAGGATCATAAACCATTCTGCAACTGAATTGTGTCCTGGCAGAATATGAATAAAGCTATACCAGCATTCAGTAGTCAGTACTGGATTAGTTCATTCTTCACTCAAAAGAGAACCAACAGAAAATCAAGAGTACTATTGAGGATGATTGACACTAGCATATTGTAATACCACTAAATTTCAAAAGAGAGAGTTAAGTAAAGAAAGGGGCGGTTTTGTCGCCGGACTCCATCGGCTTTTAAAACACCGATTAAGTAACGCTCAGAGGTTCCCATACCACTCGAAACGGTTGGCACCGTCTAGAAAGCCGCATAAAAAGCAACGCTCTCAGAGGTTCCTAGACCGTCCAGGGGCGGTCGGCACCATCTCACGCTTTGGGTGTTCATCATCCGGCGAGAAGCTTTATTCTTACCTTTTCCGACTTACCACCACGGTAGAAAAGCCCTAGTCGGTGAAATGCCACGTTTGGACCAAAATGCCCTCGAGGCTCGGGTCAAACCAGTTTCAATTAGGGGCAATTGTGACTTTTCACCACCACCCTGAGTTATTGCCCAATTAAATGCCAACCCCCAACCACCTGTCAGAACCATCACTCCAAGCCCCTAATGCTAGCTTTCCCCCACCGAAGACAAGCATAGGAGCCAGGGAGCTCAAGGCAAGCACTAGCCTAGGGAGCTCAAGCTCCATCCCCACAACCAAGCCCCAAGACCATTGCCACCAGTGAGTAGGGAAGAAGGTGAAGGTCGGAGGTAAGGTGCCAGGGAGGAGCTGCAGCCGGCGACGGAGCAAGTAGTCGACGGCCACCTCGATCCATCCCCAACCATGAGCTCCAAGAACCGTGCCAGGTAAAAACAGTACCCAAAATGTAATGCAAGTAAAAGAGGAGCGAAGAGAGTTGGACCGCCCGGCAAGTGTGCCAACTCAGCCGGGCCGACCCTCTACCCCCGCCCCCGGCCGCGTCCGAGAGCGGCGGTCCACTCCGAGCCGCCGGATCCGGAGCAGAGGCGGCCGGCGGTCGGAGTAGCCGATCCGAGCGGGAACGCCGGATTCGAGAGAGGAGGCGCGGCGCGGAGAGGTAACCGCCGACTTGTGGCGGCCGGACCATCCACACGGCCGGATCCCGAGAGGAAGAGGAGAGTAGAGGCGGCCGGCGGCGGCAGGCCGGATGTGGCCCCGACCGACCGGTCCAGGGGAGGGCAAAGAGCGTGAGGTAGGGGAAAGGAGGCGAGGCCGACGGAGGGGCCGACGAGCCGGGCCGCCGCAGAGAGGGCGCGGGCACCGCATGCGCGAGGAAGGGAGAGAGAGAGGAACAGAGGGTTAGCTGCTCGCCAAAAGAGTTAGGAGAGAGAGAGGCCGAATGGGAAAGGAAGAAGGGAGGGAAAAAGAGGAGAGGAAGGGGCAGGAAAGAGAAGAAAAGGAAAGAAAAGAGGAGGAAAAAGGGAAAAAGAAAAGGGAAGAAAAGAGGAGAAAAGAAAGAAAAAGAGGGGATCGGTGGCATGCACAATGGAACGATAGTCTTGAGTGACTGTCGTGAGTCTCGAGTCGCGCGTGAGTGCCGATATCGTCCGTGCGCATGCGCATATTATTACAAAGATTTGAGTCAAATTAATTGCTTGTTCAGTGAAGATCAAGGATCGACGCCGTCCGCACGACGCCCACCTTGTTTGGTTAATGTGCAAGTACATGGTAGAGCGGTAGACCAAGGTTTATGAATATGTGATGTTTACGTGATATGATGATATTTATGTGAAAATGCGTTGATTACATGATACCTATGTAGAAATGGGATGTTTACATGACATAAGGTTGCACGGTAAGTGATGGCAAAGATGATAGAGTGAGGTTGGCAATGATGCTTATCTCGCTAATAATGTAATGATGAGCATGATTATGATCATGGGCATATGCATTTGCATGAGGAGCACTCAAGAGTGAGAGCGTGAGAAAGTCCCTAGCTATGAGTAAAGCTAGCGGACTAATCCGAGTGCTCTTGAGTAAGACTGCTGCAGAGGCCTCCACGGAGTGGAGGGTCCCGTGCCTAAGAGGACAGGCCCACGATGGGTGAACATCGACGGGTGTTCACTCGGCAGTACCGGTACTTGCAAAGTGATGAGCAAAGGAGCATGTAGAGTAATGGTGCATTGCATTGATGGCATAGCAATGTTTGGCTATGAGGGTGATGATACGAACATGATGGTATATGTGGATTATGTTTAAATGCTTACTTATGTGGGTAGTGTCTGTTGTTCTATTATGTACTTGTTGAGTCTTTGAACTCACTCTTGCTTTATTTGTCGTTTTTAGGTGACCGTTGAGGACGACATACATGGGAGGGAGTAGCACATGAACAATATGCACGAACCAGCAGCACTCTTTGAACTATCCTTTTGTCAACTTATTATAGTCTCTACTAGTATGCTAGAGTAAGAACCAAACGAAACTAAACCTATGTTGTTTGTGTTCGCTGCTACCTGATTATATTAGTATTGGCTTAAATTCTTCTAATGTTGATAAAATGGTATGAGTATGCAGTGGTGGTAACATTCTGGCCCAGAGGGTGGGCGGGGTGTTACACATATGCAGAAATAATCAATTACCTTTGCCCATGGAGGGAGACCAACATCACCTAAAGGCTCACCATCCTGCTTTATCCCAAGGAGATATGAATTTGAATTTTCAAGAAACTCGGGCATGTAAAAGAATTCAGGTATAAGCTCTTTGACGTCACTTGTATTTGATAGGCAGTTCCTGTATGTGCTTTCAATGCTCTGAAAGAGACGATCTGCATGGTCAAATTTACCACCCTGTACAAAATATGTACAACAATGTATTAGCTACATTGTGTGTGTGTGTGTGCGCGCGTGTGTGTGCGTGTGTGCGTGTGCGTGTGCGTGTGCGTGTGTGTGTGTGGCACTCAGGTGAAAAATATGCCATGACAGAATATACCCATATTACAAATTAATCTTCATTTTTTAGTAATACAAGAATACTTTTCAATCAAGTAAAAAAATGCTTAGAACAGAGTAAAAAAGGACAATGAAGCAACATATAGTGCTGAGGAAGGGCAGGAAGACAAGAATAAAGAAAGAACCTGAAGATTGCGGTGCAGAGCAGTAAAAGGCTCAAGCCTTAGAAGGTAATAAAGAACAATTCCCATGCTAGAGTAGTGCGATCCATAATAAAAACTACAGAAGGGAAATAAAGATAAGTTCTCTGTAAAGCGCGTCTAGAGCAAACTCGGGACAGAAGAAAAAGTTTGAAGGAATTGGTGCAGAAGAAAAAGTTTGAAGGAATACAATGCATATTTGATCAAGATCAAACCTTGGTATATCAGGATCACAGAAATTAAGATATCTATCTTCAAAAACCTGCACATTGCATATTGTTTATTCAATGTTATCAGAGGGGATGATAACCGGAAGAGACATTGCCCCGTATGTGTAGGCTGTAGCTGCTGATCATACCTTAAAGCGCTTTGCATCCAAGGCGCCAACTGGTTTTGACAGGTCCCTGAAAGTAGATGACTTGTTGAAATCAAGCTTTTCTGAGGAATAGTCCGCCAATATCCAAGGAAAGATAGGATACTGAGTTAAATCGTTGTAAGATCGTCCTGCAAGTGTGTTCAGAATCATTACATACTCAAAGTTGCTGATTTCTCTTCTCCTCCAACTTTCTCTAGCACTCTCAGCCATTTCAAGGGCAACCTTTCTATCAACAAACGAAATCACACTATTTTTGTCTTTGGTACTTCCTTTGGGGAACAAAGCATCATTCCTCAGAGAAACTATGAGAGATCCAACATTTTTAGCATCATTTTGGGAGGAAAAATTAAGAAATATAGGTGCATTTGCATCATCAAAGAATATCTCTGTTGCAGTATATTGTAGTAGGTAACGTGTCCAATGAACTGCTCTTATCTGTCAACAAAGAAAAGTGGGAATCAAATTTGTGACTGATCTATATGCACCCACACACACAGAGAGAGAGAGAGAGAGGAGGGGGGACACACCCTGGTTATTTTCCACCTTCTATGGTGTTTGATTTTGTTAGATTGATTTTTCATCAGAGCATCACTAGATTCAGCCGCATTGCCTCGTCCTCCATCAAAATTACCCTTCAGTTTCTCCACACTTCCCAACTCGTTCTTGGAATCTGATTCCTTTTTATCTTGAAATCTGTTGAAAACAGATGATCCTCCCATGCCCTCAACCAAAAGTTCAAAAGAAAAATGCAGGGCATTTCGTGTGATAGTCAATTGCCCAGCTAGTTTTCTTTTGGGGGTTACAAGAACACATTGGACTGATGATAGCACCTGGGAAATGAGAAGGAAAAGAAGGGTCTGAGGGAGGAAACAACAATAAAAATCTCTATGCCAGTTTTGCATGCACACAATGAAACCTGCTTACCTCAGTATGATCATTATCTCCACCAGTAGAGGATGGTTCTTTCCTATTTTGAACAATAGTAGGATAATCTGAGGTATCTGCAGAGTCTGCAGCATCACTTGCAACCTGGTTCTCTGACGGATTATTCAGGAAAGGCTCACTCATATCATTGTTATCCTCACAGGATTCAGAACTAATATCCCCTGTAATTCCACGCACTCCTTTCAGAAGGAAATGTTTTAATTTTTCTGGAATCTTGGCACTAACAGAAGGGTCAGCGAACAGAGCACTGTTTTCATTACTAGATTTGGCAGACGATGGCTGGCAAAGGCGTTCATCAAACTTATAATTACGCTTGAGCTTCAGTCGACGTCGCCATTTATCCTGTGTCTTGTCAAGTTTCCAATATGTCACAATATTATTTGGAAAGGGACTAGCAGACCATGGTCCCCTTTCATCACTCAAAGCACGGAAAATATGTATCCATTTGTCCTGATATGAAACATAAATCAGTTTTATATGCATTCTTAAACTACTAAACGTTGGCATGTTTTATAAAAATTACTGTGGTCAACTTACTGCAACGATTTGCTGATCCTCATCGAATGCAAGCTGGAAAGCTGCTTTTCTACTATCATCTGAAGAAAGCGCAGCAGTCTTGGCAAACTGTATATCATCCTCAAAGCTTTGGACTTGTTCTATTTCTTCAATCAAGCGCTCATCAAGTTTAGAATGAAGATCCTGGAGCTGCCTCAGGCGATCAGCCTTTGCTTCGTTCATGTACTTTACCTCATCAGCAGCCTGGCAAGCAGCAAAGTGATTATTTCTCAGCAATGGTTTTTCTTTTGGCATTGTTCACAAAACAAACGAAAAAATAGCCTTCAGGGGTTCAATAACATTCTTTTTCTCCTGATAAAATAAAGAAAACAAATCATGTGGAGCACACTTAAGAATTTGTGCAATGCAACAATGTAAGGCACAATAATTGTAAATGCTTGAGAAATTTCTGAAAAGCTCAAAAAGACTTCTGTATTAAACTAAACATGAAAACAGGAACAAACCGCAGCAAGAACACAATCCTTCTGTACAAGATTAAGAATGAACCCAGACTCCTTGTTGCTATTTGCTTCAGCAGAATCAACTCTGCCCAACATACTAGGGGCAAACATAGACTTTCCATATATGACAGTTTCAAGAATCAAGTGCGACATAATATGAAAACGCACCATCATCAAGTTCCCATACTGGGATCTTACCCTTAGTAAAGACCTGCAGCAAAAAGGAAATTACTAAAACAGTCACAATCATTGAGGGAAAGTTAAAATACTCTTAAAAGTGTTAGTCATACCAAATTAAAAAATGCAGCCTGTTTTTGCTTTGATCATCTTCGGAAATAAGATTAGGAAGCAATGATATAAATTGCTGAACACATTTGGATGCATTTTCTAAGCCAGCTTTGCAGAGATACATAATTACAAGGTGGAAGATGATTCTCGGGAATCTCTCTCCTCTTAACATCATAGCTTTGTCTGCACTTTTGTTGGTCTTTCCACTTAATGCAGTACCAATGCCTCCAGTTACAACTACAGCAGCCATTTCTGCAGCAGGGATATTCAGCGATTCTACCAACCCACGTGCCCTTTGCCCAATAGATGGGACAGCAACATTTGAACCCTTTGGTGTCAATCTGTTTTGTCCTTTGCCATTCAAATTGCAAAGAAGAGTCCATATCTTGTCATAAAACTCCACCAATCATCACTCAGTTTATCTCCATCAGTAAATGTGCTATCACTCCAAGGAAGACTGCAAAAGTGCAAACTGACATATTTATTGATGGTAATACAAATGCTCAGTAAGGTCTACTTTTGCATGTCATCGAAACCAAAGGCAAGTGAAAAACATATAAATAGAGTTACAGGTCATCATGGAGTAAAAGCAAAACTGCTTAAACTAATGACAACACCTGACTTCAAAATGCAAACAAATCAGTCAGATTTAGCTTCAGGATGTGCAAGCAGTTTGGTGTCAAATCATCGATAGTAAATTGTTTTGACTACCAAGTACCAATAGTCCAATACAATGAAACTTGTACTGCTGCAGCAGTCACTAATCCTAAGCCACTTGATATAGAGTGTATCTTTCCAGACTTGAAAGAAGAAATGGTAGTGTAAGTGACTTTAGAAGCAAAGTCATCAATTGTGTTTTAGCGTAACATGTTCCCCATTGACCAAAATAGATCTTCAAAGCATGGAGATCACATGTGCTTTCTGAGTTTGTCCTGTGTGCCGTGCCTGTGTTATGGTGGTTGTGTGACGATCTTTACTGTACTAATCCATACATGATTCACCCCAAAAAAAAAAAGAGTAATACATCAGGCCACTCCTGGCATCAGGATAAGGTTTCCAACACGAATTCACAGTAGTCTTCAGTGCCTGGGTAGTAGGCATTACCAGCAACTTGATCTTAACATGCAAAAATTTCCTATCAGAAATATTTTCCATAGGATTACATTGCATGTGTTTTATATGTACCAACAGAACTGATGTATTACCTTGTAAGTTGGCCACTGCTCTCAGCATTTATTATTTCTACAACTGTGGAGCTAATGTCCTCTTTCAGTGAATAATCAGATGAAGATTGTGCAGACATGTCAGGTGAAGGAAACTGTGAGAGAAAATAGCAGAATAAGTGAATGACGAGCTGCAAAAATAACATCTTTTTCCGTTATACAAAGTATTGCTCAGAGCATACCAAGAGTTTAAGTCCAATTTGATCAACAAGCAATTCATGACTAAGCTTCAAAAGATACAAGATATTATCACGGCATGGCTGTGAAACAAAAATGTTTTCTTCAGGAGATGTCTCGAGCAGGCTTCCAACGATATCTTCAAAGATATCTTGCAGCAGACAGGAATTTGGTAATTGTCCCTGTAGATTAAGCAATATCCAAAGAGTTATTGGAATGGGAAAAAGGCTACTAAATTGCTATGAGCCTATGACATAAACAAAGGATTAGCATTCCAACCTCCTCAATTTTCAAGAGAAGGAAATTTGTTGTATCTTCCAGTTGATGCCAGCCACCTTTCACAGAGCACAGGCAATAGGAGAGGACCAATGAATACATGTTCCTCACTAGAATTAGCTCATTGATCTCCAAGCCATTATCCTTAGCTTTTGAAATTGATTTGTAGTCCCTAAATACATCAAGCTTCGCAGAAGTCTCAAGCCAAGAGCTCCAACCATACTCCTGACAAAATCACTTTATGATTAACACAGAAGTAATTTATATAGGCCTAAGAAAACAGTAACTAGTAAGTACCATAAGGGATTCAATATTTGAAGGGTTTGAATCCAGCAAATCAAGAAGATCACTTAAGATCTTTGTACGTGCTGAAGCGTCTTGACAAGATTGCATGTATTTAAAAATGCAGACCAAAATCTGAGGAACAAAAATGGAGCCAAGCTCACTGAAGTACTGCTGCTATCTTTTAACACATCAGATTGGGAACGTTTCTGTAAGACCTGAACAGAAAATATAATGCAAGAATCAGATTATTTGTTTATGTGTTTCAGTTAATATACAGAAGTCTGACACAAGAGGGTAAACAGCATAGTATTATATTCAACAAGTTTGGCAAATTACCTGTTTAGGACTGGCTCCACCAAGAAGAACATCAAAAAGAGTAGCACATAAATGATCTGAAAGTGGAAATTTGAAAAGCCTTTCAGATATTGAATAGAAAAACAATTGGGGTGCTGCTGTAATTCCTTTCCTTAGATTTTCAGAAACGGATTTAGGTCGTCCCACAGGAAGGCCAAAAAGTGTTGGTCCTTTTTTCTCAGATGGAACTCCAACCAATAGCTTTCCAAGAAATTGAAGCCCTAATAGGCGGATTGGCTCGGATTCTCTGAAGGACAAGTGATGTCATAAATACACATACTCAATAATATTGATTGAAAAGAGTCTAAAAAATATTGATTGAAAAGTATGATAGAGAACAGACATCCTCCAGTCTGGATTTTATGACCATAACTAACACATATAAACAAGGAAAGTCAGGAAATTAAGGCAAAACATGGTCCAGTAGACATAGATCCTATTCTCCTCAGAAGAATTGGCCAGGAAAATTTGGAGACAGATTTCTATTTCAAATAACGTAATTCAAAATGCAAAAAAAGGCATCATCCCCAACCCCTTATTAAAAGCCAAACATATGTCAAAAGCACAAGCTCCCTGTAGAAGTGAAATTTGATCTAGAGTGGCTTTACACTGCAGAGACTATTACTCAGGAAAGCAGACTAAACATGAGAAAGTATTGTGTGACTTGTCTTGACAGTCTTGACTTGTAAGTAATTAAAGTGCATTACCTCTTAAGAAGATTGATGAAAATGTAACAGCCACCAAGGGAATTTACTTGCTCCAAGAAAGATGATAGAAGTGAATTCTGTGAAAGAGCGCGAATAATCATGTAAAGTATATCCTCGATACATGCAACATCTTGACTTCTCTCCAAAAAGGACACAAGGGCTCTTATATCATGTGAAGAAACCTTTAGCCTGCAACAGATGTTTGTCATATTACAAATTAACCTCATGAGAAAAGATGCTTATAATTTTTAGCATATAAGTCCAAGGAAAATATTTTCATGCTTGTGTACATGACAACATTGAAAATACTAATAAGAAATGATAACAGAACAAAAAAACACAGAAGCGCTGATGGAGAGAAACACAAAAGAGCATCTGTGAATGAACAGTTGGAAGTACTTACTTTAAGCTCATTTCTGCCAAACTCAAGAGGAGAAGCCGGATCTTGCGAATTTCTTCTATGTGTAGTCTCTCCCCAATCCTTTGTTTGGTAACCAGATGCAGCACAGGCATAGAAGACGTAGAATCTATCTTTTCTGAATAAAACTGGTGTACAATGTCAATGATCCTAGGGAGTCCACACAATGCTGGTAAAAATTTCCCATCAGTTTCAAAATATTGTATCAGAAACAAATAAAGTTCTCTCTGTACTTCATAGTTTGCATATGCCCAGATATGTGGGTTCAGATAAATTTGTGAAAGAGCATCTTTCAATAGAATTTCTGACATACCTGAAAAGCAGATAGGTTAGTGATATACACACTTCCAAACAAGCAGGAGACAGAGAGAGAGCTCACCACAGTTCTTCAAAACATTAAACATGTACTTCAATGCTGAAAGAGTCTTAAAATTTAGCTGCTGTGGTGAAACAGATTGAAACAAGAAGCCCAAAATAGAGAATCCAGAAAGAAGATGCATCTGTTGCTGATTTGATACATTTCCATCTAGAACAGATGCAACAAGCTCAATAACTTGACCTGCCAATTCATCACCAGTTATGGACCGGATTCTCCACTATGAATTACAGCATCATCAAAGTGGATCAAAAGAGGAAAAATACAGACACACCACCAACACAGTAAATTATTTCCTGCAGCAAGCGCTGGAGCATAACCTTGTCCCACCCATGATGGTTGCCTCAAACTTACTCTTGTCAAGACAATCAAGTGCAGATGACACATTAAACAAAGTCCTATTGTTACTAGCCTGGAGAGAAGAAAAGGACAAAATATTCAATTCTCTGGTTCCAGCAATTGGTCAAAAATACAACATCATGCTTATAGCCAATTCAAACCTGCGCATTCAAGCCAAAATCATCTTTGATGAAATGCCATCCCTTGCATCAAGAATTCCCTTGTACAGTGAGTCATCATTCATAAGCAAGTTTTGATCACCAAGGAAAGAGTACATGTAACTTGGTCCTAGATTGTATATGCCTCTTATTTGTTCAGAAGAAAGAGCATCAGAAAACGCATAAACTGGGCCCATTTGACCAGTAAAGGCATAAGTGCTCTCAAAACCAAAAGAGGTAGGTTCTTCACCAATGGGCATCAATTCTGTTCCAAGACTGCAGCGAGTCATTACTTCATTAACTTTTGCGTACCTGAAAGCAGAAAACAGTGATTAAAACATCTTTAATTAATGGGTGGGTTATTTTCAGCTGCGACTGATGGCTTTTGGCTCTAACGTGAGCGCTTGTGCAAACGAACCAAATACCGATAAGTCACTTCGAAAATGCTGTCCAATAAGCTGCTTAGAAAAAGAGACGAAGAAACCGTCCCGTTTGTTTGTTCGGAAGAAGCCATAAGTTATAAGCTGAAAAGAACTTGGGGCAATAGCTTGGGAATTCATAAAGCCAGACTAAAATCCTTAATCCATTAACCATATATGAGTTCACAAGGTACCCAACAGCTATCTGTTACAAATAGGCCATATATGTATTCAGTTTTCTCTTTGAATGTGAGCAAATTAGCACTAACACTATTCTCCCTTTACAATGGTATGACTATGTCACTAACAGTGATTACAATCATGGACACAACATTATTAACAGGATTTTATCAACTGGAAATTTTCAAATAATGTAAGAAGAAAATATTGAAGTGTTGTGGACGCTTTCAGGCAAATTCTATACACGCCGCAACAAGAAAGCAGTGTCCACAACAGAGGGTTGAAAAGGGTTTGTTAGGACAGCAAAAGGGTTTGTTAGGACAGCAAAGGGTTTGTTAGGCAAGTTGTTAAGCCTGCAGGGGTTAGTTAAAAAGGGTAGTAGCTGGCCTATGGGCTATATATACATGTAAGCATCTGGGAAGAAAAGGAATGAAGAAAGAAAGTTCTTAAGTCTCAATTACCATAACATCTTTGGTATCAGAGCCACTCTTTCCCCGCCGGACATCGCCTGTCACGCCATTTGTTTTTTCTCTCCACCTTTCCGTAGCAGATCGGAGGGCGTGCAGCCGCTGCTCATCTTCCTTCCCCATCCTCTCGCCGCTGCTCATCTTTCTCCCCACCCACTCGCCGCTGCTCATCTCCCACCACTCCTCTCCCTTCGTTGTTCGCCTTCCATCCAGCCTCCTCCGTTTCTCCGCCGCGACTCTCCGCAGCCTCCTCGTGTGCTTGATCATGGCGTCCCCTCTCTCTGCCGCCGACTTCAAATCGACCATGGAGAAGCTCTTCGGTGAGATCCAATCGGTCATAGAGGATCTCGCGACGCACAAGAACGACCAAAGCCGCCTCTGGGTCGCCACAATCGATCGCGCACCACCCACCGACTCGCGACGCCCGACAAGGGCAAGGCGAAGCCCGAGTTCGAGGTTCCGCCGTTGCCTCCTCCTTCCTACCAGTCTTCCCACAAGCTGCGCTTTCCGCGCTACGACGGCTCCACCGACCCCATCGTCTGGTTGCACAAGGCGGAGCAGCTTCTTCCGCGCCACCCGCACGGAGGAAGAAAAGGTCTAGCTCGCCTCCTTCTACATGGAGGCGCGCCAGATTGGTACTACCGCTCGAGCAAAATCGCGAGTACCCACTCGCCTCGCCTCCTGACAGGTGCAACGCCGATTCGCCACCGGTTCGCAGAACGCGCCGCGCCTCATGAAGCTCCGCCGACGGATCGGCCAAGAATACCGTGAGCGCTTCCTTCCTCCCGGCGCGCCGCAAATGTCACCGAATCATAGACAGACTCAGATAGACTCGGTTTGGGCTGGGAGTTCCTTGGACTTTACGCCGGGACTCTAATAGATTGAGTTGTATTAGGCAAGGATATTGGAGGTCTGGTTGTGTTTCCATAAGCCACCCTATCCCCACCTATATGTACATGAGCCTTGTGCCTTGTTCCCGATCAATCTATTCAAGGGTTTTCCCAACTCACATGGTATCACGAGACCGGATCGCCTCGATCCTCTCCTTCCGCGATTTATCTCGCGCTCCTTCGCCCGCGATTTCCTCGCGCGATTCTCCCTTTTCTTCGCGTGATTTTCTCCCCGATCGATGGCGCCGAGCCTTCGCTGCCCTCGCATCTCCGACGCCAAGGCCGCCGCGCCGCCGCTGCCCAAGCCCACGAGGCCGCAGATGTGGCGCCGCAGATCATGAGCAGCACCGCCGCTGCCGCCACGCCACATCCGCCGCCGCCGCCGGAGGACACCGCCGCCGCCGCTGCCGCTGCCGCCGCCAGAGGACACTTGCGCGCCGCGGCCGCAGCCATACCAAGGCTTTCTCGCCGCCACGGCCGCCAAGCCCGCGCGTTGTTCTGGCCGAGGTCGACGCAGCAGATCGTGAAGTTCTCTCGCCGAACCCGCACGCGTGAGGCCTCTCTCGCGCCGCAGCGCTCGCGCCACGCTCGCCTCCTCCCGATCTCGTGTCCACGGCGACAACACCGCAGATCATCACGATGCTCGGCGCCTCCTTCTCCACGAGGCAAGAAATGTGGTTAATCTCCATGCTCAAGCCGCTCGCCTGCAACATCCGGCCCTCGCATCGCTGTCCTGACCTCTCCGCCGAACTACACCAAGTGGCGTGGACACTTCCTCATCACCCTTGGGAAGTTTGCCTCTCCGATGACCCCGACGCCACGCCGGATTGGTCTCGCATGGATCGTGTTGTCCTCTCTGGCTCTACGCACCATCTCCCGATCTTGTCGAGACCGTGATGGCGCCGCTACCATCGCGCTGCATCGTCCGCTTGCCCTTGAAGATCAATTCTGGCAATCGTGAGACCCGCGCCTCTACCGATGCCGAGTTCCGAACTTCGCAAGGCGATCTCGCCATGGATGACATCGCCGCCGCCAAGGGCATGGCCGACGCCGAGATCTTGGCGAACTCCGCAGATCGCACACCGTCCTCAACCTTATTCGCGCTTGAACGAGAAGTTTGCCGTGATTGGGATGCATCCGCAAAGGCGCCGCCGCTCCCATCCTTCCTCGCCGCCTAATGATCTTCGCTGAGGAACTCAATCTCGCCAAGCGCCTCCACCCTTCGCCTTTGTCGCCGCGATTCGCATCGGCTCACCCCAATCAAGATAAAGAAGGTGCCCACGCCCCCTCCCAGCAGCCATCTTACAACAACGGGCGCCAACTATGGGGCGTAAGAAGAAGAAGAAGAAGAACGCCTCCTCGTGGTGGCCGCCCTTTCCGTGGACAGCCAGCCGCCGCCATGGGCGCCAGCTTTCTCAACCCATGGATCGGGACCATCCAGATGTGTGCCTTCGCCCTCCCTCCACCTCTGCACCCTTCCTCAGCGCGCCCACGCAAAGATTCTCGCCCCAAGGCCCCCAACCCACGCCTATTTCACCGGTGTTCCAGGGCCGCCTGTGTCCAGTGGCTCCTACCAGTGGACCTTTGGTCACACTCGAGGCGTTTGTCGACGCATGGGCGCCGCGAACTTCCCGCCTTCCCACCGTGGTTCCACAACCCCTATTGGCGCACTGCCTTGGGATCAAGATGCTTTGCCAATGCCTTCAAGACCATGTCCCTCCAGCAGCCATGGTACTTCGACTCGGTGCCACTAACCACATGACTTCCGACGCAGATCCTCTCTCATCCCTCCTCCACTCCTTCATCTTTTCCTTCATCTATTGTTGTCGGCAATGGGAACTTACTTCGTTGTTTCCACGGTTCCACCACCATTGATTCATCCTTCGCCTTAATAACGCTCTTGTTGCCCCGAACCTTATTAAGAACCTAATCTCTCGTAGCGCCGCTTTACTCGATAACAATTGCTCGTTGAATTTGACCCTTCCGTTGTTCCATCAAGGACCTTCCATCCCTGAGAGATCATCAGTGCAATAGTTCCGACTTATACCCGCCGCAGCCTCCCGCTACTTCCTTCCTTGCAACCGGCGCCTTGTGGCATCGGCGCCTTGGGCACCCTGCTCGAAGTTTTGTCAAAGCTAGCTCAGCTTTAGCTATTCCTTGCCCCAATGGTGCCGCCATACTTTGTGTCATGCGTGTCACCTAGTCGTCATGTTCGCCTTCCTTTTCATATGTCGCCCTCTCGTGCCACTAAGAAATTTCAATTAATTCATTGTGACCTCGACAACCCCTATTCTCGAGCATCTCTCGCCATAAGTATTACTTGGTTGTTCTTGACGATCGCTTCATTTCCTTTGGACGCTTCCACTTAAGCTCAAACCACACATTCCCTACGCTGTCCCATTTTTTTCTTATGTGGCTACGCAGCTTGGCACTACTATTCAGTGGTGTTCAATGTGACAACTGACGGAGTTTGACAACCCAGCTTCGGCCTTCTTCTCTCTCGCGTGTTCATCTTCGCATGTCTTGCCCCCACACCTCCCTCGAACTAAGAGCCGAGCGCATTATTCGCACTACCAATAATGTAGTTCGCTCTTCTGCTTCAGCCGCCTTCCTCCTCCTACTGGGTTGAAGCCCTCAAGACCGCCACATATCTTCTTAACTCGTTGCCTACCAAAACCCTTGGTTTTACTCTCACTTTGCCTTATTCGGCAAAGTCCCATCCTATGCCCACCTTCGTGTGTTTGGCTGCACATGTTACCCCAATTTGTCGCCACCACACCCCACAAACTTGCTCCTCGATCGACTCTTTGTGTCTTCCTTGGTTACTCGCCCACCACAAAGGATACCGGTGTCTTGATGTTGCTTCTAACCGCATCATCATCTCTCGCCATGTTATCTTTGATGAGACTTCATTTCCTTTCACGCGCAGATTCCCTCCTCTTCCCAAGAGCTTATGCCTCGATACTCCTGCCGACATTGTGCCGCCCCCATTGGACCGCACGCTTTTTCTCCTCGCAGTCCTCCGCATGCCCATGCGCGCCCCCTGTCTCTCGCAGACTCCACCGCGCAGCCTCGCGGCGACCGGCTCGCTCTCTCTCGTCCGCCCGAGTTGCCCCAACTGGCACTACTGGGCTGCGCGCGCGGCCGCCGCCCCACCGCCGACCGATCCCGCCAGCCACTCGCCAGGCCTCCAAAGGACACTTTGCCGCTTCACGCTCGACGCCTCCGCTTGTTGCCACATCACCGCCTTCAGCCACCGCGGCAGCGCCCGACGGCCACTCTCGCCCCTTCCGCAGGAGCAGCTTCAGCATTCTCTGTCCAATCAAGACAACATGACTACACGGCAAGCATGGATTCCGGTACCATCCATCTTCCACGCAGCCTCCTCCGCTCCTCGTGCCTCTGGCCCTACTGCAGCCTCTCGCACTTAACCGGCGTGCCGCTATGGAGTTCTCCGCCTTCAAAGCAACCACACTTGGGATCTTGTGCCTCGCCTCGTACTAACTCGTGACGGCAAATGGCTTTTAAACACAAATTCAAGGAGGATGGTTCGCTTGAGCGCTACATGGCTCGGGTGGTCGAGGATTCACTCAACGACTGGGATCGACTACGATGAGACTTTCACCTGCTAGAAGCTCGCCACGCTTCGCATTTGCTCTCCTTGGCCCTCTCTCGACATCGCCGATTCATCAACCGGATGTGAAGAATGCTTTTTGCATGGCTTGTTGATCGAGACGCTTTATTCTTCTCAACCATCCGCTTTGAGGATCCTGCTCACAAGGACTTCGTCGCCGACCGATCGCTTCCTCTATGGGTTAAAGCAGTTCGCGTGCTTGGTCCAAATTACCGCATCTTATTTACTCAAGCTCGATTTATCAAGCCAAGTCGCATACATCACTCTTCATCTATCATAATGGTGGTGACACGGTGTATCTTCCGGTCTACGTTGATGATATTGTTATCACGCTTCTTCACCGCTTTACTTTGCGTGTCATTACATCCCTTCAGCAGAGTTTCCATGAAAGATCCGTGAACTTCATCACTTCCTTGGCATGCATGTGCGCGCATTTCAGAGGTCTACTTTTTCCCAACATCGTGATATGCTTGACATCCCGAGTCGAAAGGTATGAGGATCGCAAGCCTTGCTCTACTCCGCTTGACTTGAATCAAGCTCCGCCATCGCCGGTGCTCCGCTGTCGATCCAACAGACTATCGCAGCTTGGCAGTGCACTCCAAGATCTTACGCTCACCCGCCTGCACATCTCATATGCGCTCAACAAGTTTGTTTGCATATGCATGATCCTCGCGAACCACATTTGGCGGCCTTGAAGCGGATCCTTCTGCACATCCGTGGCACTTTGCATCTTGGCTTGGTTCTTCGCCTTCTTCGCAACTGACGGTGGTATATTCAGATGCCGATTGGGTGGTTGCCCGATACTCGCAAGTCCACATCCGGCTATGCGTGTTTCTGGCAATAACCTTGTCTCCCGGTCCTCCAAGCGCCGTGCCACCGTGTCCCGCTCCAAAGGCGTGTCGAATACCGAGCCGCTAACGCCGCTGGTTGCCGGCTTCATGGTTACGACAATCGCTCGAGTTGCACACCCGCCGCCGCAAAGACTTTGGTCTATTGTGACAACATTAGCACTATCTACATGTGCTCCAACCCCGCTCAGCACCAACGCACCAAACATATTGAGATCGACCTTCACTTTGTTCGAGCGTGTTGCTATTGGTCATGTGCGCTTCTTCATGTTCCCACTTCATCCCAAGATGCTGACATCTTCACCAAGGGGTTGCCTTCCATGGTCTTCACGGAGTTCAGTGTCAGCTTTGAACGTCCGGCCACCGACGATCCAATCATGGGGTGTGTTAGACAGACTCAGATAGGACTCTGTTTGGGCTAGGAGTTCCTTGACTTTACGTCTGGGACTCTAATAGATTGAGTTGTATTAGGCAAGGATATTGGAGGTCGGTTGTGTTTCCATAAGCCACCCCTATCCCCACCTATATGTACATGAGCCTTGTGCCTTGTTCCCGATCAATCTATTCAAGGGTTTTCCCCAACTCACACGAACAAAGCAGCAGATCGACATCTTCACCGCAGCTCGCGAATCCTCTTCGCATCGACGTGGAGCTCCAGAGCCCAGAGACTCTCGACGACGCCATGGCGCTGCACGAGCCTTCAACGCCGCTCGAACTCAAGACGACGACGACCGAGCGCTCTGTGGTGCCTCCACGCTCGGTCTCGTCGCACCGGGTAGCGGCGCCAGGGGCGACCACTACGCCACGTTCGGCCGCGCCAGGGGTCGCGCCTCCCTACTCCACCGCCCGGCAAAGGGATGCCGGCCACGGCATTCGCTTGCGCCCGACGCCACAGAGATGGCGCAGCCGCAGAGCGGATGGGCTTTGCTTCAATTGCCCGGAGAAATTTTCCAAGGAGCACATCAAGCATTGCTCGATGAAAGGGCTCTATCTGATGGAATTGGATGACAGTGCGCTTGTGGAGGGTACCGTGGAAGATGATGACGCCATCAAGATGAGGTTGAAATCTCTCCATGCTCTCACCGCATCAAGATCGGGATACATGCGCTCGTGTCCGCTGCCACGACACGCTTGCGCGCTCGTGGATTCCGGCCCACCCACTGCTCATATCCTCGCCACGCCGCCGCCTCACCACAATGGAGCCACGGCCGGACTTACGCTGGCGCCGCGAACGAGATCGCGTATCGTCACCGTGAGTCCGCCAACAGTCCCGCTGCCATTGACAATGAACACCTCATCGACTTACGCCCCGCCATTGGAAGACTATGAGCTCGTGTTAGTCGCCAGTGGTCAAGACGCCGACCAATTTTGTGGGACTTCGAGCAAGATACCATGGCCTTTTGGCGCACGATCATCTGTCAAATGGCGCGCTCGAAGCTCCATCTCCGCCGCCGCTATGTGCCATGGCCCGATTGATCTGTTATCCTTCGCCGCCGAAGTTCGCCGACCGCTTGAAGCTCCTCCGCCTACCTCCTCAACGCCATATGGACCACCGGATCACGCCGCCCCGACACGCCCAATTGTGGTCGCCGACGCTATCCTCACCGCTAAGGATGAACTCGAGCGCAGCAGCCGACATGTCGCAACAAGGTTCATCCGCCCGAGCACGCCGCAGATTCTCTTCGCCGGCTCTTGGTCCGTAAGAAGGATGCTAGTTGGCGCTTCGCGCCGACTCACCGCCCTCAACGCCAAGACAAGGCGCGACGCCTTCCCAATACCCGCCGCCGATTTAACCATCGGATGAACTCGCGGGCTTCCTTCTTCACGGCCGACCTCGTGAGTGGCTATCACCGATTCGATGCATCCGATGACATCGCCAAGACGGCCAGACTCACCACGCCACTTCGAAGTTCGTGGTTATGTCCTTCTGACTAACCAACGCACCTTCGACTTTCCAGCGATGATGAATGAAGTGCGCGTGACAATTCCTCCGCCACGGCCCCGGTATTTTTGACGACATTCGACGCATACCGCCCGGTCGAGCATCTTCAAGACGCCCGCCGCCCTTCAAGCGCCCGCACTCCACTCCTCTTCCCGGCGCCCAAATGCACATTTGCGAACGCCTGGTGGCATACCTTGCCACATCATCTCGCGACGGCCGCCATGGACCCATCTAAGGTGGAGGTCAGGCAGACTGGCCGCAACCGCGCACCTTCGCGCACTTCGCGGTTTTTACCACCGCCACTACGCGCTTCATCCACAACTATGGCGCCATAGCGCTCCCGACCTCCTTGCCAAGGACGATTTGGTTGGTCACCGCGGCTACTACGGCGCTCGAGGCGCTAAGGGTGCTCACCACAGGCCGGTCCTCCGCTTGCCCGATTTCCTCCGCCGTGGTGGAATGCGACGATCCGCTCAAAGCCGGGCAAAGCTTCACCAGTGGCGCCGGTCCTATTGCCTTCTTCCGGGCAAGCCCTCAAAGACGCCAAATTGGTCGATATGAGCTGGAGCTAATCGCCTTGTCAAGGCGCGCGCAGATCGCGACCTTATCTATGGCGCGCCGCTCACAAGGCGCATGCACCATTTCGCTTGAAGTTCTTATCGATCGCTTATCCACCATTCCGCAAAGATACTTGGGTCACCGCTTCTTGCTACGATTTCGGCGCGGAGTTCAAGCCCACGGTTGAACACAATCGCCGATGCTCTCGCCGTGATGAGGACGCGAGGCGGCGCGCAGGCGCCATCACCCGACTGATTTCCAAATCTTGACGACTCCGCCGTGAGGCGAGCATCTTCCGCCTCATCGCCAAGCGCCGAGGTGAATCGTGGCATCGCGGTGCGCCCCGGATAAATGGCGATGGATTGGTTCTTCACCGTGGCCGCATCTTCGTGCCGGATTCTTCGGTCCTCTGGCCGACCATTCTTGCCGCAGCCCATGGCGCAGGACATGAGGGTGTCCAGAAGACTCTCCATCATCTCCGCGCATCCTTCTACAATCCTCATGCCAATCGTCTGGTTCGCGATTTCGTCCAAGGTTGTATCATTTGTCAGAGGAACAAAACAGAGCACCTACATCCGACGGGACTCCTCCAGCCTCTTCCGGTGCCCACCTCTGTTTGGTCGGACATTGCTATGGACTTTGTGGAAGGTTTTCCCAAAGTCAGTGGCAAATCGGTGGTGCTTACCGTCGTGGACCGCTTCTCCAAGTATAGCCACTTCATCGCGCTTGGTCATCCGCACTCGCGACTTCGTGGCAAGCGCCTTCTTCACTGCATTGTCCGGCCCATGGCATCCTTGCTCCATCGCCACGATCGCGACCGCCTTCACCAAAGACGCTCGTCGAGCTCTTCGCGCCGCGGCGGAGCCGCGCTTAGCTCGCCATCCCCGCACGACGCAATCGGAGGTCACAAACCGCGCGTTTCTGGTCTATCTACGCTGTTCGCCGCGATCGCCGCGCACTGCTCGCTGGTCGCCGGGCGGAATTTCGCACAACACCTCTTATCGCATCGCACTTCGCATTTACTCCATTCCAAGTCATCTACGCCGCCCTCCGCCGACGATGATATCATATCAACTCGATCGCAAGGGTGGCGTATGACAAGCGCTGGAGGACCGTGATCTCTTCCTCGATCGAGATAAGAGAACGGTTACCCAGCGCAAGACCATATGAAGCACTCCTACCACCAAAGCAAAGACGAGATGTCCTGCTCAATGTTGATGATTGGGTATGGTTGCGCTTACACCACCGCGTCGCAGCAGCATCGCCGACAACCGGCAAGCAAGTTAACTCCACGCTACTACGGACCTTATCGCGGTGGCACGCGTGGGTCCAGCTTGCATATCGCCTCCGCCTTCCTCCAAGGGCCAAAGTGCATGATGTCTTTCACGTGGTCTTTCTTAAACCCTTCCACGGAACCTCCGCCGCCGTGGTACCGCTCACGGTGGCTCACGGCCGTCGCGTGCCTACTCCGCCAAGGTCATTCGAGCACGCCAACCGGCACATGGGAGCTTCTGGTGCGTTGGATCGGCTGCCCGGATTCTGAGGCCACTTGGGAGAAGCTCGAGACCTTCAAAGAAGCACATCCCTCATTCCAGCTCAAGGACGAGCTGTTTCTCCAGGAGGGCGGAAGTGTTGTGGACGCTTTTGTGGGCAAATTCTATACACGCCGCAACAAGAAAGCAGTGTCCACAACAGAGGGTTGAAAAGGGTTTGTTAGGACAGCA
Source organism: Dendrocalamus sinicus (assembly GCA_036346575.1). NCBI lineage: Eukaryota > Viridiplantae > Streptophyta > Magnoliopsida > Poales > Poaceae > Dendrocalamus > Dendrocalamus sinicus. The sequence continues at coordinate 92,308 of JAYEVI010000204.1, forward strand.
AAAGGGTTTGTTAGGACAGCAAAGGGTTTGTTAGGCAAGTTGTTAAGCCTGCAGGGGTTAGTTAAAAAGGGTAGTAGCTGGCCTATGGGCTATATATACATGTAAGCATCTGGGAAGAAAAGGAATGAAGAAAGAAAGTTCTTAAGTCTCAATTACCATAACATGAAGACTATTGTAAATCATTAAATATGATTATTGAAATAGAATGGGTTAAAAATATCAAATGGTGTACCAAAGAAATGAAGAATCGACTCACCTGCACTTTTCGGTTGATACTAGATCACCATCTACATAGCATCTCAGCTGGCTTCCTCCAGAGAAAGCTCTCCCTATTGTATGAGTAACAGAAAGGAATTTCCATTGCTTTGTTGGGAGGTTTAGAGGCAACAAAACACACTGATGCTTTTGACTGACAGACTGCAGGGGTGGAGAGTTCAAATTTGACATGAATACCAAAATCAAACTACTGCTATTTGATAATTAAAGTCAAGTAGCAAGTTCATGCCATGTAGATATAGATGTGTAACTACGACAAAAAAAATAATAATCAGGTTCTTATGGGGAAAATGACTGGAAAATTCTAAACCGTCTTGTTAATGTCTGCTACACAACTGGGAATACTCAATAGACAGCAAAGCGCCTAACAGTAGGCGCTAACAGAAACATGGATCATAATCATACTTATGTTAGGCATGGATTAAATCTCCTGTAAACCAGCATTACATGTTCAAAGATTAGTCAGTCAAATGGCAGTCATTTCTTCAAATTGTTTGTAAAACTTAACAAGGATTTTCATGATAATGTAGGTCAACCATTGTGTTGAATTTCACACAATTATGTTGCCACCTTGGCTAACGAATAACCATCTTCACAAATTAATCTTCTATTAGCTTGCATTACTTAATTGTTTCCCAATTTTACTGGCCAAGGAAATTATTTAATTAGGATATATTGTAGTTAGTTAATAAAGAAATGCTAGCATGGTTTAATAAATGTTTTCCAAAACTCACTAAATAAAGGCAGCAACCACCATTACCTCATAGATTAGAGCATTTTCCCAAGCATAGCTAAACATCCTTTTCCATTTTCTGTGAAAAGGAGAAAAGGCCCATCATACAATTCTCAGGGAAATTTTCCACTCTTAGCCAGCAGCAAAAAGATAAACCTTTATTGTAAGGCCATTGAACAGGCGATTTAATGTCAATACCCTGTTGAGGGGAAGAAAGTAGAATATCAGGTAGTCACCACATAAATATTCCACGAATGAAAAAAAAAATAGTCAAGCAGGTTTTATTCAGAACAATGAAAAAACTGTATAACATTATTTCAAAAAATAAACCTGTATAACACAATGGAAAATATGCCACAGAAGATTAAAATGAAACTGATCATTCAAAAAGTTATCACAAAAGACTACCAAAAAGTATTACAGTACTAAAAGATGAAAATAACTCACAGAATCATGACCGCTAAACTCAAAGAAAGCTTCAGGTCCCTTTTCCTTGAGCATGTGACTAAGACTTGTCAGAAGCAATGAACTATGCTTCTGCTTGACACTAATCTTCTCACCACGCAGGAGAGCAAACATTTTTCGAATATCTTTTCCACAAATACTGTGTCCACCAATAATCTGAATTAACTCGGCAAGTTTGATAACTGTGTCATCCCTTTCCTCTACTGAAAACCAATCAAGAAGAAAACTAAGCAATCCTCCTTTGAAACAAGAAGTTCTATTTGTAATAGACCCCTTGAGCAATTGTTGTATGACCACAAGCCCATAATGCTGAAGCGAAGTGCTGCTCTGCCAATTGGAAATCACCAACATTAAATAAATATATAAAAGAAAAATATCAACAAAACACAGATAAGTTATAAATATGTGCATGCACATCTGCACGCGCACACGTGTCTCTGTGTGTGTTGTGTGTGTGTGTGTGTGTGAGAGAGAGAGAGAGAGAGGCGAACCTTTTGTAGAACATTTAAAAACAGTATAATTGCATCTTCATTCTGAGAAAGAGGAAACATCAGGTTACAAATCAACTAACAATGCAGGTACAATTGAGTGAAGCAATTAAGTATACGAGGATGCCATGGCCTCAAAGATCATAAAAATTACTTACCATTATTATTGTTTTTTCATTTATCTCAAACGTCCCATCAACAAGCATGCCAAATAGGGCATCCAAGAGTTTCTGACTCGGAAGCCATTTACAGAAGTCCAATAGCAAGCTTTGCAGTGTTTGATAACCCACACCAACCAGCATTCTAAAAGCAGCCTGGATAAGACAAACCAGGATTTCAAAAGCACATCAAACAAGTATAATGCCTGAACCAGAGTAACTGAACTGGTTGCCTGAAATACAGGTAAGAGGCAGGAGTTCTAATTAATGTTTTCATATAAAAAGAGTTTTGTACACGAATGCTTGAAAAATATGGGAAATTTCTAACTTGCTGGATACCCCGGTTTCACCAGAAATCAGCTGGTTCCACAACAAATTGACCTTGGGGATTAAATAAAAAACCTAAGGTGCAGGTTCCATCCAGGAATGACCCAAAACTTGTTCTGGAGTACTGGGCCCAATACAGTTTATGTAAGACGTGTGAACTATAGCCAAATATTTTATTACCTTGGATTCATCATTTTCAGCAAGTAATACGGTCAGCGTCTGAAGGACATTAAGGACCAATTGCTCCCCAACTGCTTCATCAAAAGTTCCATTCAACAAAGAGACTATATGCAGGAAGCACTCCCATTGCGAAACAGATTTTGGTAATACTAGCAAAGATAGCAGTGAAAAATACATTCGTCAGGGATGATGTGGTATTAATGACGAGAAGAAACAAACTATGATAGTATGCAATTACTGGGTGCAAACCTATCTTTAAAGAAACGTACCGCACGATCTATCATAATGATCTCTCTCATGCTAACTAATAGATCAATCGACAATTCTGCAAAGTCCTTTTCTTTTTCTTTTGCACGAGTGAATGTCTCCAGATATTTGGAGCATAGCTGCAACTTTGCTGCATGATCTTGTGCTGATGATGGCGGCAACTGATTGTAAGAACAGGAGAGTGTTTTAGTTCCAAACAGTAATATCAAGAGCAACAGAAGGAGAGAAACAGAGTGAACTTGACTATACCCTAAATAAGGCAAGAACTTGCTCCAGCACATGCTTCCTGAGGTTTTCTTCTTGGAACAAATCAAATAAGCACTCAATACAATTGGCATTATGTAAAACTTGAATCCTTCCAAGGTCAGATATTGTGACATATTCCTTGAAAAGGTTGAACGCCAATTCCACACATGTAAGAGTATTCTTAATTCTCTCATCTGAAAAAGTAATCTGAACATTTTTTAATTGAGAACCATTTCCACTTAAGTCATCTCTGGGATGAGAGAGCTTCCTTAGTTCTTGTGCTTGAAGGCATGCAACCTTCAGGACTCTGGTAAGCACGTCCAATGACTTAAAAGAAGCTAGAGTTTGTTCAGTGGCGAGTTGTAAGATAACATGAAAGCTCTTAAGAATAGTACCAACCAATCCAGGACCATAAGTGCAACGTTCAAGCGCACCTAACAATGCTGAGCATTCTGGCTACAAACAAAAGAATAATATTTTAAAGAGAAGAATGTAAAACAAAATGTCAGTATTAAAATTGTGTAAAATGGGCAACATCTTAGGTAAGATAGGAGAAATTTTGGATACCAGGTTATTTGTGTTTTCACTAAGTGTTGCAGCAAACTCCAAGAAGGAAATAGCTTCCGCTTGAAGAATGTTGACGTCAGCTTGATTAAAGCTTTGGAACCAGTTGATTTGGTAGCATCAATAACATGGTCATTCTGTGTCTCATGAACAATCTGATGAATGTACCCACAGATGACCCAAAGTAGAAAATTTTCTGAGAATATCAAATCCCACAAACCTCCGCCCAAAAGATTTGAGTAGATCTGGTGCTGAAATGAGAACCTTCCTAAATGTGCAGAGCATGTAATGCTGTAGGGTATTTGTTAAAATCCTGGAGAGTTAGTCAACACAAAAATAATAATAATTCATCAGCAAAAGAAATTTAGAAACAAAACAGTGCCATTAAAATACATAGATATTCAATAACTTGAAAAAGCTTCGCAAACATGATACTTCCTTACAGACAAAGCTGTTGACCCCAAGGAAAAACATGATAGCCAGAACAATGAATAATTTAAACAATGACAAGGATTAGATAGCAGATACTACCAGATCAGCAGCACTTTGGAATATTAATCACATGTTGGAAAGTATCTACCATAATATTGGAATTGTCATTGGTTAAATTTTGTAGGACTGACTTTTTTTTAATTAATTTGATGTCTGTGCAACATATCTTAGTTTGGGAAACATCTTATATGAAGCCCAATACACCATCATGATAAACTGGAAATATTGAAAGCTCATCTAGTCAACAAATATGTACATCCAACCAAAGGAGAATAATAACTTACCTTATATGGTTAGGCAATTCTGTTTCGCTAGCACAAGCTTTGATACATGGAAAACTGTCGAAACAACTTTTATAATCCACCTTGCGCATTGCTCCCAGTATGCCAATGAGATGGATAGAGAAATTTGGCTAACATCAGTGGCACCAGGACAGTACCTGATCTCCTTAGGAGGAAGAAGGAAAGAGCAAAGTGTCATGCTTAACTTTACAGAATACTCATTCCATTCGGCTGTATCAAGAATATCCACAGGACTGGAGAAAGATTCTAATGTAGGTGATGTCCCACTGCTTTCTTTATCAAGTTTCCAGTTGGGCACTTGAGGACCAAGAACCTTTTGCTGATGAAACTCCTGAAGCATAAATGCAGGCAAACAGATGCTGTTTGCAAATTTATGTATCCGCCCATTTTCACATAAGAATTGCAAATTGTTGACATTACCAAAACTGAATAAACAGTCAAGGATCCAAGAGAAACAAATCATGCAAACATTACAAGTAAAGTTAACACTACCAGCCCATGCCCACTTCTAATCAGAGCTCTTTTGTTAAATAGGAGGTTGGCATATTCAGTATGTATGCGCCTATCATTGCTCCAAAGGGCAGAATCTAGAAAAAAAAAAATAACAAAGTATTATAACTGAATGCACTCAATTTTCTACTTAAAAAATGATGCAACAGGATACACCGCCTCCCTCAGGATTTCCAAAGATAGTATCTGAAGCTGGAGAATGCCACTCCTGCAAAAGCATGTTATGTTAGAACACAAGAATGAAACAGAACAGCAGACACACAAACAATATCAGATAAATGGCAGATTGTTGTCACAGTGTGCATCAATTTATAATGGCAAAACTGCTCCTATTCAACACTAGATACTGGGTAGCTAACAAGACAATAACATTACTATCAAGTTCTGTCCGTTCAATCAAAAGGGAGATGGGAGAGCTTGCTCTTAAATGCAGTACAGTGGCAAGTAGGCAACAGTAGCTGTTGTTAAGCGGAAGCTATGGAAAATGTATCAATCATACAGAAATTAATCTCGATGCTTGACAGAACAACTGAAACGAATGGAAATAAAAGCATGACCGCATAACCAGAACAATGGTACGGCAGTATGGCACCAAACAAAGGGGCAGAGCTAAATACCCCCCTAAAGGCACAATTCCTCCCCAGATTTGAAGAATTATATTAGTCCTTAAGAATATTATGTTTGCCTAGAAAAGTAATCTGCTATATTTTGTTCCTTCTCACTAATCATAACTATCGCTCCTCTTTTTCCAACTTTGGAACCTCCTGCATCGAAGGTCTGGTTTTGCCACTGCTGAAACACTTACCTTTCTTCACTGGGGACAAAAGAATGCTTTGAGACTGAAAATTTGCTTGATGGTAGTCCCAGTCCGTCTAATAGAACCTCCAGTCCTCCAATGCTTCTGAAATGATTCTGTGCACGAGTATTTTCAGATATTGTTGATCTCAGAGCATACAAAGTTATAAAGTGAAGTGACAGGTCAGTCCACTGCTCTTTCAAATTCAGTCTTCGAATGACCCTTAAGAGTTCTGCAACAACAATTTCAGATTTGTTATCTGTAAGATAATAACAATGCAAAAATGCAGGTTAACTGATATAACATCAGAGGCTTCTGAAGAATTCACTGGCAATGCTTTTCTTGGATGCACTACCACCTGATGCATATAGAAAACTATGCTACCTAGGTATAGAAAAATATTCTATTCGCACCGCTTTACAACAACTTTAAAAATCTATTTGCTACCATGTTTACTCATCCAGATTTATTATAATTTGTATCTCTACATTCAGGGCTGGTTCACAAGTTGCTGAATTCTTTCCACAGTCCTGCCAAAACAAATCTTCCCTTTTGGTCCCAAGTTATTTGGGAGTGCCAGGACCATTCATCTCATATTGTAATTTCTGTCCCACTCTTTAGTTTCAGAGTAGAACCAGCATGTCATCATCATCCTTTTTTCCATACTTCCTGCAATATGTTTCTGGAAAATAGAAACCATGCAATGCTCTTGATAATTAAAAGCAAACTCTTTTGAGTAAACTGGACATATGGACCATGCTATCAGAGTTACTCAACAACCTAGTTTGCATTACAGACTAAGATCAACTGTCCCAAGCAAGTATTGAATCAAATTTGTGAACAATATAATCGAATATATATACACATCAAAAAGATAACTTTACCTACTAACCAATTGACACCACCAGCTTCCATAACTGAAACAATGGCCTTTTGCTGCCAAGTTCTATCAGAAACAATGCTTTTTGTAGTACTTGGCATAACTGTGGCCACATAATTGTTTGATGGGGTATGCTCAGTGGTATTGAAAATCCGTGGAATCCTTGTTACCATTGGCTCCAAGTCCATGAAGTTTGAAATTATTGTAACGATGTATACAAGTATCTTTTGTATCATCCTCATATTTTCTACAGTTTTATTAGACAGTTGGTCATCATGCAAGCAAACTGGTCAAGGTCTTGAGCTTTACAACTGTGGCTGAATATACAAGAGAAAAGGCCAGTTAAAATATGATTCATTATAGCAGTAATAATATCACACTATCACAGCTATCATAATCTATGCTACAACAGTGAAATTAGTAACAACGAAAAAGGAATAAAGGGATCGAAATGAATCTAGAATGATTACTACCCAACAAAATAATGAATGTACCTTTCAAAAGAACAGTGACCTTCTGCACACCTCCATAATAACTAAATACTCTACAATTATGTACTGAGCGAGTAACAATTGTCAAGCACTCCAAAACAATCAATCCTTCGGTGCTTACTCCCAGGTCTGTCGATTGCTCTGAAAGGTTAGAAGAGGATTCTGCACAGCTGCTGCCTACTAATGCAAGAAAACAAGTAAGATCTCAATCATCACTGACTCACTGTAGTTGCCAAACCAAATAAACTACTAAAAAATCAACAATTGCCACACGGTCACAATTTGTTATAGACGTGGGCCTTGGGCCAGTCGGGTTATTATTAGGAATTAGAGATTGGTTTCTATTCGAGTTAGAGATTAGTTTCCTCGTGTTAGAGATATAATTAGAGATATGATATTAGTTACTATATCTGTTAGAGATATGATTGGGATTAGATTCCATCTGTTAGGGGGAGCCGTCTATATAAAGGGGCTACCGCATGCTATTGTCATAAAGCAGAATAATAACAAAGTCTTCATCGTCTATAGTCTCCTCTCTCTCCCTACGCCGACTCCATCCGGCCATCTTCTTGGTGGTGTTTACCCGTTATGAACTAAGATTCATAACAATTTGGTATCATAGCAGTCGATCCCTTCCCACGACTTCTGCTACCATGGTTTTCGGTGAGGAGGCCAGTTCTGTGAGTGCAATGCTTAAGGCGATCCAGGAGCAGATGGCCGATATGAACTCCCAGATTGCAGATTTGACACGGCAGAGCATCGCAAATAACGCCGACTGCAAAGACTTAAACCGGGAGTCTAGGCGCCGCCACGCCCACCGGCCGCATCGCCCAAACCGAGGATTCCACCGTCGCAGCTGCCTCCCGCAGCTGCTTTTTCCCGGCCCGCTATCTCGCCCAGCTTTCACATGGGCGCCGAGGAGTTCTGGTCGCTCCCGCCGCTTCCGCAGCAGTTTTCTCCACCCCGCCACGCCGCCTCCCGGCCGCCGCCTCAACCCCACCCGAAGCCGCCACCGCCGACGCCGCCGCGCCGCCACCGCCAAGTCTACTCACATCATCTTCATTCGGGGAGAAGCCGCCGGCCAACAATCACGCCAAAGACGGGCGCCGCTGGTCCCGGCCGCGCCTCGCGGCGCATCGGCGCCGCTTCACGCCGCCAGCCGCCGCCGGCTCGCAGCCTCGCGGTCGCCGCCACAAGACGGTGATCTTCGCCGAAGCGCCGCCTTCAAGGCGCCGCTGTTCGGCGGCTTTCCCGACGACGGCCGCAGCTTGCCACCGCTGCCGCTCGGCCGCCTCCGGCCACGCAGCCTACTCCGCCGCCTTCTCCGTCCGAGAAGCCGCTGCCGCCGGGCCGCTCGCTGGCCGCCGCGACCGGGGCAGGATGGGGATCCGCTGCCCCGCCGCCGCCGCTTGCCACCGTCCGATCCGGCCGATCCGCTCGCGAAGCCACGGCCATGGATGATCCGCTGTTACCCGGCCGCCGCCGCCGAAGCACCGTCCGATCCGGCCGGCCCGCTCGCTGAAGCCGCCGCTGTTGCAGCCGCGTTTCATCGCTTGCTCGCAGCCGCCGCCAGAAGCCGCTTCGCTGCCGTTGCCTCACTGAGAACCGCCGCCGGCCCGCACCGGCCGCGCTGCGCCGGCGCGCCGCTATTGCCGATCGCAAAGCCGCTGCTCACCCGCCTAACGAACAATGCATTCAGGTGTGTCGTGGTTTTAAAACCGACCGATTGATAAATCTTTTCCAAAAACGAAAAAGAAAAAATAAATTTCAAAAAATTTAAAAACAGCTTATTTTGCGTGCATTATATTCCCGGCGCGCACTTCGCTCAGCCTTTTCGTTGGATCTCGCCACCAGTATCCATCCGCCGCAGCACTGCTACCGCTCGTTTTCTACATCGGCCGAAGGTTTTCCATTCGCCGCAGTCTTCCATCGGCCGCCTAGCACCGAGGACAAGCCGCATGTCCGGGAGGTGTAGTGTTATAGACGGGCCTTGGGCCGCCGGTTATTATTAGGAATTAGAGATTGGTTTCTATTCGAGTTAGAGATTAGTTTTCGTGTTAGAGATATAATTAGAGATATGATATTAGTTACTATATCCTGTTCGAGATATGATTGGGATTAGATTCCATCCGTTAGTGAGCCGCTATATATAAAGGCTACCGCATGCTATTGTCATAAAGCGTAATAATAACAAAGTCTTCCTCGCCTATAGTCTTCTCTCTCCCTACGCCGACTCCATCCCGCCATCTTCAGTGTTTACCCGTTATGAACTAAGGTTCATAACACAATTGCTCATTGTTAACTGTATGTACAATGTAATTATTCTTTTTTCTTTTAGTGTAACACCATATCAAGAAATGCACTTCCTAAAACCTCAAGAAAAGAAGTGAAAATGTTCAATGATAGTTCAAAGTTGGAATAAGTAGCTAATTCAAGCCGCCTAGCCCCACCTAGTACATTGTGTCCTTAAACCAATCTTATAACTTCTACCACCTTGAAAGCATCTCACAAACATTAACAAAATGCTACAATCTTGTCCAAGCACCCAATTTTAAACAGATAAATTAAAAATCGTTTTTAGCATCGATGTGATTAGTGGATACCGTAGAGAGATGAAGTTGGGGCACTGGCCACACTCTCAATGGGAGAGGGCGCTATATTTATAGGCAGCAATGCCGCTATATATGGCAATTTACAAATACAAGGACAGAATAAATCTCGATCCTAATTGATCGCATCGCCTAATATACAATATACATTCCTATTGCCTAATACCGCCCCACTAAGCGGAGGCTCGCGACGCACAGCCGGTTCTCAAATCAGAACAGTGGCGTTGTGAGCCCTTTCGTCATAATGTCGAACCGATGAGACGAAGGAACATGAAGGACCCGACCGCGCTGGCGGCCACCTTCTCGCGCACAAAGTGAATGTCAATCTCAATATGCTTCAGGCGCTCGTGGTGGATCGGATTGGCCGTCATGTAGACGGCGCCGACGTTGTCGCAGAAGACCACCATAGCCGGGCAACAATATGGAGCTCTCAAGGAGTTGCCGCAGCCAACAAAGACTCGGCCACAACGTGAGCCACAAAGACGGTATTCTCGCCAAAGACTAGAGCGGAGACCGTTGCTTGGCGCTTGGAGGACCAGGAGACCAGTTGTCGCCGAGATAGACGCAGGCTGTGGACCGCTCGAGTCGTGGCAACACCGGCCAAGATCGAGTACGCGGTCGCTGTCTTGATGGAGCCGCGCCAATGCGAAGACCGAGGATAGCGTGTTCTTCACATAGCGCAACGCGCTGATCGCGCACGCTGGGCTCTCTGGCGCATGAAGAGACACACCGTTGAATCGCATAAGCCAAATCAGACGCCGCCGTAGTCGCATCAAGAGCCCTCGCTATGCTCCTCGCACTCGAGCCGCCCTGTTTGACGCTTGTCGCCTTCATGGGCGGAGAGCTTGGCCTCGAGTGTCAGGTTGCCGAGGATGACACTCACCATGCCCGCCCACCGAGGAGATCAACGCAGCATCGCCTGCGGACAGAACAGCCGCTCGGAGGCGCGGTGACGGCGATGCCGAGGAAGCGCAAGAGCACCTAAGTCGGCCATGGCGAACTCGCATCGAGTCGCCATGAGTCGCCGCAGTAAGAGCAGAGTCGAGGCGCGAGGATGATGTCGCCGACGAGAGTAGCAGTAGGCGAGACTCGCCCCCGCGGAGAACAAAGAGGACGGTTTCGGAGGCGGAGGCGACAAACCGAAGCCGCCGGGAAGGCCGCGAACCGGTACTAAGCTCGCGGGCTCGCTTCACCGCACAGGACTTCGCAGGAGACAGACGGATTCAGCAGCGCGGGTCGACGAAACCCGTGGCCGCCGCAATAGACCGTCTGCGAGCGGCCGTGAAGAAAGGCATTCTTCACGCCCGCTGTGGATCGGCCAGCGCGAGAGGCGAATGCCGAACGGTCCGAATGGTGGCCGCTTGACCACCGGATCAAGGTTTCGTCGAGTCAATGCCTTCGCTGAGAAAACCGCGACCACCCAGCCGGGCCTTGTGACGAGCGAGGACCCATCGGCATGGAATTTGTGCCGAAAATCCACTTGCCCGTCACGACGCTCGCGCCAGAGGCACTAACAAGACGCCAGTGTTGTTGTCGATTTAGGGCTCGGTACTCATCCATCATCGCAGCCGCCGCTTGGCATCGGCCAGCATACGCAGAGTTCGCCAGAGGCGATGGCGAGAGGCGGGAGGTGGCAAAGAAGCCCTCGTAGCTCACACGCGGCGGCGCCGGCCCCGTGCGTGAGCGCGAGATGGGTTGCGCCACGACCACTGGGGCGCCGCGCCGCAGGGCACTGATGGCACAGCACCGGCTGGGTCGCCGATCAGAGGTCCGGGAACGGAGCCACTGGAGGCTGGCGTGGGCACGTGACCACACCCGCCCGGGTTGGAGAAGCCGAATCGGGCTAGGGGACACAGGCCGCGCCTCGTGCAGAGAAGAGCCGGTCCACCATCATCGGGAGGCGCCGCACGCCCAAGGTGGATGAGCAATCGCGGCCGCCGAGGAGGACCTCCACCGCAGGAATAGTAGAGCAAGGCACCAAACCAATCGTTGTTCAGAAGGAAATCCAGTGAGCGAGGAATGGGATGATGCCGCGTGGAAAAGGAAAAACAAGCTCATCGAACACAACATGACGAAATAATGATGCGTTGAGTTGTCGTTAAGACACCGATAACCCTTATGAGAGGATGGATACCCAAGGAAAACGCATGCCGCGGAGCGAGGTGCGAGCTTATGCGGAGGCGGCTCGTAGGTTTGGGTAGCATAGGCACCCAAAACACAAAGGTGGTCAGAGCGGCTACGTCCATGGAGGCGAGCGAAGGGAACCTCATGGGCTATGGAGGAGGAAGGGCGCTGTTGAGTAAGTAGCAGCGGCAAAGAAGAGCCTCACCAAGCATGCAAAGGCATGGAAGCGTGGAGCAAGATGGTGCGAATTGAATTGTTGAGGGTGCGGATGGTGCGCTCCGCCTTGCCATTTTGAGAGGAAGTGTATGGGCGGAGAGACGGAGAAGTGTTCTCGAGCAGCAACAAGAAAGTGGTGGTGGTCGTGTTGACGAATCGGTGCCATTGTCGGTTTGGAAGCATTTTACGTGGAGTTTAAATTGGGTTTGTGCAAGAGCCGTGAGTTCAACTAAGTGTTCATGCACTTGATTTGCGCTGAGAGGAAAACCCAACAATAGTGACTGAATCATCCAGCAGCACTAAATAGTATGAAAAACCGATATACTAGGGATGGGAGAGGTCCAAACATCACAATGAAGTAGTTCAAACTGCATGAGTACAAGACTAAGAGGCACCAAGGGTAGACGCGATGCTTGCCTAGTTGACAGGAATGGCAGAGGAGCGGTCTACTTTATTACAGAAACAAGCATGTGTTTTATTTAATCGGTCTAATGCAAGCAGGCTGGATGGCCGAGACGCTGTGCCACAGTGGTTGACAAAACAACCAGAGAGCATGCGAGGAGGTGCCGTGGTTGGAGGGATAGCAGTGTGGTGTGAGGTCGCCGGACTATTGCAGCGATGAATCACGCGCCCCGCTCAGGTATCCTTAATGAAAAACCAAGAGCATCAAATTCAAGAGAGCAGCGATTGTCACGGTGAATTGACGAACGGATAAAAGATTACGAACGAGGGACGGGCGACGAGAATGTTGTTGAGGAGAAGTTTGTCGTGGCTGGGTAGGATGGAGCGACTTCAGACGGACCTAATGCTAGTGCCATTGCTCATCGTTATAGAGGAGGTGGAGGAAGGCGCCGAGGAGCATACCATCTAAGACGCCATGTGGGACGGCGCCGAGTCAACAACCCACGAGGCCGCTCGACAGCCAGTGCCGCAGGCGCAATGAGGCCGGCCGAGTCCCATGCCTGGCACCGTTGTTAAGCGAGGAGACTCGACGGGGCGAACGCCGTGCGCGCTCGAGGAGGCACCAGCACCCTCGTTGGCGTGGGCGCCGCGAGTGGCTGCCTGGGCGCCGAACGGCTCGTCGCGCCCCAGGAGGTATGACGCGCCGCCGGAAGTTGACACGCGCGCCACCCGCGATCAAAACCCTGTGGCCGGGCGCTTGTTGTCGCGCCGAGCGTTGTCGCGGCGGCCGCCGTTGCCGGCCGCCGCCGCCGCGGCGCGCCGCCGCCAGATTCACGCGTGGACGCCAGCAGGGCGCCGCTGAAGGCGCCGGTGCGGTCGGGCGGCGCGACCTTGTCCTCGCTCGAGACGCAGCCTCGAGGAGGAGTTGGTTCTCGCGACAAAGAAATGAGAGGTTCTGGCGCGATGTTGTTTCGCGACGGATTGGTACTTCGCTGAGGCCGCGAGCGTGTTGAGGACGCAGGTTGGGCTGGTGATGGTCCGCCCGACGTCGCAAGATTGTCGGCAGCCTCCTTCATGCGCACGCAGACTCGCCGACGGAGGAGGCGCCGGGTCATCGAGTGGAACTCGTGATCAGAAGACCGCGCGGCGCCTTGTTAGCTTGGTACAGTCGGCGATGGTCGCCCAGAGCCGGCCGGGCGCTTGTCGGGCGCCGGCCATAGCGAGGTTGAGGATGGAGCCGAGACGGCGTCAAGATCCACCTGCGGATGCAAAAGTCACCGCACCCATGCATCATCAATGGCGCAGGGAGATGACAAGAAGGTGCGAAAGCAGCCCAAATTTGCCACACATGGCGTGGAAGGTCAGGACCACTTGGTGTAGTTGGAGGTCGCACTGAGGGTCATGGGGATGTGGGTCTTCACGCTACGAGCATAGGGCAAACGGTGAGTTGATGGCGTTAGCCATGGTCGAGAGGTGGCGCGGCGAGGATTCAGAGACATGTTGGCTTGGCTGATGGGCGCAGCAAAGAAGGTTGGGGCGGCGCCAGAGAGAGCGCGCAGGTTTGGGAAGGAGAGGAGGCCAAGATCAGATTGCTCGATACCATGTAGAGAGATGAAGTTGGGGCACTGGCCACACTCTCAATGGGAGAGGGCGCCTATATTTATAGGCAGCAGCTGCTGCTATATATGGCAATTTACAAATACAAGGACAGGAATAAATCTCTGATCCTAATTGATCGCACTGCCTAATATACAATATACATTCCTATTGCCTAATAGATACAACTGCTGCCTAAGTCATGTGATTAGTGGATACAACTGCTTCCTAAGTCATATATATGATATACCCCAAGCCTGGCGATTGTTGTGCTCCTTTTTTAGCACAGTTGCAGTATTAAATCACTCAATCACACAATATGCAAAGATGTTCTGACTTCTGACGGACATATGACTGGCAGCTTGAAAAGGTACAAGATTAATGGTGGGTGCAAACATCAAAAGTCGTATGCTATACTATAAGAAAGGGGTGGGGGATGCATAAGCAAGAAAGATATCATTTCTTCAGTAGATCCACTTACTCTCAGTGATAAATGAAGTTATTTGAGAAATCTCCTGAATGAGAATAAGGATGACCTCAGAAGGATGCCCACTGGAGCATCCTAAAACTGTATCATCCGATACTGATTCTCGATCAATTGATTGCTCAATATGATGTGCCTCCCAATCTTTAAATGCTTGTATGAAATGCAGGACAAATATTTGCAGGGATTTTTTCTTTTCAGCCTATGAAATTGTTGACACGAAAAATGAGGAAACATGGTCACAAATTATGAAATGAAAATATAGCTCATGCCATAAAAAAACTACAGAATTTAAATACTGTCATAAGTAATTGTGTTATGTTATTGTCTTGCTGAAAGAAACATAGAGGTGTGCAGTTCCATTCTTAAAGTGAGCTACGTGGTCTAAGAAGACAAGTTTGTTGATTCATTCATGATTTTGAACATCTCCTCTCCTAATACAGGATTCTCAATGAGAAATTAATCAAATTACTCATCGATAAAGCCATCTCATGGACAAGTGTAAACAAGACAGGATGAAGTATAGAAACTCTCTATCGACTATCATGTTGCACCAAAATTGGGAGATGTTTTCCTGAAATTTTGAGACTACGATCTGCATTATGCAAGATGTTTACTTGCTAATTAAAGGACTATGTGACATTATCTTCGATGTAGTCTAAGCAAAAGTCTGTAAAGGCAAACCAGCATTCTCAGATCAGTACCTTGTCGATGGCATTCTCGTAATTTTGCCAAAGCACGTTTAAGACTCGCTCACCACTGTCACTGGAATCATACATAACACAGGGTTAGGATAAAATAGCTCTATCAGATTGTGACCTTAAAATACTACTGCAACTGCTAGTAGATTCCATTAAGATGCAACCCATGTAACCTTAGCAATAATGCGAATAAATCTCAACAGAATTTTTGTCAACATTCTAAAATCCCAGGACGTCACGAGCTAACAATTGGTGTACATAGGCATAGCAAACCAGAGTAATCCACTCAACTACCTAACCGCCAAGGATTTAGTGTGCCTACAGTAAAATGCTAGATAGGCTACTTCTACTATTCAATCATGTGAGTATGTGACCATCCGGCCTATTGAAATGGAAAAGGATGAGTACATTAAACAACATAACTACATCATAGTGTTATCGTTCTACAATGAGTTAACAGTTAACATGTGTAGTTACTTCCACATAACCATGCCATTCTCCCATCAGCAACAGTTGATACCTCGAGGCTTCATCCAAACAACAGTTTGAAAAATTCTAACACACTGAAGCAAACTAGAAAATCTAGCACCGATCCGTCACCATCCAAGACGAGCTCGAATTCGCTAGCGCGCGCAGCAACACATTCAGCCATGCAAGCTAAGCAGCCATCCACACCACAACTCACACAAGCAAGTCGCATTTCCCAAAGCAAAACGAGCCACTCGCGATTCGCGCGGGTTGGGTTGCGTACCTGAAGCGGACCCTAGGGGACGGCGCTGCGGCGAGCCTGACAGCGGAGGAGGGGGAGCCGTCCCCGCCCCCGCCCCCGCCCCCACCGGCGCCGCCGGCCCCCGGCGCGGCGGCCGCCGACTTGCGGAGGAGATCGGCGACGCCCTTCACGATGTTCATCGCCCCGATCCCAGGCGGCTAGCAGCAGCAGCAGCCCATCACCGCCGCGCGGGCGCGCGGAGAAGGCGGCGCGAGGGCGAGGCGAGCCTGTGCGGGATTCGATTCGCAACGCAACGCAAGCCGATCCCCGGGTAGTGACAGAAGTGGAGAGGGGGAGATCGCGTGAGGGGAATCGGAAATGCTTTGGTTTTTAGCGTGCGAGCTTTTTCATTAGTCGGATCGAGGAGAGGAGCCAGCCAGCCGGATAGGGAGGGAAATGATATATATACTTATAGTTAGTAGACACTTATAAATTTATTTTACACTTAAGTAGCCTTGTAATTTGCCCTATATTGATATACCCTTATTATTTTGCCCTCATTGCCCATTTAGCTCCTATTTTAATTTCTGTTTTTCATTTTGGGGCTGTAAAATTTCGCTTTACAAAGTTGTCCATTAAATGCCTAAAACATTCTCTTTGCTCTACTGTGGAAAATAATTTTACTGCATTTTCCTGCCCAAAAAATGAAAACGAAATTAAAATAGGAGATAAATGGGCAATGGGGCAAAATAATAAGGGGGCATGTCAAGTATGAGGCAAAATTACAAGGCCACTTAAGTGCGGAGCAAATTTATAAATGTCTACTAACTATAGGGTACATGTGTAATTTTCCCGATAGGGAGGGATCTGGGTTGGTTCTACAAGGAAGAAGCAATGGGGAGTTGGGAAGAGAGGGAAGTTCAAGGGGCAAACGATAAGATGTAAATATTGGCCGAGCTTCCTATAGTGGTGTGTAAGGCTATAAAGAAAGCTTGATGCATATGGGTTACTTAAGTTTAATTTATTCTATATTAGAATTTTAAATAAGTTGAACTTAAGTTTGATCTCGAGTTTATGAGTTTCACTAAACCGAGTTCAAATAATTCACAAGCCTTGATTCGAGCTTAAATAGTGATATATATCAACTCTTACTAAGTTTACTTGAGATAAACTCGAGTTCGAACTTTTTTATTGTTAAAAATTAGTATATATTTGAATTATTTTAACTGTCACCGAGTTTACTAGAGCCGAGCTAAATTCAAAATTTTCTTATTATTGAAAATTAGTGTATAATAAATTATTTTAACTATTATCGAGTTTCAATGAACTGAGCTTGAGCCTACTCAATTTAGACCAAGCCAAACTTAAGCTTAAATCTAGACTCAGATTTCAACTCGAGCTCAGCTCAAACTTCTATTGAATTAAACCACCAAACTCACTCGTTCTTGGGTCGGCGGATCTTTTGCCTTTGCGCTTTTTGCATTGGTGACCCTGTCAAATTTAGGATTCGCAATGTGCGAAGCCAGAGCGAGGATGTTAAGTTAATAAAGGCGATTAATACGTCGTTTCATTAAAAAAGACGATTAATATGGCCATGGTTCAGCTACTTGACACTGGTTTTGGGCCAATACTGTATCTGTGACATGTACAAATTGTAAGATCTTATTTAGATAATTTAGAGATAAATTATTGGATGAGTTATCTTTAGTTTTATCTATAGAAGACATAAAGGGTGCTTCACTAGACAATAACCGTCTATACTGTTATATATACTCTAAAATAGAGTCACATGTTCCACATAGTGTTGATTAAGTAGTTACGTGATGAACCAGTGAGCCGGGCTTGATCATGCATGTAATCTTTCGCCAGTTTTTTTGGAGCATCTTTCGTTGAGTATTTGTGTTTGGTTGGATGAGCTTTATGAAGCATTTTTTCTGACAAAGCCGCCCTGATGGAAATATGCAAGTTAAAAACGTGGAAGAAATACCAGCCAATGCAGTTCATTGTACATAAACCGTTCAAAGAAACCATATAAGGTAGCATTAGTGCACATGTGCAGGGAACAGGTGCAGTTTATGAGCAACATACAGGTTGTATTTCCGGGAAGAGATGTTTGAAAGTACAGATAACTGCCAAGACTTTTATGTAGTAGCTAAATGTAGATTATGTGCAGTCTGATTTAACAACCAGAAATATAAGTTATAGCAGCTCTTAAGGCCCCACTCATTTCAGCTTCGACTTATTTTTTACTATTCATAAATTTCGTTTTTTTGAACTTTTAGCTTTTTTGAGCTTTTTGCCGTTCTTTTTCTCGTATTCATTTACGTTGTCCGTGATGAACTATCATATTTTTCTATTTTTAAATTTTTAAATTTAATTACACCAAATAAGCCACCTTCAGCCATGAAAATTTCATCTCACATGCTGCATTTCAAACCATAAGTCACAAACTTTTCACCAACCGAAGGGGCCTAAAGGCATGCAGAACCATGCGTAGTAAACCGACATTTGGTCATCCGTCAATGTAATATTCGATTTTCGTGTCTTTTGAAGTTATTTAAAATAAAAATAATCATTTAAATTTTTGAATTAATTAAAACTTAATTTGAATTTTATAAATTAAAATGTTTCAATATGCATAAAGTAAACCTCAATTAAATCAAAACTTGCTTTATTTAGGTTCCTTGTGAGGCAAGGAATTGTTTATATTTTCTTGGATTTTTAGAGTTCAATTTCTATTTCTTTGAGCTCAATTTGAATTATCCTAATTTTGAAATTCAGAAATCCATAAAATCCCAAAAATCTTGTAGGCCAACTTCTTTTTCTTCACCCATCTCGCTTTTTCTCGACCCGCCACCCGCGCCCACCTCACCTTACCTCTACCAGCCTTCCTTAGCCTAACTCGCACGCAATGGTGCTTTAAGAGTCGATTTTTCTATTTTTTGAGCTTAGGCTACTGAGTCGATCGCATGGTGATTTGGGCTTCGCAGAATCGTCCATCTCTCGATTCGCAAAAATTCAGCTTTTAGCTTTAGGTTCATTTCAAGAAGGATTTTTATATAGTTTCTTTGCTTGTTTTCACGAATCAAATCTTCGCTAAATTTCTCATTAATCTAGAAAATTGTCGCGCCCAAACCGGCATACCGCAACGATCTTACAATTACATCACCAGATCCGAGGTTGAAGTCGTGTTCGTCAGACGAGAGTGGCATGGCGGAGGCCATGAGCTGTTGCATCTGGAGGTTGAAGTCGTCGTTCGTGATGGCCAACGACCCATAGACGCCACTGCTACCAAGCCACTCTCCTAAGACACGTAATGTGTCGAGGTCTCTCCTCCACCGCGCTTGCCACCCTTCTCTTCGCGGGCTTTCCATCAGCTGCATCTCGATCACAATGTGTCTATCATCGTTAACTACTTGCCAAAGGATTGAGCAAGTGACGTGACATTTTTGGATCAGATGAGCTCACCAAAGAAGCAGTCCCGTTTCCGCCATGGTGTGAGGTGGCACCACCTTCGGAGCGGCTGCTGCCGCCGCCGCTGAGGGTGGACGGCCATGCTGAGTCGTTTTGTGGCACACCACCAGGCATGGACCCGACCGAGCAACGCCGCACGGCCAACCATCGGTCCCGCCAGGACCAACATCTCGAGCAGCCCGCAGCCCGCAGGCGCCGGCCAACTATTGCCTCGGCAACGCGCTTGTGTCGTGGCAATCGCAAAAGCACCGCGGGTGACGCTTATCGCCATGCGAGGCCGAGTACATCATGACCTCACGCCGCGCATGCTAGGGAATCGCTCAGCGTTGATCGGCAACTTCTATGAGCGAGACGCCGCCGCGACAATCTACATCGACAATCGCCGGGCGATTCAATTGTGCAAAATCTGGTCTTCCATGGTCGGAGCAAACATATCGAGACACGCCCACTACATCCGGAGTGCGCCGAGGGTAGCCAAGTCGCCATCCACAAAATCCACACCGACGATCACCGCGATATATTGACCAAATCACTTTGTTTGCAAGCGCTTACACTGCGCTGGTTCTAAGGCGTTGTCGACATCAACCACAACTAGATTAGGGAGTAATGTTAGATAATCTAGTTAATTTTGCATGTCGCCATTACTTTAGTCTACATGTCTTCTATTCATAATGCATCTAGTGCATATCGCTTTTCAAGCAATTAGTGTTCTGGCTTTTTCTTGTAATAAGTAGGTTAGTTCCTATTGAACAAATGCTATATAAGAAGGAAGTAACAAATGAAATGTCATAGATTCTCGACGCCACAAAAATCTTGTGTTTGTGCGCGTTATTGCTTAAGTTATAGCCAAAGCTACGGTTCGCGAGACTCTAGCGAGTAGAAATTACAAGGGCTTGCAATGCCAAACCACTAGGAGTTCGTGTGAGTTTCTTTGAGCGCTTTTTTGCCTTGGTCGTTGAGTTCCACAGGCGACATCGCCTTGTCCAACACAGCCAAGCCAACACCAAGCATCGACACCGGTCAATTTTTCGTAGTCCTCACAATATAGCAAGGGGTGCAAACAAGAGTTAAGGGACGCCATCAAACAAATGGTACATGTTCATAACGAGGCACCAATGCAATGTACCTCTGCCCGTGATCGATGTTACGCGCGCAAGAGACGGAAAATTCATGTGCTTGGAGGATAGTGTTTGGAAAAGAGTTCTGGGATGGTTTCAGTGGCCTGCTTGGTTTGTGTCTAAATTTGTCATACCTAAACTTAGGGTATGTGTGGTCGCCACGTAAAGTGTGGCTAACAAAATCAAGCCACACTTGTGGCAAAGTTTGGCAAGAAACCGAGTCTATGACGGTAGGGGTGGTGCTAAGAAAGTGTGGCATGCCACGCTTGCGCCAATAAACCAAACAAATACCTAAAAACCGTGACACGCCTAACTTGTGGCTAGGTAACTTCGGTCATGAACCAAACAGTTCTAGCGCACTCCTATCAACAGGGGAAAGGACGCCTAATAAAGTCCGAGCCCAAGCCATTCTCGACGTATTCAATGGGATGTTTCATGCTTCCAACCGGATTATGTAATTATACCAGCCTGATAAGATTTGGCTCTCGCCATTTTTTATTTAAATTTTTATTTTTGATTTATTTTTATTACTTCTAAATTTCATTTTTAGATTTTTATTATTTTGAGTTTTTGTCGATTCTTTTCGTATTCGCTTATGCTTGTCTATGATGTGGCTAACCTGCTTTTTCTATTTTAAAATTTTCTAAAATTTAGTTATGTTAAATAAGTTACCATCGCTTATAGTGTAATTTTAGCTAGATACAGATATTTTTAGTTATAAGTTAGTTTATTTTAGCCCAACTAAATGATACCAAAATTGGCCGGGGACCAAGAATGGATAGAGAAGACCTGGCTCGATTTCATGGGAGAGCATGACAACGCCAAAGTTTACAGGAGGATTGGGCTTCCAGATATAAACTGCTCAACTCATAGCCGCTAGCCTCGCTTCTTTAGCGAGACAGGGGTGGCGCCTGAAGTTACAGGATATAAAAGAAGACAAATGTACCCTAAAGAAGTGACTGGGAGAAAGCGACAAAAGAGGTAGTCAGAAAGTTAGTCAACACCGTTGGTTAAGAACAAAGTATGAAATGAGTGTTATCTCATACTTTTGTATAAGTAAAGTACGTTTGTGTAAAGCCCGTGAGTTACCCGTGAGCTATCTGTAAAGTGGTATAAGGAATAAAGAAGTTTGCCTCGCAATTTACTGTGAACCTACTTTGTGTAAGAGAAGTGTAGCAATGTTTAAAAGACTACGCAAAGGATGGAAGAACCAACTCAGTTTGGACAGAAAATCAGAATAATACAATAGGAGTATGGACACTAGAACAAATAAATCGAACTGCCTCAAGGAATACTAAGGGAAAATTATAAGGAGTGTTGGTATATGAAGTACCTATAAAGGTTACTGTAAATAAATCAGAAAATTTACGTGCGTATATAAGACATGAATGATTTGGTATATACAAGGATGATATACGTACCCAAAAAAAGGGGGTATATATAAGCTCGAGCATAACAAGAAGGTTCTTAGAAGATAAAGATTTTAGCCTCATTCCTATTGAAGGCTAGATTGATTATAGCTCCAGCTTCTAGAATTTCCCAATAGAGATTTTCAACCATGCACACACCTCGTAAACAGGGACTAAGATGCATGTCAATACAAGACTAAGGATTATAACTTTTGCATTGAGATGCCGACACCAAGAAAAGTACACTACTTATGGCCTAGAATTAGTAGCCATAGCACATACATCGTCACCGAATTAAATTTCGACAATGAAGATGATTATAAATAATCGTGGATCAGATGTTGATAGTCAATGAAAGCAAATGCCCGACATGGTTATTAAGTGTTATTCTATTACGACCAAGAGATTCAATGTAATCCACTGGGAATAAACAAGAAACCTTGAGATCTCACGGCCACTCTTAATGTTGAATGAAGAGGAAATTCGAGATTCAATCATAAAAGAGACTCATACCTCATAGCTCTATATACGCTTTGATAGAATGAAGATGAACCTGCATTGAAAAAGGAATTTTGATGAGGTAATATGAAGAGAGAAATCTGTGGTATGTTGCTTATAACGTCTGCTAGAAAATAAAAGACAGATTACCACAGTCATAACTAGTCTTTGAATGATGAAGAGGAACAAAAGGGTATTGGTATGGATCTGTGTTACAGACTCCCGAAGACATAAAAAGGTATATGAGATTATGAGTAATCATGGGTCGATTGATTAGTACAACCACTACCAGGCAAGCAAACCTACCGAAGAGATAAAGTCAACAGAACCCTGCTTGACCATGGTAATGCTATTGCATAAGTTTCCAGATGAGATTACCTTAAACCAAGAAGCACAAGTCATATATGTGCTCTGAGAATATCTTCATGAAGTTTTGAGAGCCCAGATAACTGGAAAAGAACAAAGTACCAATGAAAGCTCACTTAACAGTCACCACTGGAAGCTTACCCTGAGTAAAACAAGATCTATGGAAAGGAATTGAATCAGAATAAGTTTTGTTTTTCACCCATTCTTTAACTCCGGTGAATCTTGGTCGAGATTCTTTTAAGGAGGGAAGGTTGAAACAAACCGATTTGCAAAAATCAAAATTTGAATTGATTTCCTCCTTCTCCTTTGCCCATCTCCTCCTAGCTCTATTATACACAAATCTCAAAGCTTCACACCCCTTAATCCTTGTCAAGACGGGCGTGATCACTGGTGGAAACGGAGGATTACGCGCGCAGATCGCTCACCGCCCGATTTTTGTCGCCCGCTCGATTTTTACCGCGCCTTCTTCCTCGCAAGATTCGCGCCGCGCGACGCCTCGCTACTCCAGTCGCTGCCACCGTCAGACGCTCCATAAATGCGCTTGCTCGTTGTCGGCGCCGCTAAGCTTCCCGCCACTCCCATGCCTTGTTTCGCCCCGCCACCACCTTTGCCCTTTCTCTCACGCTTCTCTCTCAAATGACAGCAGCCTCGCACACTCCTTGACCGCCGCATCTCGCGCCAAGGCGCCTGCTCACACCCAAACCATGACCGCCAAAACCACCTCCGCGCCATGGATTTCTCCTCTCCGATGCAACCGACCTTCCTCTATTTAAACCACCCCGACCCTCCCATTAGCCTTCATTGAAGTCCCCAAGCTCACCTACGCTCCCTATCCTCCCTCTCCTTCCAACTCCAGAATCCCAAAATTCCCAATCCCATGCCCTAGCGCAATGTCCCCTCTCCGCCAATTGTCGCCCACCCCTCCGCCTCGTAGCATCCCCACGCCCCTAGAACCTCCCCAAGCCTTGACCGCCTCTCGAACCCCATCTTCCCCGGCACCGTGAGCCGCCTCACCTCCAAAACCGCCACCGTGGCTAGCCTTGCACGAGCCTTCCGAGCCGGCGAACCTCATCGACACACATGAACCCCAATGAAGCTCAAGAGCCAAGCAAATTGCCCTGGAAGCTCCCACCCCGCAAATTTAAAATAGCCGCAAGAAAGGGAGCTCGCCGCCGCGATTGCCGCCCATCGCCCTCCCAACCACCCAAAACGGAACCCCTTAGCGCCTCAACCCGCCCATACTGCTGCCGCCACGCTAACCCTAGCACCGCCGCCAACCGCCGCCATCTCCTTCGTCGCATGCATGCAGCTGCTGGCCGGAGGAAGAAGAAGCACAGCGCCGCCGCGACGCGGTTGGACCTGGGCCGCCGCCCGCACCAGCGCGCTCGATCGCGCCACTCGCCCGCGCGCTGCTCGCCCGACCGAGCATGGCGCCGCGCTCGCCCCGCTCGACCGAGTCCGGCGCGACGTGTCTCGACCGAACCCGCCGCTTCGCGCCGATGCAACCGACGGGCCGAGCCGACGCGGTCGACTCCAACCAACTCCGCCTCGAACCCGAGGAACAAAGGCACCGAGCCCAATGAACAGTGTTGGACCCCAAACCCAAAATGCATATTTATACTCCCTGATTCGCTTTGAGCCCGCCAACCCAAATCCAAGGCCCATTTCCCATATAGCCTTCCTATAACCCAATTTCTCAATTTAATAGAGTTTTTCTGATTTCTTTTCTTCTTTTATTTTCTTTATTCCTAGCTCAATCCTTCTGCATGGAATTAACTTTATTTTATTTGTTTTATGTTAGTTTACAAAGTCAAGATTTCGCAAGAGCAGGAGAGAAAGCTCAAGTCCGCACTGCCCATCAAGAATACAAATTAATCAAATCAAAATCCGCAAGACAAGTCACACATATTTTTGAACATGTTGATCCTACATTTCCTAAGCTATTTATTTATCAGATTTTCATTATGTTATTTATGATCGTTATTTTATGTACAATCATGCTTAGAATGACATGATATTAGTTATGTCCTACCACCCAAAAGCCCGCTTTAACTTGATGGCCACATTCACCTTGACAAGACCTAGTAACATAAAATATAAGATTATTAATAACATGGTAGTTTAGGACCACATCGAATCTTCATATCGTTAAGGTTTGGTATTTGGTCTAGAGTTTTGGAAAGTTGGAAATAGGATAAATGAGGATCGCAGAGGTGGATCCAAGACCTTATCCTAGCGGAGGATGGTTGTGGATTGTGGTGCAGTGGTGTATCGAATTTGGGTTGTGCGTGGATGATGCCTCGTTAAAAATGTAAGGACTAGACCCTTATGCCGAGTAACTGACATAGTAACCGCCAACCACAAGCGCTGACTTTGTCAAACTTGACTTAGTCAAACCCGCTTAGTAATCGCCAACTTCAATTGAATCTCTGAATCGAAAGGGGAGACAGAGGGTGAGTTCGTATGGGGAGGGTTAACCATACAACCGTAGGGTCGCGATAAGTCGACGAGATCCGTGGGGTCATCCGGCTTGTCGAGATTAAACACCTACCGGGCGGAGTCTATACAAAGAATTGAGCAGTTGAACATCCTTGTTGTCTTAACTCTCCGCCGAGTTAAGGGATCTTGTGGTAAAGCAGGCAGCTTTGCAAAGTCATGACAAATGGTATTCGAACACGCCGTGCTTCCTGCTAACGGCCGTGTTTAATGGGTGAATCCAAAGAATGAGGCATAAGTAGTTTTGATAATAATTTGGAAAGGATGAATATTGATAATCAAGCTTGAAACCCTTTTACTTTAATGAAGTACATTTTCAAGGTTTTCAAATGGTTCCAACTAAAATCGCATCCACATAAAATAATAGACTTTATCCCTTTTTCTTGATATACCGTGCATGAAATTATTATTAAGCTCTGTGACTTGTTGAGTACAAGTGGTAGTACTCATGCTTGCTAAAAACATAAATGTAAACAACAAATTTTGAGGATGCGAGAGAAGACGATGAGGTGGTACTGCATTGAGATCAATGAAGCGTGGAATTAGGTCGCTTCTCCGCTCAGCGTGCTCGTGGCGCTTCGTTGTAATGTTGCTAAGGGCGCTGACCTTATCGTGTTGCCGCGCCGCATTGCCGATCGCCAAAGCCATTGCTCACCCGCCCTAACGAACAATGCATTCAGGTGTTTCGCGGGTTTTAAAACCGACCGATTGATAAATCTTTTCCAAAAACGAAAAAGAAAAAATAAATTTCAAAAAATTCGAAAACAGCTTATTTTTGTGCATTATATTCCCGGCTGCGCTACACTGCCTAGCCTTTTCCCTGGATCCGCCACCCGTATCCATCCGCCGCAAAGACCGCTACCGCTCGCCTTCTACATCGCGCGCCGGTTTTCCATTCAGCCGCCGCAGTCTTCCATCGCCGCCGCCTAGCGTACCGAGGACAAGCCGCATGTCCGGGAGGTGTAGTGTTATAGACGGGCCTTGGGCCACTGGTTATTATTAGGAATTAGAGATTGGTTTCTATTCGAGTTAGAGATTAGTTTTCTCGTGTTAGAGATATAATTAGAGATATGATATTAGTTACTATATCTGCTCGAGATATGATTGGGATTAGATTCCATCCTGTTGTGGGAGCCGTCTATATAAAGGCTACCGCATGCCATTGTCATAAAGCGTAATAATAACAAAGTCTTCCTCGCCTATAGTCTTCTCTCTCCCTACGCCGACTCCATCCCGCCATCTTCTCAGTGTTTACCCGCTATGAACTAAGGTTCATAACACAATTGCTCATTGTTAACTGTATGTACAATGTAATTATTCTTTTTTCTTTTAGTGTAACACCATATCAAGAAATGCACTTCCTAAAACCTCAAGAAAAGAAGTCAAAATGTTCAATGATAGTTCAAAGTTGGAATAAGTAGCTAATTCAAGCCGCTAGCCCCACCTAGTACATTGTGTCCTTAAATCAATCTTATAACTTCTACCACTTGAAAGCATCGCCAAACATTAACAAAATGCTACAATCTTGTCCAAGCACCCAATTTTAAATCAGATAAATTAAAAACGCTTTAGCACTCGATGTGATTAGTGGATACCGTAGAGAGATGAAGTTGGGGCAATTGGCCACACTCTCAATGGGAGAGGCGCTATATTTATAGGCAAAGAATGCTGCTATATATGGCAATTTACAAATACAAGGACAGAATAAATCTCTCGATCCTAATTGATCGATCGCCTAATATACAATATACATTCCTATTGCCTAATACCGCCGCACTAAGCGGAGGCTCGCGACGCACAGTCGGGTTCTCAAATCAGAACAGTGATGCTAGGAGCCCTTTCACATAATGTCGCCGAATCGATGAGACGAAGGAACATGAAGGACCCGATCGCGCTAAGGGCCACCTTCTCGCGCACAAAGTGAATGTCAATCTCAATATGCTTCGTGGCGCTGGTGGACGGATTGGCCGCCATGTAGACGGCTACGACGTTGTCGCAGAAGACCACCATAGCTCGGGCAACAATATGGAGCTCCCGGCGAGTTGCCGCAGCCAACAAAGACTGGCCACAACGTGAGCCACAAGACGGGATTCCGCTCAAAGACTAGAGCGAGACCGTTGTTTGGCGCTTGGAGGACCAGAGACCGTGTTGTCGCCGAGATAGACGCAGGCGTGGCGGACCGCTCGAGTCGTGGCGCAACACCGGCCAAGATCGTGAGTATGCGTCGCTGTCTTGATGGAGCCGCGCCAATGTGAAGACCGAGGATAGCGTGTTCTTCACATAGCGCACGCGCTTGATCGCGACGCTGGGCTCTCTGGCGCGTATGAAGAGACACACTGTTGAATCGCATAAGCCGATCGACGCGCCAGTCGTCGCATCAAGAGCCCTCGCTATGCTCCTCGCACTCGAGCCGCCCTTGTTTGATGCTTTGTCGCCTTCATGGGCGAGAGCTTGGCCCGAGTGTCAGGTTGTCGAGGATGACACTCACCATGCCCGCTGGCCGAGGAGATCAACGCGACCGTCGCCGTGGACAGAACAGCCGCCTTGAGGTGCGTGACGGCGATGCCGAGGAAGCGCGAAGAGCACCCAAGCTCTGGCCATGGCGAACTCGCATCGAGTCGGGCCATGAGTCGCCGCAGTAAGAGCAGAGTCGAG
The DNA here is from genome assembly GCA_036346575.1 of Dendrocalamus sinicus. Lineage (NCBI taxonomy): Eukaryota > Viridiplantae > Streptophyta > Magnoliopsida > Poales > Poaceae > Dendrocalamus > Dendrocalamus sinicus. Next base: position 120,340 of record JAYEVI010000204.1, read on the forward strand.
GCGCGAGGATGATGTCGCCGACGAGTAGCAGTAGGCGTAGACTCGCCCTCTCGTGAGAACAAAGAGGACGGTTTGAGGTGGAGGCGACGTAAACCGAAGCCGCCGGAAGGAAGGCCGCGAACCGCCGTACAAGTGCGGGGCTCGCCGCCCGCATGCGGACTTCGCAGGAGAGAGACGTGATTCGCAGCCGCGGGTCGACGAAACCGTGGCCGGCCGCAATAGACCGTCTCGCCGAGGTGGCCGTGAAGAAAGGCATTCTTCACGCCCGCTGGTGGATCGCCAGCGCGGAGGCGAATGCCGAGAACGGTCCAATGGTGGCCCGCTTGACCACCTGACAAGGTTTCGCCAGAGTCAATGCCTTCGCTGAGAAAACCGCGACCACCCGGCCGGCCTTGGACGAGCGAGGACCCATCGGCATGGAATTTGTGCCGAAATCCACTTGCTCGTCACGACGCTCGCGCCAGAGGGCACGAACAAGACGCCGTGTTGTTGTCGACGTGGGCCCGCATCATCCATCATCGCAGCCCGCCGCTGGCATCGCCGCAGGCCGCAGAGTTCGCCGCAGAGGCGATGGCGAGGCGAGGAGGTGGCAGAAGCCCTCGTAGCTCACACGCCGGGCGCCGGCCCCGTGCGTGAGAGCGGGCGAGATGGGTTGCGCCACTGACTCACCTGGGCGCTGGTGTGCCGCAGGGCACTGATGGCACAGTGCACGGCTGGGTCGCCGATCGAGGTCCGTGGGAACGGAGCACGTGAGGCCAAAGTGGGCACGTGACCACACCCGCCCGGGGTTGGAGAAGCCGAACTCGGGCTAGGGGACACAGGCCGCGCTTCTCGTGCAGAGAAGAGCCGGTCCAGCCATCATCGAGGCGGCCGCACAAATGGCCCAAGGTGGATTTGAGCAATCGCGGCCGCCGAGAGGACCTCCACCTGCAGGAATAGTAGAGCAAGGCACCGAAACCGAATCGTTGTCTAGAAGGAAATCCAGGGAGCGAGGGAATGGGATGACGCTCGTGGTGGAAAAGGGAAAAACAAGCTCATCGAACACAACATGACGAAATAATGATGCGTTGAGTTGTCGTTAAGACACCGATAACCCTTATGAGAGGATGGATACCAAGGAAAACGCATGCCGCGGAGCGAAAGCGAGCTTATGGGGAGGTGGCTCAGAGGTTTGGGTAGCATAGGCACCCAAAACACAAAGGTGGTCAGAGTGGGCTACCGCCCATGGAGGCGAGTGAAGGGAACTCATGGGCTATGGAGGAGGAAGGGCGCTCGTTGAGTAAGTAGCAAAGGGCAAAGAAGAGCTCACCAAAGATGCAAAGCATGGAAGCGTGGAGCAAAGATGGTGCGAATTGAATTGTTGAGGGTGCGGATGGTGCGCTCCGCCTGCCATTTTGAGAGGAAGTGTATGGGGGCGTGAGAGACTGAGAAGTGTTCCCGAGCAAACAAGAAAGTGGTGGTGGTGTGTTGACGAATTCTGTGCCATTGTCGGCTTGGAAGCATTTTACAGGAGTTTAAATTGGGTTTGTGCAAGAGCTGTGAGTTCAACTAAGTGTTGGCGCACTCTGATTTGCGCTGAGAGGAAAACCCAACAATAGTGACAGAATCATCCGTGCACTAAATAGTATGAAAACCGTATATACTAGGGATGGGAGAGGTCCAAACATCACAATGAAGTAGTTCAAACGGCATGAGTACAAGACTAAGAGGCATCAAGGGTAGACGCGTATGCTTGCCTAGTTGATGTGAATGGCAGAGGAGCGGTCACTTTATTACAGAAACAAAGATGTGTTTTATTTAATCTGGTCTAATGCGCAGGCCGGATGGCCGAGACGCTGTGCACAGGTTGACAAAACAACAGAGAGCATGTGAGGAGGTGCAAAGTGGTTGGAGGGATAGCGTGTATGGTGTAGAGGTCGCCGACTATTGCAACGATGAATCACGCGCCCCGGCTCAGGTATCCTTAACAGAAAACCAAGAGCATCAAATTCAAGAGAGCAAACATTGTCACTGTGAATTGACGAACGGATAAAAGATTACGAACGAGGGACGGCGACGAGAATGTTGTTGAGGGAGAAGTTTGCCGTGGCGGTGGTAGGATGGAGTGACTCTAGACGTGACCTAATGCTAGTGCCATTGCTTCATCGTTATAGAGGAGGTGGAGGTGGGAAGGCGCTGAGGAGCATACCATCTAAGACGCCATGTGGGACGGCGCCGAGTCAACAACCCACGAGGGCCGCTCGATACCGTGTGCCGCAGGCGCGAATGAGGCCGCCGAGTCCCATGCGTCGGTGCACCGTTGTTGGAGGAGACCGACGGGCGAACGCCCAGCGCGCCCGAGGAGGGGCACCGAGCACCTCGCTGGCGTGGCCGCCATGAGTGGTCGCCAGGGCGCCGAACGGCCTCGTCGCGCCTCCAGTGGAGGTATGACGCGCCGCCGGGGTTGACACGCGCGCCACCAAGCGATCAAACCCTGTGGCCGGGCTTGTTGTCGCGCCGAGTGTTGTCGCGGCGCCGCCGTTGCCGCTGCGCGGCCGTGGCCGCGCGCCGCCGCCAGATTCCACGCTGGACGCCAGCAGGGCGCCGCTGAAGGCGCGGTAAAGGGTCAAGCGGGCGCGACCTTGTCCTCGCTCGAGACGCAGCCTCGAGGAGGAGTTGGTTCTCGCGACAAAGAAATGTGAGAGGTTCTGGCGGCGATGTTGTCGCGACGGATTGGTACTTCGCTGAGGCCGCGAGCGTGTTGAGGACGAGGTTGGGCCTGCGATGGTCCGCCCGACGTCGCGAAGATTGTCGCAGCCTCCTTCATGCGCACGCAGCACTCGCCGATGAGGAGGCGCTCGGGTCATCGAGTGGAACTCGTGATCAGAAGACTACGCGCGGCGCCTTGTTAGCTTGGTACAGTCGCGATGGTCGCCCGTGAGTCGGCCGGCGCTTGTCGGGCGCCACCATAGCGAGGTTGAGGATGGAGTCTGAGACGCGTGCCAAGATCCACAAGGATGCAAGTCACCGCACTCCATGCATCATCAGGCGCAGGGAGATGACAAAGAAGGTGCGAAAGCAGCCAAATTTGCCACACATGGCGTGGAAGGTCGGGACCACTTGGTGTAGTGGAGGGTCGCAGCCGAGGGTCATGGGATGTGGGTCTTCACGCTACAGAGCATAGGGGCAAACGGCCGAGTTGATGGCGTTAGCCATGGTCGAGAGGTGGGGCGTGGCGGAGGATTCAGACATGTTGGCTTGGTCGATGGGCTGCCACAGAAGAAGGTTGGGGCGGCGCCGAGAGAGCGCGCAGTTTGGGAAGGAGAGGAGGGCCAAGATCGATTGCTCGATACCATGTAGAGAGATGAAGTTGGGGCACTGGCCACACTCTCAATGGGAGAGGCGCCTATAGTCCTGCTTTGTTTCACTTAAGATTATTATAATCTAGCTTATAGGTGGGAGATTATATAAGCTAACTTATAATAAGTCGATGGGAAATAAGTTATCAAGTGTTTGGCACCGATTATCGTAGTTACGATTGTTGTATTCGAATGTTTAAAGACTACAATACCCTTGAGAGAGAGCGCGGAGTTAGGGGTTGGATGAATGGCAAAGATGGGTAATATTTCTAAAGTTTTATGGTCATTAAGATAAAAGGTGGATCTATAAGCTGAAATAAGCTCCTTTTTTGAGCTTATTAGATTATAATAACTGGCTATTAGATTATAATAAGTTACCTTATATTGAGTGCTTTGTTTCACTTATAATTATAAGCTAGATTATAATAATCTTAAGTGGAAACAAACAGGCCTATATTTATAGGGAAAGCAATGCTGCTATATATGGCAATTTACAAATACAAGGACAGAATAAATCTCGATCCTAATTGATCGCATCGCCTAATATACAATATACATTCCTATTGCCTAATAGATACAACTGCTGCCTAAGTCATGTGATTAGTGGATACAACTGCTTCCTAAGTCATATATATGATATACCCCAAGCCTGGCGATTGTTGTGCTCCTTTTTTAGCACAGTTGCAGTATTAAATCACTCAATCACACAATATGCAAAGATGTTCTGACTTCTGACGGACATATGACTGGCAGCTTGAAAAGGTACAAGATTAATGGTGGGTGCAAACATCAAAAGTCGTATGCTATACTATAAGAAAGGGGTGGGGATGCATAAGCAAGAAAGATATCATTTCTTCAGTAGATCCACTTACTCAGTGATAAATGAAGTTATTTGAGAAATCTCCTGAATGAGAATAAGGATGACTCAGAAGGATGCCCACTGGAGCATCCTAAAACTGTATCATCCGATACTGATTCTCGATCAATTGATTGCTCAATATGATGTGCCTCCCAATCTTTAAATGCTTGTATGAAATGCAGGACAAATATTTGCAGGGATTTTTTCTTTTCAGCCTATGAAATTGTTGACACTAAAAATGAGGAAACATGGTCACAAATTATGAAATGAAAATATAGCTCATGCCATAAAAACTACAGAATTTAAATACTGTCATAAGTAATTGTGTTATGTTATTGTCTTGCTGAAAGAAACATAGAGGTGTGCAGTTCCATTCTTAAAGTGAGCTACGTGGTCTAAGAAGACAAGTTTGTTGATTCATTCATGATTTTGAACATCTCCTCTCCTAATACAGGATTCTCAATGAGAAATTAATCAAATTACTCATCGATAAAGCCATCTCATGGACAAGTGTAAACAAGACAGGATGAAGTATAGAAACTCTCTATCGACTATCATGTTGCACCAAAATTGGGAGATGTTTTCCTGAAATTTTGAGACTACGATCTGCATTATGCAAGATGTTTACTTGCTAATTAAAGGACTATGTGACATTATCTTCGATGTAGTCTAAGCAAAAGTCTGTAAAGGCAAACCAGCATTCTCAGATCAGTACCTTGTCGATGGCATTCTCGTAATTTTGCCAAAGCACGTTTAAGACTCGTTCCTCACCACTGTCACTGGAATCATACATAACACAGGGTTAGGATAAAATAGCTCTATCAGATTGTGACCTTAAAATACTACTGCAACTGCTAGTAGATTCCATTAAGATGCAACCCATGTAACCTTAGCAATAATGCGAATAAATCTCAACAGAATTTTTGTCAACATTCTAAAATCCCAGGACGTCACGAGCTAACAATTGTGTACATAGGCATAGCAAACCAGAGTAATCCACTCAACTACCTAACCGCCAAGGATTTAGTGTGCCTACAGTAAAATGCTAGATAGGCTACTTCTACTATTCAATCATGTGAGTATGTGACCATCCGGCCTATTGAAATGGAAAAGGATGAGTACATTAAACAACATAACTACATCATAGTGTTATCGTTCTACAATGAGTTAACAGTTAACATGTGTAGTTACTTCCACATAACCATGCCATTCTCCCATCAGCAACAGTTGATACTCGAGGCTTCATCCAAACAACAGTTTGAAAAATTCTAACACACTGAAGCAAACTAGAAAATCTAGCACCGATCCGTCACCATCCAAGACGAGCTCGAATTGCTAGCGCGCGCAGCAACACATTCAGCCATGCAAGCTAAGCAGCCATCCACACCACAACTCACACAAGCAAGTCGCATTTCCCAAAGCAAAACGAGCCACTCGCGATTCGCGCGGGTTGGGTTGCGTACCTGAAGCGGACCCTAGGGGACGGCGCTGCGGCGAGCCTGACAGCGGAGGAGGGGGAGCCGTCCCCGCCCCCGCCCCCGCCCCCACCGGCGCCGCCGGCCCCCGGCGCGGCGGCCGCCGACTTGCGGAGGAGATCGGCGACGCCCTTCACGATGTTCATCGCCCCGATCCCAGGCGGCTAGCAGCAGCAGCAGCCCATCACCGCGCGCGGGCGCGCGGAGAAGGCGGCGCGAGGGCGAGGCGAGCCTGTGGGATCTGATTCGCAACGCAACGCAAGCCGATCCCCGGCAGTGACAGAAGTGGAGAGGGGAGATCGCGTGAGGGGAATCGGAAATGCTTTGGTTTTTAGCGTGCGAGCTTTTTCATTAGTCGGATCGAGGAGAGGAGCCAGCCAGCCGGATAGGAGGGGAATAGATATATACTCTATAGTTAGTAGACACTTATAATTTATTTTACACTTAAGTAGCCTTGTATTTGCCCTATACTTGATATACTCTTATTATTTTGCCTCATTGCCCATTTAGCTCCTATTTTAATTTCGTTTTTCATTTTGGGGCTGTAAAATTTCGCTTTACAAAGTTGTCCATTAAATGCCTAAAACATTCTCTTTGCTCTACTGTGGAAAATAATTTTTACTGCATTTTCCTGCCCAAAAATGAAAACGAAATTAAAATAGGAGATAAATGGGCAATGGGGCAAAATAATAGGGGGCATGTCAAGTATGAGGCAAAATTACAAGGCCACTTAAGTGTGGAGCAAATTTATAAATGTCTACTAACTATAAGGGCATGTGTAATTTTCCGATAGGGAGGGATCTGGGCTGGTTCTACAAGGAAGAAGCAATGGGAGTTGGGAAGAGAGGAAGTTCAAGGGGCAAACGATAAGATGTAAATATTGGCCGAGCTTCCTATAGTGGTGTGTAAGGCTATAAAGAAAGCTTGATGCATATGGGTTACTTAAGTTTAATTTATTCTATATTAGAATTTTAAATAAGTTGAACTTAAGTTTGATCTCGAGTTTATGAGTTTCACTAAACCGAGTTCAAATAATTCACAAGCCTTGATTCGAGCTTAAATAGTGATACATATCAACTCTTACTAAGTTTACTTGAGATAAACTCGAGTTCGAACTTTTTTATTGTTAAAAATTAGTATATATTTGAATTATTTTAATCACACCGAGTTTACTAGAGCGAGCTAAATTCAAAATTTTCTTATTATTGAAAATTAGTGTATAATAAATTATTTTAACTATTATCGAAGTTTCAATGAACTGAGCTTGAGCCTACTGAATTTAGACCAAGCCAAACTTAAGCTTAAATCTAGACTCAGATTTCAACTCGAGCTCAGCTCAAACTTCTATTGAATTAAACCACCAAACTCACTCGTTCTTGGGTCGGCGGATCTTTTTGCCTTTTGCGCTTTTTGCATTGGTGACCCTGTCAAATTTAGGATTCGCAATGTGCGAAGCCAGAGCGAGGATGTTAAGTTAATAAAGGCGATTAATACGTCGTTTCATTAAAAAGACGATTAATATGGCCATGGTTCAGCTACTTGACACTGGTTTTTGGGCCAATACTGTATCTGTGACATGTACAAATTGTAAGATCTTATTTAGATAATTTAGAGATAAATTATTGGATGAGTTATCTTTAGTTTTATCTATAGAAGACATAAAGGGTGCTTCACTAGACAATAACCGTCTATACTGTTATATATACTCTAAAATAGAGTCACATGTTCCACATAGTGTTGATTAAGTAGTTACGTGATGAACCAGTGAGCCGGGCTTGATCATGCATGTAATCTTTCGCCAGTTTTTTTGGAGCATCTTTCGTTGAGTATTTGTGTTTGGTTGGATGAGCTTTATGAAGCATTTTTTTCTGACAAAGCCGCCCTGGATGGAAATATGCAAGTTAAAAACGTGGAAGAAATACCAGCCAATGCAGTTCATTGTACATAAACCGTTCAAAGAAACCATATAAGGTAGCATTAGTGCACATGTGCAGGGAACAGGTGCAGTTTATGAGCAACATACAGGTTGTATTTCCGGGAAGAGATGTTTGAAAGTACAGATAACTGCCAAGACTTTTATGTAGTAGCTAAATGTAGATTATGTGCAGTCTGATTTAACAACCAGAAATATAAGTTATAGCAGCTCTTTAAGGCCCCACTCATTTCAGCTTCTGACTTATTTTTTACTATTCATAAATTTCGTCTTTTTTTGAACTTTTAGCTTTTTTTGAGCTTTTTTGCCGGTTCTTTTTTCTCGTATTCATTTACGTTGTCCGTGATGAACTATCATATTTTTCTATTTTTAAATTTTTTAAATTTAATTACACCAAATAAGCCACCTTCGCATACAAGAAAATTTCATCCACATAAAGGCATTTCACCATAAGTCATGTTTTTCAAACCAACCGAAGTGGGCCTAAAGGCATGCAGTAAACCATGCGAGCAAACCGACATTTGGTCATCCGTCAATGTAATATTCGATTTTCAGTGTCTTTTGAAGTTATTTAAAATAAAAATAATCATTTAAATTTTTTGAATTAATTAAAACTTAATTTGAATTTTATAAATTAAAATGTTTCAATATGCATAAAGTAAACCTCAATTAAATCAAAACTTGCTTTATTTAGGTTCCTTGTGAGGCAAGGAATTGTTTATATTTTCTTGGATTTTTTAGAGTTCAATTTCTATTTCTTTGAGCTCAATTTGAATTATCCTAATTTTGAAATTCAGAAATCCATAAAATCCCAAAAATCTTGTAGGCCAACTTCTTTTTCTTCAAATTTCATCTCGCTTTTTCCGACTCCGCCACCCGCGCCCACTCACCTTACCTCTACCCAGCCTTCCTTAGCCTAACTCGCACGCAATGGTGCTTTAAGAGTCGATTTTTCTATTTTTTGAGCTTAGGCTACTGTGAGTCGATCGCATGGTGATTTGGGCTTCGCAAAGAATCGTCCATCTCTCGATTCGCAAAAATTCAGCTTTTAGCTTTAGGTTCATTTCAAGAAGGATTTTTTATATAGTTTTTGCTTGTTTTCACGAATCAAATCTTCGCTAAATTTCCTCATTAATCTAGAAAATTGTCGCCCAAACCGGCATACCGCAACGATCTTACAATTACATCACCGATCCGAGGTTGAAGTCGTGTTCGCCGACGAGTGGCATGGCGAGGCCATGAGTCGTTGTATCCGAGGTTGAAGTCGCTGCTCGTGATGGCCAACGACCATAGACGCCATCGCTACAAGCCACTCTCCTAAGACACGTAAGCCGTCGAGGTCTCCTCCTCCACCGCGCTTGCCACCCTTCTTCGCGGGCTTTCCATCACCGCATCTCGATCACAATGTGTCTATCATCGCTAACTACTTGCCAAAGGATTGAGCAAGTGACGGACATTTTTGGATCGGATGAGCTCACCAAAGAAGCGCCCCGCTTCCGCCATGGTGCGAGGTGGCACCACCTTCGAGCGCCGCCGCCGCCGCCGAGGGTGGACGCCATGCCGAGTCGTTTGTGGCACACCACCAGGCATGGACCCGACCGAGCAACGCCGCGCGGCCAACCATCGTCCTCGCCAGGACCAACATCTCGAAAGCAGCCCGCAGCTCGCAGCGCCGCCAACTATTGCCTCGCAACGCGCTTGTGTCGTGGCAATCGCAAAGCACCGGGCAGACGCTTATCGCCATGCGAGGCCGAGTACATCATGACCTCACGCAGATGCTAGGGAATCGCTCAGCGTTGATCGGCAACTTCTATGAGCGAGACGCCGCGCCGCGACAATCTACATCGACAATCACGGCGATTCAATTGTGCAAAATCTGGTCTTCCATGGTCGAGCAAACATATCGAGACACGCCCACTACATCCGGAGTGCGCCGAGGGTAGCCAAGTCGCCATCCACAAAATCCACACCGACGATCACCGGCATATATTGACCAAATCACTTTGTCTGCGCGTTTACACTCGCGCCAAGTTTCACGTTGTCGACATCAACCACAACTAGATTAGGGGAGTAATGTTAGATAATCTAGTTAATTTTGCATGTCATTACTACTTTAGTCTACATGTCTTCTATTCATAATGCATCTAGTGCATATCGTTTTCAAGCAATTAGTGTTCGCTTTTTCTTGTAATAAGTAGGTTAGTTCCTATTGAACAAATGCTATATAAGAAGGAAGTAACAAATGAAATGTCATAGATTCGGATGACACAAAATGCCTTTGTGTTTGTGCGTGTTATTGCTTTGTTATAGCCAAAGCCACGGTTCAGGTGAGACTCTAGCGAGTAGAAATTACAAGGGCTTGCAATGCCAAACCACTAGGAGTTCGTGTGAGTTTCTTTGAGCGCTTTTTGCCTTGGTCGTTGAGTTCCACAAGCGACATCGCCTTGTCCAACACAGCCAAGCCAACACCAAGCATCGTGACACCGGTCAATTTTTCGTAGTCCTCACAATATAGCAAGGGGGTGCAAACAAGAGTTAAGGGACGCCATCAAACAAATGGTACATGTTCATAACGAGGCATCGAATGCAATGTACCTCTGCCCGTGATCGATGTTACGCGCAAGAGACTGAAAATTCATGTGCTTGGAGGATAGTGTTTGGAAAAGAGTTCTGGGATGGTTTCGTGGCCTGCTTGGTTTGTGTCTAAATTTGTCATACCTAAACTTAGGCATGTGTGGTCGCCACGTAAAGTGTGGCTAACAAAATCGGCCACACTTGTGGCAAAGTTTGGCAAGAAACCGAGTCTATGACGTGTAGGGTGGTGCTAAGAAAGTGTGGCATGCCACAGTTGCGTCAATAAACCAAACAGCTACCTAAAAACTGTGACACGCCTAACTTGTGGCTAGGTAACTTCTGGTCATGAACCAAACAGGCCCTAGCGTACCCTATCAACAGGGGGAAAGGACGCTCTAATAAAGTCCGTAGCCCAAGCCATTCTGACGTATTCAATGGGATGTTTCATGCTTCCAACTGGATTATGTAATTATACCAGTTCCGTGATAAGATTTGGCTCCGCTCATTTTTTATTTAAATTTTTTATTTTTGATTTATTTTTTATTACTTCTAAATTTCATTTTTTAGATTTTTTATTATTTTGAGTTTTTTGCTGATTCTTTTTCGTATTCGTTTGCGTTGTCTATGATGTGGCTAACCTGTTTTTTCTATTTTAAAATTTTCTAAAATTTAGTTATGTTAAATAAGTTACCATCAGTTATAGTGTAATTTTAGCTAGATACAGTATATTTTTAGTTATAAGTTAGTTTATTTTAGCCCAACTAAATGATACCAAAATTGGCCGGGGACCAAGAATGGATAGAGAAGACCGCCGGATTTCATGGGAGAGCATGACAACGCCTAAAGTTTACAGAGGATTGGGCTTCTGTGATATAAATTGCTCAACTCATACCGCTAGCCCGCTTCTTTAGCGAGACAGGGGTGGCGCCTGAAGTTACAGGATATAAAAGAAGACAAATGTACCCTAAAGAAGTGACTGGGAGAAAGCGACAAAAGAGGTAGTCAGAAAGTTAGTCAACACCGTTGGTTAAGAACAAAGTATGAAATGAGTGTTATCTCATACTTTTGTATAAGTAAAGTACGTTTGTGTAAAGCCCGTGAGTTACCCGTGAGCTATCTGTAAAGTGGTATAAGGAATAAAGAAGTTTGCCTCGCACTTATCAGGAACCTACTTTGTGTAAGAGAAGTGTAGCAATGTTTAAAAGACTACGCAAAGGATGGAAGAACCAACTCGCTTTGGACAGTAAAATCGTAATAATACAATAGGAGTATGGACACTAGAACAAATAAATCGTAACTGCCTCAAGGAATACTAAGGGAAAATTATAAGGAGTGTTGGTATATGAAGTACCTATAAAGGTTACAGTAAATAAATCAGAAAATTTACGTGCAGATATAAGACATGAATGATTTGGTATATACAAGGATGATATATGTGTACCCAAAAAAGGGGGTATATATAAGCTCGAGCATAACAAGAAGGTTCTTAGAAGATAAAGATTTTAGCCTCATTCCTATTGAAGGCTAGATTGATTATAGCTCCGCTTCTAGAATTTCCCAATAGAGATTTTCAACCATGCGTCACACCTCGTAAATGTGGACTAAGATGCATGTCAATACAAGACTAAGGATTATAACTTTTGCATTGAGATGCCGACACCAAGAAAAGTACACTACTTATGGCCTAGAATTAGTAGCCATAGCACATACATCGTCACCGGAATTAAATTCTCGACAATGAAGATGATTATAAATAATCGTGGATCAGATGTTGATAGTCAATGAAAGCAAATGCCCCGACATGGTTATTAAGTGTTATTCTATATTACGACCCAGAGATTCAATGTAATCCATCGGGAATAAACAAGAAACCTTGAGATCTCACATTACTCTTAATGTTGAATGAAGAGGAAATTCAGAGATTCAATCATAAAAGAGACTCATACCTCATAGCTCTATATACGCTTTGATAGAATGAAGATGAACCTGTAATTGAAAAGGAATTTTGATGAGGTAATATGAAGAGAGAAATCTGTGGTATGTTGCTTATAACGTCTGCTAGAAAATAAAAGACAGACACACAACCATAACTAGTCTTTGAATGATGAAGAGGAACAAAAGGGTATTGGTATGGATCTCGTGTTATGCATCTCAAGACATAAAAAGGTATATGAGATTATGAGTAATCATGGGTCGATTGATTAGTACAACCACTACCGTGCAAGCAAACCTACCAAGAGATAAAGTCAACCGTAACCCGCTTGACCATGGTAATGCTATTGCATAAGTTTCCATGAGATTACCTTAAACCAAGAAGCACAAGTCATATATGTGCTCGAGAATATCTTCATGAAGTTTTGAGAGCCCGTATAATCTGAAAAGAACAAAGTACCAATGAAAGCTCACTTAATACTACCACCGAAGCTTACCCGAGTAAAACAAGATCTATGGAAAGGAATTGGAATCAGAATAAGTTTTGTTTTTCACCCATTCTTTAACTGGGTGAATCTCGGGTCGAGATTCTTTTAAGGAGGGAAGGTTGAAACAAACCGATTTGCAAAAATCAAAATTTGAATTGATTTCCTCCTTCTCCTTTGCCCATCTCTCCTAGCTCTATTATACACAAATCTCAAAGCTTCACGTTCTTAATCCTTGTCAAGACGGCTTGATCACTGGAAACGGAGGATTACGCGCGCGCATCGCTTCACCGCTCGATTTGTCGCCGCCGATTTTTACCGCCCGCTCTTCGCAGATTCGCGCCAAGACGCCTCGCTAGCCTCCAGCCGCTCGTCACCCGTCAGACGCTCCATAAATGCGCTGCTCGTTGTCGGCGCCGCCAAGCTTCCCGCCACTCCCATGCCTTGTTTCGCCGCCACCACCTTTGCCCTTTCTCTCACGCCTTCCTCTCAAATGACGAAAGAAGGCCGCACACTCCTTGACCGCCGCATCTGCGCTTCAAGGCAGCTCTGCTCACACCCAAACCATGACCGCCAAAAACCACCTCCGCCGCCATGGATTTCTCTCTCCGATGCAACCGACCTTCCTCTATTTAAACCACCTCGACCCTCCCATTAGCCTTCATTGAAGTCCTCAAGCTCACCGCCGCCTCCCTATCCTCCCTCTCCCTTCCAACTCCGTAATCCCAAAATTCCCAATCCCATGCCCTAGCGCAATGTCCCCTCCCGCCAATTGCCGCCCACCCTCCGCCTGTAGCATCCCCACGCCCCTAGAACCTCCCCAAGCCTTGACCGGCCTCTCAACCCCATCTTCCCGGCACCGTGAGCCGCTCACTCCAAAACCGCCACCGTGGCTAGCCTTGCACGAGTTTTCCGAGAAGCCGGCAACCTCATCGACACACATGAACCCCAATGAAGCTCAAGAGCCAAGCAATTGCCCTGAAGCTCCCAATTCCCCGCAAATTTAAAATAGCCGCAAGAAAGTGGAGCTCGCCGCCGCGATTGCCGCCCATCGCCCTCCCAACCACCCAAAACGGAACCCCTTAGCGCCTCAACCCGCCCATACCGCTGCCGCCACGCTTAACCCTAGCACCGCCGCCAACCGC
>JAYEVI010000205.1:0-103363 GCA_036346575.1 Dendrocalamus sinicus
ACAATGCCAGGCCTAGTGTCCATCTCATACCCCCCCACCCAGAATCGGCAACCGCCTAGGCCTTCCTACAATTCCATGAGAAGATTTTGTAACATACTTACACGATTTGAACCAACCCGGATCAAGCTAACCCACCGAGTGAAAGGGGCACTTGTAGTAGTGCCGCGTAGGATTCGCGACCGTCTGTAATGTCTTACATCTCACAAGCGTGTTACATTTCGGACAAATCACCGTAGGTGCCGACGATGAGGCGCTCAATTGACTTATATCGACGTCCAGGGAGTGAGCACCAAAACAAGTACACAGATTGCGAACAAATAATTCACGAGGTGAGGGAGAACAATGCAGGGGAGTGGGTGAGGAATGACTCTCTCTTACAGGCTAAGTGGGGGAGGCCTTACGCATTGAGAACACCAAATGAGATGGCGTTATGCACTGACAACACCAAACAACACATGCATTGCACATACAAATCATAGAAAGTAGTACAGGTAACAACAAGAATGAAAACAACACTTGCAGTGCTACACCCTCAACACAACATCAACACCACAAAGAATATAGCACACAACATTAAGTCAATCATTCTCTCGAGTCTACACCATACACAGTGTGCCTACTGGTAGAAAGTGCCTCGCGCTACCCACATGGAGTGTTCCAGAGGGGGGCCGCGTTGGACGTGGCTGGCCGTCGTTGTAGTGGCAGGCACATATGCAGCTAGGGTTCACGCAGCAGCATGTTGGATCATACAAACTTCTTGTGTTGAAGACCTCCTCGTTGCCCCTCTCGCGCTGCATCTATTGACGGATATCATTGTTCTCATTGAGAGTATCGATTCTCGCCTCTAACTCTAAGATTCACTCACATAACGTATCCACATACCTCGCAATATAGCGTTCATGTGAAGGATCGATTCAGCGGACGAAGTCGCATTTTGCCATTTGCTGGAAAGGACGGTTAATATTGATGCTATATTAGCAGTATGGAAAATATACTATTAGCAATTTGTACCCCAGAGTGTGGGCATTAGAAGAAACGTCGCCCGCCATTGCAATGGCCTTCCACAATTAGCACGACCGCGTCCTCCTTGTGTCTGCATTTCGGTCATACTGGTTGACCACACCTGTTTGGCATCAAGCGGTAGTTAGGACCGAAACCCTCCCTCCTTTCCACGGGAAGGTCTTCCTTCGGTGACCCAGCTCCGACTAGCCCATCGGTGTTCGCCATTGTATGGTACTGCACGACGAAGAAGGAACTTCTTCATTCGATTCACAGGGTCCACTAGTCCTACTTTCATAGGGTGCACCGTGCATTTTATAACAAACGGGATAACTTACAGGCTAAGTGGCTAGACCAAACAGGGTACGCAGTGACAAGACCAAAGGGTGCAACTTTTCGCAGTGACAAGACCAAAGGGGCAGCTTTACATGGGACAAGTCTGCATAGGGGCAGCTTTGCGTATTGACAAGACCAAAGAATGTAGCTTTGCGCAGAGACAAGACCAAATGGGCAGCTTTACAAAATGACAAGACCAAAAGGGGCAGCTTTGCATAGTAACAAGACCAAAGAGACAACCTTGCGCAGTGACAAGACCAAAGGAGGCAGCTTTGCGCAGTGATAAGACCAAAGGGGACAGCTTTGCACAGTGACAAGACATGCAGAGTATAGTAGGCGATGGCCTTCCGGCGTAGTGACTACTGCCCCCACCCCCGCTCCAGAAGTGTCGTAGGCTCTGTCGGTGTGGAGGCTCCACACCGGGTCAACTGGTAGCTAAGCTTGTGGGTCCATTTGGCTAGGAAGTCCACTAGAACCTGAGATTTTATGGTCGTACGCGAAGCGTATGTCAAGGAGAAGGGTGCGAGCTCGGCCGCCCACTAGCCAATGCGGCCTGTTGACTCCTTATTGTGTAGCATCTCCGCTAAGGGGAATGAAGAGGGGACGGTGATGTGATGAGCCAAGAAGTAATGTCGGAGCTTCTGTGAGGCCATGACGAGGGCATAGGCCAACTTTTCCAGTTCGGTATACCATGTCTTGGCGCCCTGAAGCGCTTCCGAGACGAAGTACACCGGTCGCTGAAGGGACCCCTCCTCGAGGACAAGCACTGCACTGACTGCTGTTGATGTAGCCACGAGGTGCAGCAACAGCGGAGCCTCTGGTGCTGGGGAAACAAGAATGGGGAGCTTTGCGAGATGCTTTTTGAGGTCGTCGAAGGCCATCGTGCACCCCTCGTCCCAATGAAACCCATCACATCCCCAAAGTGTTCTAAAGAATGGGAGGCCTCGCTCGGCTGCCTCGGACAGGAAACGGCTCAGTGCGTCCAGGCGTTCTGTGAGCCTCTAGACCTCTCTTGTTTTGGGCAGCTTCATGGAGAGGATTTCGTCAATTTTGTCAAGGTTCGCTTGTATCCCTCGCCCTGACACCAGGAAGCCGAGCAGCTTTCCTGCTTGTACGACGATGACACATTTGTCTGGATTCAGCTTGATGCCCACCCGCTGGAGGTTGTCGAAGGTTTCCTGGAGGTCTTGGCCATGGGAGGCGAGTTGTCTGGTCTTGACGACCACGTCATCAATGTAAGCTTCAACATTTCTTCCAAGCTGGGAAGCGAGGGCGAGAGCCACTAGACGCGTGAAAGTAGCTCCCGCGTTCTTGAGGCCAAAGGTCATTCTGACGAAGCAGAATGTGCCTGTTGGGGTTATGAAGCTCGTTTTGACTTCGTCCTCCTTAGCCATATGGATTTGGTGATAGCCGGAGTATGCGTCCAGGAAACTCATTAGCTCGCACCCTGTCGTGCCATCCACCAGCTGGTCTATCTGAGGAAGCAGGTAGTTGTCTTTCGGACACGCCTTGTTGAGAGCGGTGAAATCGACACACATACACCATGCCCCACTCCCTTTTTTGACGAGTACTGGATTCGCGAGCCATTCTGGGTGATGCACTTCGCGTATGACTCCGGATTGGAGTAGCTTCACCACCTCAGTTTTAGCAGCCTATTGGCACTCTAGGGACATGCATCGGAGCCTTTGTTTGACTGGTTTAGCGTCAAGACGAACCGCAAGGCTGTGCTCGATGATGCTGCGGTCTAACCCTGTGATGTTGGCTAGTGACCATGCGAAGACGTCCATGTTGTTGCGAAGAACGTGTAGTAGGGCCTGCTCGACCTTCGGGGGGAGACCCTTGCCAATGGAATCTTGTTGGTCCGCAGTATGGAGGGAGATTCTTGACTCCACCGTCCAGCCTGGGCTTGGGCGTCACCCCGGGGCAAAGGGTGTATCTGCGCCGAGGGTGCCCCTGACAGTGTGTACCTTGCGAAGGGGGCCTCACGTGCCGAGTTCTATCCGACGGGCGAGATCCTTGTCTTCGAATACAGTGACAAATTCCCTATGGGCCCAGAAGTTTCATGCACAGGAAGTTGCGGTGTAGGACCGCCCCAAAAGCGTTGAGGGTTGGGCGTCCAAGGATGGCGTTGTACGGGTAGGTAAGATCAACGACGTCGAAGGTGACATCCTCGCTTCTCGCTTGATCACCCTGCCCAAAGGACACCTGTAGTCGTATATGACCCCGGGCCTTCAGGGGTTGCCCCCAAAAACCCTGGAGCGGGATCCCCGGGGGTCCGAGTCTACTGCGAGGGATTCCCATCTGGTCGAAGGCCCCCACGAATAGAATGTCGGTAGAGCTGCCCCCATCGACCAGGACACGCTTGACGTTGCATCCAGCGATGGCGGCCTGGATCACCAGGGGATCCTGGTGAGGGAAGTTGACTCCGTCCGTGTCGGTGATTATGAAGGTGATATCATTTTGTGCCTAGGTCGGCGGCACCTGGGCAGGGTACGTCGCCACGTGATCAAACGAGAATTCTAGTGACGAACCTCCCGAGATGACATTTATGACGCGGTGCTGCCCTCCCTTGGTGAACTGTATCCGTAGGTCCTCCAAGGGTTGTTGTACGTGGGCCACCACCAGAGTCCTCGCTTCTAGGGCTCTATCCCTGGTGACGCTCTGCTGGAGCATTGTGATGGTGGGGCAGGCTTGAGTAAGCCCGTGCTGTTGGTGCTCTCCATCGCTGCGCGCTCCATCCTCACGGCTGCGACCTCATCCGCGCCCTCAGCCTCTGCGACCCCGTCCCCCGGCTAACGAGGGTGCTATCGTTGAACCCGCCGTCTATGCCGAAGACGTATCTGGCCCTCTGGGCTTTGCATTGCTTGCGACTAGAGGTGTCCTTTGGCAGGTCCTGTGCTTGCTTGGTGTCGGAGGTGTCGCCCCTGCACCGCTGCGCTTCTTCCTCTACTCTTGCATATTCCTCCATCTTGTCGAAGAGCTTGGTGTCGAAGGCCATGAATCGCTGCGTTGATGATTGTGGTCTCGTTCACGTCTTTAATTTGACAGTGAACCTTAGCGAAGCGTTTGAAGTACTCTCGAGCTTTTCCGAGGGCTTCTGCTGATGGCGAAGAGTTGGTCTGCATCGACTCGCTCGATGTAATTACCCTGGAAGTTTTTGTATAAACGATCGCAGATCTGCTCCCACACATATATGGAGTTTGGCTCAATGGTGAAGAACTAGGAAGCGCCACCCCTTGTAGGGCGAGTGGCAATCCCTTCGCTTTGGAGTCATCCCCACAGGCGGCCTCGATAGCCATCTTGTACACTCGAACGAACTCCCTAGGGTCTGTATCGCCTTTGTATGGCTTGATAGTCGGGATTTGAAGTCTTCCGGCCACGCCGACTGCTGCAGGCCGGCGGAGAGTGGAGACTCCGGATCTACGCGTCGAAGCATGACGCAACCAAATGCGGGGGCGTCGCGGCTGTCCGCTCGGTCGGGTGTGAACTCCACTACCGCCGTCAGCGGCGTTTGCTAGCTCCGAGCCTCTTACATCTCCCGCATGGCCCCCCAGAGGTCAGCTAGCTCGCGCTGCAACGTCCCAAGGGCTGCCATCAAAGTGCCTTCTATCGTTGGGGTGGCCGCACCCGCTTGAGTGGAGGCACACGCTGCAAGGTTGCTGGCGATAACGACCGATCCACCAAAGCTGCTCAGTGCGTTAGTGCGGTTGGCCTCACGGCCGGCGACGAGACCGACGTGAGCGTCAGGACCGCTAGTCGCCCCACGTTGGCTCCAGGGTCGCTGGACATGCCAATGCAAGTGTTGGCATCGATGATCCCGCCGACGCAGATGCCACTGGCAGGGTCGGCCGTTGCACCGTCACCAAGGTCGACCGTCGTGCCACAACGGTCTTAGTCATGGCCGATCACACCCACGCGGACGTCGACGATGGGGCCGTTCGCCACGCCGACATCACCCTCGAGGCTGACCTCAGGTATTGGCGCAGACCGTCCACCACCTAAGGCCCTGGCATTCGCGACCGCCGCCATCGTGCTCCGCTTCCTTTTTGCTGTCGACGATGCCTTCTTAAGCGCCATCTCTTCTCAGGTCCACGGCTTGCTCATTGTCATCCCTACGGACGGCGCCAACTATTGTGGCTACAAGCCAAATAGTAAACTAGGAGAGTAGTGGAGTGGTTACAATAAATGAGTTATTCTTGCCCCGCCTCCATGACCAAGGCACATACACACACACACACCCTCACAGTTGAGCATCATGTAGAGGGGCATACATGTCCTTGTACATATCTCACTGGGCCTTGTAGCCCCTAATAGGCCAGATGGGCTTAGGTGGGGGCCATCCCTACTACAGCTATGGACTCTGATGCACACGGTCGTGGATTGCTCGCCGGAGACGGGAACGACAACGTGGAGCTGATAACTGGACTGAACACATGAACTGAGGTACGATTATGCGATGCAAACTGATGCACCTTTTCCTTTGTGTTTTTCACTGTTATACTGGCTCAATTCTCTTCAACGATTTACAGAGTATATATAGACACAGCCGGCCACTCAGGCCACTCACTCACTATGACTCCTGTCACTGCCGCTCAGCTCAGCCGCCCACGACTGCTACAGTGATCGCCTCCTACCTATGCCGCTTCACTCAGCCACCTGAGAGTGCTTCAGTGACCAGCCCATGACGACCGCCAGATGCGGTACCGCTTGCCCATACCAGCGATTCACGGCCGAGGGCGACTGCGTCACCACGTCCACCGTGCGATGCTCGCTACCAATCGCTACAATGATCGACGACAACCACGCATCGGCTTCATTATCGGCTTGTCTTCGACCACTGCACTGGAGCTTCGACCACAGACATGCAGGAGCTACAACTGCGATGCCAACAACTACGACTCTGGTTGTTACGACCACACACAACGTGGTTGTAACCGACCATGCACACAGGCGCCACGACCACGGCACTACGACCACACACAGGCTTCGAGTCCTCCGAGTACTTCAGTACTCTTACAAGTATGGCGTCCACTGTACTTCTCTGAGTATGGCATCCACAGTACTCCGAGTATGACGTCCACAATACTCCTCCGAGTATGCACCGACGACTAGCGACCATCGACTCTTGGCTACGCCTATCAACTATCGACCATCGACTATTAATTATCGATCATGACCATCGACTATTAATTATCGATCACGACCATCGACTATTGACCACAATGTTACAACACGGAGTACTCGGAGCTACAATACTCGGTGTAGCTTTAGTACTGATCGTAACGACAACAGACACGGAGTACATGCACATACACAAGCAAAACATACATACAGCAAGATTAACCCAACAAAAACCTTACCAAAAGGTAGAGGGGCGGTGGCGGTGGCGCCTTGCGCAGGGCTACGGCGGCCGGGGCGAAGGTGGCGTCACCGTGAGAAGCTGGGTTTGGCGGCGACCCAGGTGAGGAGGCGGAGGCCGCATGCCGCTGCTTTCCACGGGGAGGAGCGGTGCGAAGGCGGCGTCACCGTGAGAAGATGGGGTTGGTGGCGACCAAGGTGAGGAGGCGGAGACCGCATGCCGCTGCTTTCCATGGCCTCGGTGCGTGCCCCTGCCGGTTGCTGGCATGCCTCATCGGTGGGGCCCCATGGACTCGCTGTGGGCGAGTAGATCGGACCGGAGACCGGTGGAGATGGGACGCGGTGCAGTCGCACTGGGCTAGGGTTTGCTCTCCGGCGCCAGATGAGGCGGCGTGCGACGACGGGAGCGGTGGAGAGGAGGGGCGATAGGAGGCATCGGGAGTAGGTGACCGGAGATATTGCAACACTCTTGACCAGAGGCAGTCCATGGCTGAGAAGCCGGCAATTCCTACGGCTTATAGGGACTACTAGTCTAATAGGCGCGGCGACACGCCGCGCCAGCCACTGTGTGTACCGAAGTAAAAGAGGCGATAATTCGTGAGGACTTTTTTTAAAAAAATCGAGGGCACATGTGTATTTTCGAAAAAGCCAAAGGTCTTTTTCATAAAAAAGCGAGGGCCTGTACGTAACTAAACGAGGACCCGTATGTAATTTAGAAAATGCGGGGCGCAATCCTGCAAAGTACATAAAATTTCAGTGAAGTGGAGGGGTGTTTTCGCAAAAAAACGCTTTTAAAAAAAACCTCTCAGGGACCTTTTCGCTAGGAAAAAAGACCTTTACGTAATTTCAGAAAAATACAGGGACTTTTTCGCAAAAACCGCTCCCGACCGTGCATCGAAATTTTTCGCCACGCTGCCGGCCGGACGCTTCATGGGCCGAAGCCGACGCCCTCTCGTGGCGATTCCCCCTGCTATAATAGGGGGAGTATGATTCACTGGCAGTGTAGTAATTTGTGACGAGCCAGGAGGACACTTAGAAGCTGGTGTACTGGGTGTGTCCATCCTGCTGGATGTTTAGTGGTGATTATTTGGATTTTTTTTGGCTTATGATTGGAAAGCACTGTAACTGATTGAAAAAAACACTGTAGTTGATAGAGCCTTATTTAGTATAATTAAATTTAAAAATTAAAAAATATAAAAAATATGTTAGCCCATTACGTATAATACAAACAAATATGGGAAAAAAATCGGCAAAAAAAACTAAAAAAAATCAAAATTTCAGAAAAAGACGAAATTTATGCATAGTAAAAAATAATCCAGAAACCAGAAACTGAAGCCGAAACGATCACAGCTTCAGACAATGGGTAATTATTTTGTCCTGGCAATACAATAGCAGACCAAAGGAGAGACCCAGTGTGTTAAAACTGACTACACATCAGATGGCGCCTAACATTTGATAGCATCAGACAGTGGATTCAAGTGACACTGTGACACTAACGAAGGAATTGTTATGGGTGTGAGATAATGTCACAGCTAATATGATTACTTGGGCGTGGCGCATGTGCAGCGTGTCTGCCATGCCCACGGCACATTGCAGATGAAAGGAATCTCCCGTCCCTGTCATGGCAAAAGACACTCATGCGCAGGGATTGATATCACTGTTGGCAGTATGTCGAGGTACCACATTGAAGCCTTTGTGAAGGAGGAGGGTGGCTTCGAATGGCGTTTTACTGGGATCTACGGTGAGCCAAGGGGGGAAGAGAAGGAGAAAACTTGGAAATTGTTAAGAATTTTGCACAATAGAAGTGATCTGCCGTGGCTATGTTGTGGGGATTTCAACGAGATTATGTTCAATTGTGAGAAGGTGGGAGGACCGCCTAGACCGGAGAGGTGTATGGAGAATTTCCGACGGGCTCTTGTGGAATGTGACTTATGTGACCTCGGATTCGAGGGTGACACCTACACCTGGAGAAATCATCATCATAGGGTGGACAGCTTTGTTAAAGAAAGACTGGATAGAGCGGTGGCCAACAGCTCCTGGAGGGCTCACTTCCCCCTGGTTCGGGTTATAAATGGAGATCCAAGGCACTCGGATCATAGACCAATCATTGTTGAGCTAGGGGGGAGGGAGAAAAAGGAATGGGGGAGAACTCTGGAAACTTTGAGGAAGTTTGAGGCGCGCTGGTTGGAGGAGGAGGAGGGTTCAGCTAAAGTGGAGGAAGCTTGGTGTAAGGCGTTGGAGAAGGGGGAGACAAGGCTGATGGAGATCCAGAAACAGCTTTTAAGTGATTTGTGGGAGTGGGATAGGTGTGTCTTGGAAGAGTTGGAGAAGCGTATAACAGCTGCAAGGAGGGAGTTGGAGATTTGCTGATGCAGAAGCTTGAGCCAAGCCCAAATTAATCGCGAGCACGTGCTGCGATACAAGCTAGAGAGGCTGCTGGACCAGCAGCATACTTATTGGAAGCAGCGGGCCCATTCTACATGGCTGACCCAAGGAGATCGTAACACAAAGTTCTTCCATGCCCAAGCTACTGAGAGGAGAAGGAAAAATCGCATCGACAAGCTAAGGGAGGAGGGAGGGGCTGAGGTGGAGGGGAAGCTCCTAAAAAATTTTATTGCTAACCATTATCAAAATCTCTTCATGTCAAGTGCAGGGGATCAGATGGAGGAGGTTATTGGGTGTGTGCAACCTCGGGTCTCTCAGGAGATGAACGAGGGATTGAATGCACCTTTCACTAACAAAGAAGTTTGGGAAGCTCTGCAAGAGATGGGGGAATTGAAAGCTCCGGGGGCTGATGGCATTCCGGCAATTTTTTACAAGAAATTCTGGTCTTTAGTAGGTGACAAAGTGAAACAGGAGGTTCTGAATGTGCTGAATGGAGGTAATATGCCACAGGGTTGGAATGATACAGTAGTGGTTCTGATCCCGAAAGTGAATAAACCGGAAAAGCTTAAAGACCTCCGGCCGATCAGTCTTTGTAATGTTGCCTACAAGCTGGTTTCAAAGACCGCTGCGAATCGAATGAAGTCCATCCTGCCGAAGATTATTTCTCATTCACAGAGTGCCTTTGTCCCGGGGCGCCTAATAACTGATAATGTGCTAATAGCCTATGAGATGACTCACTACCTGAACCAGCGAAAAAGGGGAAAAGTAGGATTAGCAGCAATAAAGTTGGACATGAGTAAAGCCTACGACCGGGTGGAGTGGACCTTCCTGAGGAAAATGTTGGAGAAATTGGGCTTCCATGAGAGGTGGATTGAGTTGATCATGCGGTGTGTCACAACAGTCTCATATCGCATTAAGGTAAATGAGGCCTACACCTCTACAGTCACCCCTCAGAGGGGACTCCGGCAAGGGGATCCACTTAGCCCATATCTGTTTATTATCTGTGCGGAAGCCCTCTCTGCCATGCTGCAACAAGCTGAAGCTGATGGGAAAATTGAAGGAATCAAAGTGTGTGGGGAGGCCCCTAGAATCAACCACCTTTTCTTTGCTGACGACTCCCTTGTCCTGATGAGAGCACGGATAGAGGATGCCAAAGAACTACAAAGAATTCTCGATGTATATGAAAGAGCCTCGGGGCAGATGATTAATAGGGACAAATCCTCTGTTCTGTTCAGTCCCAACACAAACCAAATGAACAAGGAGCAGGTAAAATTGGAATTGCATATTGAGTCGGAAGCAAGAAGTGAGAGATATTTAGGTCTCCCGGTCTCGATTGGCAAATCACGAAAGAAGGCCTTTGAATATATAAAAAGGAAGATCTGGGGGCGTATACAAGGGTGGCAGGAAAAGATGCTCTCCAAGGTTGGAAAGGAGGTGTTGATTAAAGCTGTGGCACAAGCTATCCCCACGTATGCCATGTCTTGTTTTGATCTAACAAAAGGGCTTTGTGAGGAGCTGAACTCCTTAATTGGTAGATGGTGGTGGAATCAAAATGACAAGGAGAACAAAATCCATTGGTTAAGCTGGGACAAATTAACCTTGCCAAAGAAGGAGGGTGGTTTGGGTTTCAGGGACTTACATTTGTTTAACCTAGCTATGCTTGCTCGATAGGCATGGAGAATCTTAACCAATCCCGACAATCTTTGCAGCCAGCTCCTCAAGGCAAAGTACTTTGCTAACAGCAACATTTTGCAATGCAATGCTCGAGATGGGATCTCTTACACCTGGAGGAGTATCCTTCAAGGCGCTCAGCTCCTTAGGGAAGGGATAATATGGCGGGTGGGAAGCGGAAACTCATTGGATATTTGGGGTGATCCATGGATTCCACTTGGGGCTACACGTCAGCTGGCCACCCCGAGAGGCACATCTCTATTGACGAAAGTTGCTGAACTTATCAACCCGGTTACTGGCACTTGGGATGAAGAGTTGATTAAGGATACCTTCTGGCAGAGGGATGCAGATATGATTTTGTCAATGGCGACGGATGATAATACCGATGGTCGCCGACTTGGCACTACAATCGAAGGGGAATTCTGTAAAATCGGCATACAAGGTGGTCAGAAGCGGAGAGAGCATGAGCGAGGAGAGATGCGTCGATTTGGAGATGGGGACAAAGCCGAAGCCTTTAATTGGAAGAAACTCTGGAACTTACCGATACCAAACAAGGTCAAGATGTTCTTATGGCGGTTTGCCCATAATAGCCTGGCAGTCCGAAGGAATATAGCTAGAAGAGGAGTGGAGCGTGAAACAAGTTGTCCCATGTGTCACAGGATGGACGAAGATTGTGGTCACCTTTTCTTCAAATGCCATGGGGTGAAAGAAATTTGGCGGCTATTGGACCTAGAGCAAACCCGACTGAAGCTTGCAGGTTGCAATTCAGGAAAGGAAGTAATCATGGAAACCTGGAGGTTGGAGGCGGCTACACAACAGAAAATTTGGGTTTTGCTCTGGAAATGGTGGTCGGCCAGAAACAAAACAAATGTGGGGGAAAAAAGAATGTCCGCAGCAGAATTATGCTCAATTGTGAGCTACTATGTGATAGAATTTGAAAAGTTGAAGAAAAGGGAAGGAGAGAAAAAACCAAAGAAAGAACAGAAATGGGAGCCACCACATCCTGACTGCTACAAGATCAATGTTGATGCTTCTTACAGGGCTACAACGAGGTCAGGGGGATGGGGCTTTGTTGCTCGTGAATAAAGAATGGTGAGTTCTTAGAGGGGGGTTGTGGACACCTTGAGCGGCTCACTAACCCCATTCATGCTGAAGCTCTTGCTGCTTTGCGAAGTCTTAAGAGGGTGGCGCATCTGGGAATGACTAGAATTATTCTTGAGACTGATGCAACAAATTTGGAGAAGGCTTTGAGTTCTGATTCAATGGACAGGAGCCCAGAAGGCTGCATCTTTAGGCGTATCAAGGATTTTATGAAGGATTCTTTTGATCACTGTGAGGTCCGGTCTTGCCCGAGATCTTGCAACAAAGTGGCTGATAGCCTTGCTGCTTATGGGGCGAGCGTTGTGCGCTATGGTTCTGAGGTCTTCATGGACCAGGTCCCCGAATTTGTGACCAGCTTGATCTCTGGCGATTTGCCCAGAGCCACTGGTTAGTGGAATTCTCTGTGTTCCAGTTCAAAAAAAAAAAAAAGACACTCATGCGCCAGTGTCCAGTCAGTGTCTAATGTGCCATCTCGGCACAGAGCCCTTGAATGATTGACATGGAGTTAACCGAAACAAAATGAACAGCAAATCCATTCATAATTCGATTTGCAAATAGAATACTGAACTAAGAAATGATGAAATCTGAAGAGATGATGAGCAAGAACCCCGGGGGAAAATAATCTACTGCCTCAGGGCAAAGCTTAGTTTTTTTCCACTTATAATTTGTGAGTTATAGCTTATATTATAGTAACTACTAACTAACTTTTAAATGATGTGTTTTTTTAAGATGAGATCAACAGGAAGATCGTAGTAAATAGTATATTAAGTTCAGATATACTGGATATAATCGCAAGCGACTATTTTCTTCTGTGCACTGTCTCTTACAAGTAAACAGAATTTACATTTTTAAATTATAAATCATAAACCACAACACTCACCCACCGCACTACAGGAACAAGAGCGATGAACAATTAGCTATAGAAAGCACATGCAACATTATAACTCACCCAGCGGTACAACCACATCGGTTAAATTAATTGACACCTGCAGCTCAAGTTAACTGATTTTCTGATTCTAATCCAACTGCCTGACAATCCAGAACACATTCCCTTGCCATGTTTTCTTTCGATTTCTTCAAATAGAAGAGGAGAGGAAAAAAAGAAAGAAAAAGGCTTCACGACGATCTGCATAAACTGAAGTAAGTTCAGACCCTTGAAAGAGGATGATGGTATAACAGTCGGCCAAAAAACATCTGATGATTTTTTTTTTCTGAAGCTTCCATCTCTCCTCTATCATGGGTGATCTGCACGAGTCCTCGAGCTCCCAAGGGTGAGCTCCAGCTCGTCAGAGCCGACTTCCTCATGGATGCGCTCGCCCTCCCACGCCTTCACCAGCCCCTGCATCTTGTCGCCGCCATCGCCGCCGCTCCCAAACGCGAACTCATGCCCTGCTCCGTCGATCATCTCGACATCGCCATGGACCATCGGCGCGCCACCGACGACCGGCGAGCACGTCCCGCTCTGCCCCGGGGTACACATTCTTGACGAGCTGGCAGCCACCTCGTTGAAAATCCCAAATGGGTTGTTCGGAGCCACGAGGCTGTACGTCGGAGAAGACGGACCGGCAGAGGATATCTGGAACCCGGCAAGCCATGCCGGGTCAGGAGCGACCTTGTGGCCGGGGCTCGGCGGCGTGGAGTTGGGCAGGGAGGCGTAGCTGGCACAGGGCGCCCACGGCGGCAGGACATGGCCGGGGTGCTCCCAGCCGCCGGTCTTGAGGCGGGGCGTGCGCGGCGGCGAGCCCGACGGCGGCGTCACCGGTGCGCTGATGGAGCTGCCGTTGAAGTAGGGATGGTGGTGGTGGACCGGCAACTTGGAGGCCGCGAAGTGGGAGCTGCCGGAGGAGGAGAGGTTCCTCAGACATGGGATGAGGGAGCCGCCCTCGACGCTCCTGAAGAAGCTGCTGCTCCCGCCGAGCGTGATCTGCGACGAGGAGCCGGAGCTGGGGAAGGAGGACGACGCTGGGCTCGGGTTGTATGAGGCCCGCGGGCTCTGCTGGTACGACGAGCAGGGGCTCGGCGAAGCCGACCGGCCGATCGGATCAATGCCACCTGCTGCTGGAGGCTTGCATCCCTGAAACGCAGATGAACAGACTTGAGATTAGAAAACCATATTTGATAATAAAGAAGTTGTGACATTTGTGTGAAATTAGCAATTATAAAGCACAAAATGATATGCTTATAGAAAGTAAGTTAAATGTATAATTACCAGGGATAAGAGAATCATCTCATGATTCAATGTAAAAGAAAACTATAAGGGACATGAAACCACTTAGAGTAGTCAAGCAAATTCTTACTGAAATTCACTGCGTCAGAATTTAGGCTGCACAGACTATGGCCAGAAATTGTACCCCTGTTTTTGTTGTGAGGGAGAGGATTAAATTTTTATTTAAGGAACAACGGTCATGATGCCAAATGGTTGCAATGACATAATTCAATAAGGTAAAAATACTCTGCGTCAGCCTTAAACGTACAGGAAATACTGCTTTTCAAAGCTGATTGCAATAAAACAAAGAAGACACACTTGTGTAGAATGTCATTTTGTATTGCAAAGTGGTTTTGTGATATCAAAGTCTTCTTCTTTGACAGCCTTAGCTTTCTTTCATGTAATATTCGGTCATGCCCATATCTACCTGCCTATGACCATGCCACTAACATTTGTCTCCATAATTGGCTCTTTACCAGTCCTTTTTTTCACATGAACTACTACCGTCCAGGCATAGGAATAAGCAGCTAAAAAAATTACTTAATGAAGCATGAGATGAGACTGCAAGATTGTGAGGAACCTAGAAATAGAGCATGCAAGGAACTTAAGAGTTTCTAGGACAAAACAGGGCAAATGGGCGTGGAAAGATGCTTACTTCGACAAAACAGAAAGGCCATCGCCTGGCAATTTGTCTTGACACCTTATTAGTTTAAAATGGCACGTTTGGTGACCTAATTCTAGAGTTGCTGAAGCGTGGAAACCACATTCCATCTTTCATTGCTTTTCGAGGAAAATAAGGAACGTTGCAACTTTTTTTTCCATTCATCAACCAAGCTGTCAACTAAACAATGTTGTAATCCCCTAAAAGGAGTACATAATTCAAGACGCACCCAATTGGTAACAAGAAATTGTTCTGACAGGTAGATTTCATATATTATATTACGTTGCTCGGACCACAGAGCATCTAACAAGGTCTACAAAAAAAATAAAAGCACCACTGTTATCTTCGTTTTGTTAAGACAAGGGGGGAATATAAAGTGGGGAGCTTTAGTAGACTGGACTACATCTTTCCTGCCTAAAAAGACACTAGATCTTTCTAAAGAACTAGGCATAGCATTGGATATTCACTCTTCAATTAACAAACAAATGAGAAAAGGAAACTGAAATGAAGAAGAAGAAGAAGAAGAAGAAGCTCTCGAGTAGAGAACAGTAGCAACAAAACAAGAAACGTTTGGTGTAC
This sequence comes from Dendrocalamus sinicus, assembly GCA_036346575.1. Lineage (NCBI taxonomy): Eukaryota > Viridiplantae > Streptophyta > Magnoliopsida > Poales > Poaceae > Dendrocalamus > Dendrocalamus sinicus. The sequence continues at coordinate 15,297 of JAYEVI010000205.1, forward strand.
ATTAGTAGGTAGCTTCTTCACCAGAACAATTAACCACCTACGTAACGCTCTGCGCGTGTGCCCTTGTCATGTCCCACATGTACAAGAGGAGAATTCCTTCCTCCAATCTCGGAAGAAACGGAAAGAGAGAAGCTTTAGCTAGGGACCTGAGCAGAGCACGCCTGCACGCGCATGGCATCGCATTTCACAACCCACCCCAAAAGCCAAAAGGCAATTATAGATAACGAGAAGGAAGAATTAAAAGAAAAGAAAGCCGACTTGTAACTCTGCAAAACAAAGCAGAGCAAGACAAGAAATCTATGGCGTAATCCGTCCGAAAATTCCACAGTAAATCGCTCAGTCCAGCATGCAAACAATCGAACCGAACCGAATCGCTCCACAATTTTACAAGGGACAATCGCGCTCAAGGAGTCAAAAATCCAAGGCAAAGCAAAGCAAAGCAATCAGACAGAAGGGAGCAGAGGAGGAGAAGGAACGGCCGACCTTGCGGTAGGTGGTTCCGTCGGGCTGGACGGTCCATCCGGCCTCGTGGCAGAGCGCCTTGAGCACCTCGTTGTTGTCGCAGTGCTTGGGGAGGTCGTAGCTGCCGTAGGCCCGCAGCCCCGCGTAGATCTTGGCCGCGATCGCCCGCCGCCGCCGCTCCCGCCGCCGGTTGTTCTCCCGCTCCCTCCACGTCGGTACCCTCGTCCCCCCTCCCCCTCCTCCTCCGTTCGTCATCCCTCCCACCTCACTCCTCGGAGTTGAGAGCGGGAGCTCGTGAGGTGGTGGAAATGGCAGTGTGGAGTGAACGACGCAGCTGCCGCTCGCAACCAGATAACGCCACCCGGGCAACGCTCCAAGTGGCACTTTTACCATCTTGCCCCACGACCGCGCGGCGGTAGCCGGAGCACAGGCAGGGGCAGGGATGGTATTTTGCGTAGTGGTCGGCGGAAAATATTTGGCAATTGCGTTACCTAGTTAAAGCGAGCCGAGCCGAGAATGGAAGGTTTTCAGGCTTTGGTTGGATTTGGTACATGATTTTTGGCTTTTGTTGATAAATAGTAATAGCTTTTTAAAAAATATTTACATATGATTTTAATTAATATAAATATGTTCTGTAGTTGGACAGATCTGTAGTTGCGTGAGTTCAAAAGAACGCACCCCATGGCCTAGCTGAGGAAACCACGAGCCATAATCCCTTCCGTGCAAGCGCATTGGGCCGAGCCAGTGTGCCAGTTCTGGAATGTGAGCTCAGATGCCACAGATGGCTTAGCGGTCTCCCCGAGGAGAGGAGGAGGAGGCCGTCGCATGGCTTGGCAGAAATAGAGCTACAGGGGCCTACTCGGGGACAGGACGACCAGATTGGCCGATCAATAGGCTAGATTAGCATGACCTTAGCTCATTTTGGCCTGTGACATTGAGGAGACACTCAGTGGCGGATCTAGTAATTTCATAATGGGCATTCAAAATTACAAAAATATTGTTCAATAGAAAACATAAAGGTCAACAATAGCGGAAATTAAAGTACAATTATTCATACTAGAGACAACATCTCAAATAATATAAAGAAATTACAAAATAATTAAAAATTAAAGCAGCATAAGATCCTAAGCAACAGGTATTGAATTATAGCCCATTTCACACAGAGAATCAAACCTTTAGAACTACTAAATAAACATAACCTGAACTGTCATGCAGACAAGCACACAAAACTCATAAAGGCTAATAGTTTTAACCGTGATGACTGGTGAACTGTTTCCCTGGAACTACTAACCTGAGTCAAATTTCAAATTTGAATAATTATACAATAGAGTTGTACAATCACAATGAGATGCTTTAATTAAGTGAAAATGCAATTCTCTTTATCAGATTTTTATGTTCAGTAAGCAGAAGTTCAAAAGTGCTTTTATCATGAACATACTTTGTTGAACGGTTTCTAGCTAAGTAACTTAAGCAATGTTACCTAAATTACTAAACAAAATATGGATCGGACAGCCGGACACCAAAGGGGAATAAATCATCCAAATGTCCAACACATCAAGCTACAAGAAAAGACTTGACAACATTTGCATAGTTCCTAAATAATTGATAAATCAATCATCCGAATATAATCAACTACTATGCAAAAACTTTAGAATCATTATAGATGCCTCACTTTTTTTAAGTAAAATACAACTCACGACTTTAAATCGGAAATCGCCAGGGGAGGAGAAGGAGATGGAGGGATTACTAGATTAGGAATATGGGGCCATGCCACCATGGGGGTCTCCAGGTCTAGGAGGACAAACCTACGTGGCTGTGCCGCGTCGACGAGCGATAATGGCAAGACGACTTGTGACTTGCGAGACAACAGCTCCAGCGCTCCTGCGTAGTCTCCTGAGTCCTACCTCCAAAAGTCCAGAAGACCAGAAGCCTTCTACTCCACCAGACAGAGAGAATTAGAGATGAGATATTGGGTGAGAGCTAGAGTTTTTACCGTGTGTCATGTGAATCACAACAGTAGACCAGGGCTAGTGTCTAGCGCCAATTTGGGCCTAAAAAGGAAAATAGGCCAAAAGGATCCAATGCCAATTTAGGCTAACCGGGTATGAACAGGACGAATTTGATCCAACTAATAATATATATATATATATATATATATATATATATATATATATATAATACTTTGTATATAGTGATTTTTTTGCCAAAAATTCTAGGTATTCAGTTAAATACCCTTGAATTATGGGAGGACCACCCAGGGACACTGTAGAAATACTATCATCTTTCCTTTCTTTTTTTTAAGAATAGAGAGAGCTTTATTGACTAAATAGTAGCGTTACAATCTTGGTTAAGTAGATGTCTAATACAAATAGGTGCATGTGCTCATCACACTGCACAATGCATGTTCCTTTTAGCCAGTTGTCATCACGAGGAGGGGTGTCGAGCATGGTGGGAGGAGGTGGTGGTGCTTCCTGCTCTTGAGGCTCTGCCTGTAGCGGCAGTGGGAGTACAACACCAAGAACTTCGACTCGGCCATGCGGAAGATGGATCCACCGCAGGCAAAGGACAATTGCATGGATCTACATGTCATGTCGCGAGGTGTCATTGTGGCTGCCCGCGATGGCGAATGCGACGACGGCTAGGGCAACATGACACAGAAGGAGGCGAAGCAGGGGTAGCTAACATTCGTGCGCGACTATTGAGGCAGGTTCTTTGAGCTGTAGGACCTGCTCAAGGCTCTAGCGGATGTGCTTGGTCAAGTGCTACAAGGTCTGCTCAAGGCAAGTCGATATTCGGTAAATCAGTGAGCAAGTCTCATTAGATTCCTTCCTAAATTTTGATTCGTGGTCCGCCACTGGGACCGAGGTGTCAATGAAAATACTTTGGTGGTTGAAATTGGCTGAGTGGATGGGGAGGGGTTTGGATTTTATCCCGTCGACTGTGGGGGTGGGGCCCACTCATTGCAGTGGCAATAATAGCTAGGGTGGGTGGGGGCCTCATGGTTGGACCGGACCCGGATCGTGTGGGTTTGTTTCAACTCATGCAATAAAGTTCTATCTTTTCAGCTTATATCTTCTCTCGAACAAATAAATAAGATGATTTCTTTGACACTATTTTGAAGCGGCTTATTAGGATAGTTTTTCAAAGTGGATTATATATATTCGGTTTGTTCACACAAATAATTATGTTAGAAGTAAAAATTATTAGATATAGCTATAAGTCATAAGCTATAGCTAAAAAGAAGGTATCCAGTGGGACTAGACGTCTCGAACGTACTATTGCATGGGAAAGCGTGGAGTTGCAACAATACGTACGTGCGTCGTGTGCGTAGAGTTGCGATAGTTACGTGCGTCGTGACAAAAGCTCGCCCCTCGAATTAACTACCAATCCAAAATTATTGCTTAGACGATCGACTTAGAGCATCTCCAACAGTATGAGCTAGTTACTAGCTCTAAGACAACTTCTCCAATAGTACTAACTTTTAACATATAGCTCATAACATAAATAGCCTCACATGACACTTTCACATAATCTTGGAATATGTGTATGAGACTAGAGCTAGCTCATAAGTCACTATTAGAGATGCTCTTAGTTCTCCTCCATAGCCACAGTAATAACGGAAGAGGCAATCTTCTTGCCTTTTTGGATGGAGATCACACATACCATCCCCTCCCAACTAGTCGTGCGCCGAGCCTGAACCGGGGTAGGAGAAGGCTCGTCGTCCATGGAATTTAGGGCATGTCCTTTTCCTTTGAAGCTAGCAGTTTTTGGTTTTTGCTATAGTATCTATCTTTTAAATAGAGTATTTTTTTAAGACGGGGTCTACAAGTTAAAAGATCTACACGTTAAAAACCCAACATCTGTACCAGCCAAAATCGCAAGTGAGTATCTGTCTCTTCGTAATCTGTACCATAAATCATAAGCCGTAGCCAAAAAGAATAGGCCCTGAACCGCACGTGAAGGCTCCGGCTAGGAGAGGCCTTGCTTGGCTCGCGTGGTGAGACGAGCACTGCATGCACACGCGATCACGGCCGACAGAACCGCTCCTCACCTTGTTTGTTTTAAGAGGAAACCGTTACTTGTGGAGCATACTCCTAGCTTCCCTTTCTTCCTTGCACTGCTGCTTCGTTTAGAGCATCTCCAATAGTGACTTATGAGCTAGCTCTAAGCATATTATTTCATATTTTAATAGAAGATAGAGAAAAACTAGCTCTTGATCAAGAGCTAGGCTTATACACACATTCCAAGATTATGTGAAAGTGTCATGTGAGGCTATTTATGTTATGAGCTATATGTTAAAAGTTAGTACTATTGGAGAAGTTGAGTTAGCTCCAGTGCATGCGACCATGAAAAATACTGTAGCTTATGGCTGAAAATACTGTAGCTTATGGCTGAAAATACTGTAGCTGGCTGAAAAAAGCACTATAGCTGACAGAGGCTTATTTAGCATAATTAAATTTTAAAAAAAATTTAAAAATAAAAAAATGTGTTAGCCCATTACGTATAATACAAACAAATACGGGAAAAAAAGAACCGGCAAAAACGCTCAACGAAAAGTCAAAAGTTCAGAAAAAGACGAAACTTATGAATAGTGAAAAATAAGCCAGAAGCCGAAGCCGAGCCGAGCAAATTCTAAATGCAAATGTCATTTTAGAGACAAGCGCCATCCAGGGCCGGTCCTGGGATTTTAGGGGCCCGGGGCGAAACTAGAAATAGAGGTCCTAGTATAAATATCTAAATATAAATCTACACACACACACACACACACACACACACATATATATATATATATATATATATATATATATATATATATATATATATATATATATATATATATATATATATATATATATATATATATATATATATATATATATAATTTTACCAACAAACACTTAAAATACGTTATGTATTAAAGAAAAATTCATATCAAAGAGTTTATAGATATTACCTTAAAATTTTCTTCTAATTACAACGCATGCTCAGGATCCTGGCAGCCACCATATGGTTATATCACAACCTAAACTTCAAACCTCACAAATTATCAGTCAACCACAAGATATACTTTTTTCACATGAATGATGCTTTTCCAGACTGCTATTTACAGAAATTTCCATGACAGCATCGTCAAGTTCAACGATAATACCATGGATCATTGTCATTTTTCATCCAAGTTGTGGCAAGCATTTACAATATTCTCTAACCTTAGCTCTTACAGTTGGTAGGGGTAACATGTCAGGTATGAGTTGCATGACAAATCTTAACTTGTTAATTTTTTTAGGTGTAAAACTTAACTAAAGGTACCCATTATTTGCTAGACTTGTCCGCCAAAAAGTATACCCAAGACTCACAAAACAGCTTTGTTTTGTAGATATACACCATTACAACCTAACCACCATGGAGTTCCCATCGACTAGCTATAACATTATCCAACACAATTTTAATAGTAAAAGGCCAACAATATTCGAACGGTGCAACAGCAGGTAAGTATATTCCTGTATGGGGCAAGGGCTAGGCCATCTATTTTCACCTGAACTGAAATCCCTCAGCCGCGAGCCTTGAGATCGGCAAGGCGGCGGGACAGGTCGTCCTCGTCGACCTTCTCCTTGTCCTTGGCAGCCGGGTCGCGGCTGGCGGCGGCTTGCCATGGAGAGCCGAGAGCCTGGAGCCCTGGAGTCACGCACGCTTGCCGTGGTTGGTTACCGTGAGCCACGCACGCAGTCGCCGCTGAAGACCGAACCACCGAAGACGAGAAGACGACTAGACGAGAAGACGGTCGGCCGGGGATTCGGAAAATCGGAAGACGGATAGTATACTAGCCTTACTAGTATATATACTATGTATTAATGTATATGGGTAGGGACCCCTGAATTTTGGGGGCCCGGTGCGGCCGCCGCGCTTGCCCCCCCCCCCTCAGGGCCGGGCCTGGCGCCATCTAATGCTGGAGGCTCATTCATAAGTGATCGACCAGCAATTTTCTAACAATGCGAAATCGCAAATTGCAGCAGCATCTCCGCACGTATTTGTGTGTGGGTCTATTCCAAGTGGCTTATAAGCCAGAGCTTATACCTTATTTTGTACTCTAACTGCTATTGGTTTATTTTGCATAATTGAATTTAAACAAAATAAAAAATATTATATCAGTATGGACAATGTAAAGGAATAGGGAAAAGGCAAAAAAAAATCCCCAAAGAAGCTAAAAATCCAGAAAAAGACAAAAAAAAAACTAGAAGCTATAAGCCATAAACTAAAGCCATTTAGAGCGAGGCCACATATCATGGATAATTAACTGCTAAACTATATTATTATTTTGCATGATCGAATGATTCAGGGCATTCCTAATCAAGACATTGCAAAGTAATGTCCATGCCCCTCCACATTACTAGGAAATAATTATAGATATAACATCTTCAACAGGTAGTATCTATCCCTGAGTCCAAGCAATAAATTCACCTCGCTCTCCCCTTACCTCACTATATTCAATGTTTTGCTGTTGGATTTTGTGCCCAAGTAATGTCTTGTATGAGACACTACTTCCCTCTCTCTTCTTTAATTCTCTCCCCACACCAATCAAAATCCGATCACACCAAACCTACGGTCAGACCCCCTGGCTAGTCAGACTGCCCTTGACTGACACCAACTCTAAAAACTTGCGACCAATTGTCCAGTGAGGGGAAATGATCCTGATCAATTTGTGTCTTAGCAGTGTACCGCTCTAACTAATGGAGTTTTTTAAGAGTACTTGATGGAGTTCTAAGTAAGATTGACTCGATTAGAGCAAGGTTCTTTTGGCAAGGGCTTAGTATAAAGAAAAAATACCACATGATGAAATGATCTAGGATGTGCAAACCTAAAGGCTTTTGGAGGGATGGGATTCATGGATTGTAGAGTAATGAATATATGTCTACTAAATAAATGGATTTTCATATTAGAGGGTGGTGATGAATCCATGTGTTGCCAACTGCTGAGAAATAAATATATTAAGGACTCTTGTTTCTTAGCCTATATATGTACCCCTGTAGTTGTACACTAAAATACTCTAAAGTTTTCTGTGCTTGTAACTTCTCTTTATATAGTGATTTTTGCCTTCGTGTGTTCGCAGTTTTTCACCGGAAGGGGTTTTCCATGTTAAATCCGTGTCGCTTCTTCTCTTGATCGTCTATTTCTATTGTGTGTTTTATAATAAGGCTACATAACGCTTTGCTCTGGTTCCAAAGTGAAGTTGAGTGTCAAGTGGGAAATGGAGAGTAGATTAGTTTTTTGCATGATACTTGGATAGGAAATTGCTCTCTCAGTGTGTTTTTATATACTATGTAATATATGTGAATATCAAGATATCATAGTTGGAGATGTGTTTGAGAATGATGGAGATGTCCCCATATTTAGGAGGACTTTTGGTCAATTATGAAATAAACTGCATTTTTTTCACTATTTTGAATTTTTCTTGAATTTTGGCCTAATTAAAAAACTTCCCCAATTCGAAAGTTTTCAACTAAATTCGCCATCCTCATTTGGACTCCTGCTTCCTTCTATCCTTGGCGTCACTTCAAAATATGCCGCCATCCCTGTTCCCTCTCCGACATTAGGCTCTTCCCAGTGCACCACCACCACAGGACATCATTCACCATACCAACCCTATCAAAGGTCGTACCCTACTCTGACAGCCTCTGTCATCCCAACTTAATGCATGTCTCATTACCTGGCCACGTGCCACAACCACTGGCACTCGTTTCGCCGTCGCCACCAAACAAAGCCTCTCCAACTAGACATGTCTGCCCGCAATTGACCATCGCTGTTTGCAAGCTTGCTAGTACCAAGAGGACACCGAAACCAAGACGCCACCACAATACAGACTGTGCCACCAAAGATCATCGAAAGCTCCTGACGCCACCTCCGTCGGCCACGCGCCACATCGCAACAACTAGCTTCCTGCTCCCACCACCTTACTTGCCCTTTAAAGCCCAGCTAACCATCTCAAGTAACACATACTAGCTCCAAACGCCTTCCACTACTCTTCTTTCCACCGCCGGCCTAGACATCACTGTCGCCACCATGAAAAGCCTGGTGAGCCCTAAGTTTCAAATTTGCTACTAACATTTACCAATCTTCTATTCCATTCAACCATAGCACTGCCCGAGCTCCACGAACCCAACCCTGGCCCCGCCCTAGCCTTCCCTAGCTCCTAGAATGCCGGTTGCGAGTGCCACTGCTGAACCAAGCGCTCTCACCATGGACAGCTCACCTCGAAACTTCATAGCCTAAACCACCACCACCATGACCTTTTCTATGTGTTTGTAATGCTCAAAACACCTTCTCCCTCACTGAGTAGCCACTAGAATGCCGTGGTGCCATGGAAGAGCTCCAACAAGCTTCTCTCATCGCCGACTGTCCACTACGATATCCAAACCTTGCTAAGCCCCAAAATAGAATTCTCACACCTCCTAGGACCTATTTGTGCACTTATTTGTCAACGGTGACCCTTGACGGTGTCGCAATCGCCTGCTGTTGCTATGCTCTGTTCGTCGACACTGTAGCATCATCGAGAAGAGGACAATGACGCTATGTTGTATTAGGCAAGGCCATTACAGCCCACAAGCCAAAACCAGTCGGGCCAAGCCTAACCCTATAGCAAATACTGTAGCCAACCGACCCATTACTGCTATATCCCAAGGTCGAATACTATTTAAAGCCTGTTACTATTCCCAACCTAATCCACAATGAATAGTCAAACAGTTATTGTTCAACTTGACTCGTTACTATTTATCGAGAACCCAATAGACATATTTATACCTATTTGGACCATTTTAACCCCATGAAGACTATTATCAACCCCGTTTAGCCTAAATAGACTCCGATAAAACCCAAACCGAGCCGAGTCTATTACTGTAGCCTAGCCCTATTCACAACCCAAACTGATATTTTCCAATCTTAAACTGGTACCATCCTAAACCTGTTAATTGTTCACATAAACCCATCTATAACCACTTGGACCATCTCAAGCCCATTTAATCTATTTTTAATTCCGTTCAACTAAACCAAGCACTGATTAAACCTTATTCGTCCAAACCTATTTTTTTTTATCTTTTTGGTTATTTTATTGTATTTTATTCCCCGCTTACATTCTGCAAAGCAGGAGCTCATTTGAAATCACTCTTTTACACTAGTATCCAGATTTGACTAGTTGGCTCTAGTATCTGGATTCGACTAGTTGGCCAATGGAAAAGCCGCTGGAATAATTACAATGGATGGTGTAAATCTGAAGCCTACAGTGAAATAATCAAAGACTTTGGAGGCATGCCACATGTTTTTAATCATATTGAACCTATATTCTTTAATTACTATTATTTTCATTATTCCTTATTTATGCGATGTTATTTATTTAAAATAATTGCTTAGAATGGCATGATAATTTAGATATACCCTACCACTGAAAAGGCTATATTTTATTTGATGACCATATTTACCTTGATAAGGCTTAGTACTAATAAAATACTATAAAGTATACCATGATAAATTAAGAATTTAAATGTTTTACACTACTAAGAGAATTCGGCATTTTGCCAATAGAATTATAAATTGATACTAGGATCAAGGATGATTCGTGAAAAGCCACGAGATAGTTGGAGTCTACGACCTTACCCTAGGGAGGAGGCTATGGTTGGATTGGTGGTAATGCTGTGGTGCACTACATTATTGATTTGTGTTTTATGGGTGATTCTAATAACAAGGCATAAGTAGCTTTGGCAAGATTTCAAGTTGGTAATTGAGTTGATTAAACCCATTTCCTTTAAGAAGTAAACCTTTTGTTCTTTAGAAAATTGTTTACTAATAAAATTGTATCCACAAATATAATAATTAAACCAACACATCTTATATCTTGAAATACTGGTAGTTAATTAAATAGTATTTCCCAATGTGGATTGTTGAGTACTTAGTGTACTCAATCTTACTTATTTCATCAGAACAGATGCCAGAAGAGGACAAGATGTTCCAAGTTTTTGTATTAGGGTTACGACCGCACTCAAGCGTCCCTATGGAGATTTTTCAGTTCTTCTGAATATAAGTTAATTTTAGGTTTGGACAAGTATTAAATTGTTAAAGTTGACCGTTGGGTCGTATTTTAATCAAATTAACCTTTTTTAAATGATCGTGAGTAAATATGATACTGTTTATGTCCGTAACTGAACTCTTAGACAGTTGTGAGAAGTACAAAGTCTTGTTCCAAAAAATAGGATCGTTACAAATTAGAGTTTTTGGAGTGGGAAGATTTGCAGGAGATAGTTAGAACAACCTGCCTATCCAATGACGCTGACAAGGCGAAATGTGTTCTAGAAAAGTTTGGCACATTCTCGACAACATCCCTGTACAGAGCAATCACTTTTGGATGCGTGGTCAATGCGACGATGAAAGGATTATGTAACTTGAAATTGCCGTTGAAGATTAGAATTTTCCTGTGGCTTATGTGCCATAATAGAATCCTTTCCGCTGAACAATCAGCTCACAGGAACTAGGAGGGGAGTGCAAACTATTAAGTTGCATTCATTAACTAGTTTATCTAAAATTTTAAGCTGATAAAAAAGACGAATTCACTACCTCACATGTAAGCTCATTCAGACCTAAGCCGTGGATTAGATGTAGTAGTAATTTTTTAATTGTGTGTCAAATGAGTCTTGAATCTAAGATCTTTTATCTCTAATACCATATTAAGCTATATGAACTAACTAGTTTATTTAAAAACCTAAATTGATAAGAAAAGATAGACAATTTACCTATACTTCAACACTAACTGCAAATTGTGTGGTGAACTAGAGTCAGCTGAACACGTTATTTTTCACTGCCCCTGGCAAAGTTTGTCTGGTGTGTCTTTAGAGAGATTCTTGGCTGGTCTATAGCCCCCAAACAATTCGATTCAATTCTCTTCTGGTGGAGGTTGTTAGAGTCGTGATTCTAAATTGGATCAAAGATTCTTTAGTAAGATTGTAAATCTTAGGATTGATGTAGAATCTAAGATCATATTTGATTCTAGTAAAAAAAATATTTTTAAAACATCTACAATATATTATAACACTACTGTATTTTTAAAATTATTTATTTTGAATTTTTCTTTGCAAATTGTAGAGTAAAGATAAGATTGTATATCAATTAAAAGGAGTATACAAGTAATTATTTAAAACAAAATAATAGAATCGAGTAGGATCATATAAAAATTTTGATCATGATCCTATAAAAGTTTGGATAGAATTATAAGAACATTAAGATTCTATTGTAGAATTGGATCGGTCTAGTCAATCTTAGATCGTAAAATCTTATAATCGTATGATAGAAATGAGATTCTGAAAACCTTGCTTCTGATTGCAAAAATCCTGGGAAGAAAGCAAACAGAGTGATGTTCCATCTACTTGGGGCAACTGCTTGGGCCCTATGGTTAACCCGCAACGATTTTGTGTTTAGAGATATTCTAAATCGATCTCCTCTATATGTGATTTACAAAAGGTCGTTTGTCTCATGCAGCGATGGAAGTTGCTCCAGCGGCAGTAGGATGTGACCAAGACGGAGTCGTTGGTGCATGATCTCCAACGGAAAGTCCGGACACCGCAGGATGGGCAAGCCCAAGTCTTGGATCCTACGGGTGTTGCCTGATGAAAAGCTTGTAATAGGATAGTTAGTGTTGGGGCCTGCTTTAATTTTGTTAATCTGCTTTAGACTCCTCTATTATCTACCCTTTTTATAGCTCGCTCAGTTAGGCTGAAAAAGTGGCTTATAACTAAAATTGCACTGTAACTGACTGAAATTGTAATGTAGTTGATGACGACTTATTTGACGTAATTAAATTTAAAAAATATTAAAAATAAAAAATAGGTTAGTCTATCATAGACAATGCAAACACATATGGAAAAAAGAGAACTGTTAAAAAAACTAAAAAAACCAAAAAATAGAAAAAGATTAAATTTAAAAATAATAAAAAATAAACTAGAAATCAGAAGCTCAAATCAAAATAGACTGGCGCTACTCTTTCGTTGTAAACTGGTTTCCCCAGTTCCATGTACTGAACTATCAGCTGGTAATAAAGCAGGACGATATATGGTCTCTGGTCAAAGGAAGACAACGAGGGAGACAATGAGGGAGCTAGCTAGAATGCTAGATGCTTAGATTCATCAAAACAATGCCCTTTTTTATTTGCTTCGAATGTATAATAGATGGGATTGATCATTGATTCCCTAGTACTATCTTCAGCGTGCTTGTTCAAGTTAAACATCTCCAGCTCGCTAGCTGCTTGAAAAGGAGGTCAAACATCTACTCGATTGCTACGGAGAAGGCTTGCTCAGTTGCCTAAATTTAATACTGTATTACCATTTGGGTGGTCATTCTTTTATGATCACAGTTGGTCAAAAATTGGCAGAAAGGATGGTCTAAGCACTTGATTGCTAAGTAAAACCAGGTGCCGAAATTGGAATCTTTGAATTCTTGCAATGCATTGCACGTACGGGATTTATACGTGCTGCGTTTGTACCTGAAAAACACGAGCGAAGAGAACGGCACCACCAAGGCACCAATCGTCCACAGTCTCTACCCCTAAAATCCACCAGTTCAGTTCTTTCTTACGACCACCCCAAATTGTGCCCCCAGCAGTCATGAGTTTTCCTGCGTCCACACCAATTTGTGTCCCCAGGAAAACCAACCAGTAAAATCAACGATCAAGGATCAATTCCCACCTTTCTCTCTCCTTACCCACTCATATCCAACGATCCAAATCCAAATTCAAAGGTAACGCTCACCTCCCCCGCGCGACTCGCGATCCCAAGCGGACCCACTGCGCGCGATCGGATCACAGCCGCTGTCCCAGGCGTCGCCTCCTTGACTCCGCCAAGCCTCGCGCGACCCCTGGGGACGCCGCGCCACCACGAACACGAAGCCGTCGGCCTCACGCGACTCCTGGGACGCCGCGCCGCCTCCTTGACTCTGCCAAGCCTCGCGTGACCCCTGGGGACGCCGCGCCGCCACGAACACGAAGCCGTCGGCCTCGTGCGACTCCTGGGGACGCCGCGCCGCCACGAACACGAGAGGGCTTCGCACGACTCGGACAGGGCCATCGCCGCCGGCGAGTTCGCCGGCATCGCGCGCGTCCGGATAATAAAGGTGGGTCTCCATGGCATGGGGGTGGAATTGGGAAACGGCGGTTTTGATCTGGTTGGTTGGTGCCACAGGCGGAGATAGGGTTCAAGGACAAGTTCTTCGCGTGCCTCTCGCTGGCCAGGGACCGTGCGAGCTCCCAGGGTATCGGGAAGCGGCATAGGTCTCGGCATACAGTCGGGTGAGCGATGCATCCATGATTTGTCGATCCTCTTCATTCTGGTCTTAATTGCCACTTCAATTTAATTTGGGTTCCTTTCTTTTTCGCAGGGAGTCAAGCCGGCAAGGTGACCGGGCGTCCATCAAGGAAGAGGCGCTCAAGGCGATAATACTTGTACGTTTTCGTTCTGAAAAGTTGAAAAAACAGCTTTCCGATTTCGAAACCCATCAAGTTTTGGTTCTGATTCCTCACATGAATCGATTATTCAGTTCGCTATGCAAAAGCAGTATTTCTTGTTTATGTGCGGGCAGGCACTAGCAGATCTAGACCTAGCTTTTATTGGAAACTTTGTGCAAGAATTTGATCATGTGGCATCAAATTAGATTATCCTTCCTAAAGAAAATTAGCTTAATTTTGTTGGTTTTTTGGATTTCCGTAACCCGTGCGTCGTAACCCTTAATGTGACTACTCAACAAAAAGGTTTCCAAAAATAGAGCATCTGATTAAATGATATAGTTACCTGAATAATAGTTACCTGAATATGAAGAGATACACCTTGTAGCTGGACTTCAGGGCATAGAATTTTGTGATCTGGTGTCTTGTGCGGATAAGGTCCTTTGCCATAATTTTTACAGCTCCCTGCGAGCAATATTCAGAGTAACATAGCATATCCTGTGATCAATGGATATGCAAGTGTGCAAGACGAGCAATTGCACAGGAAAACTTGCAAGTAACAAACATACTTCCTACAATCTAACGTTTAGGCCCTAGAGATTAGATTTCAACATGAAATTCGCTTTTATCCTATCGCAACACCTAAATAACAAAAAATATATCTGAAATAGATAATTTCAACATAATTCCCAATTTGTTACTTCAAAATTGAGCCTGCTACTTGCAGCATCCTTAGTGTCCATTTGACAAGCTCAAAGTCATTGGTTGGCATCACTGGGGTTATATCAGAGATTCAAAAGGAAAAGAAGGTCAGCATGTATAATTGACTAGATTTTTTTTGTCTCTGTCATATCTTTAATTATTTCTTACCCCACATGTGTAGAGTTTTGAACTATGATTTTTTTCCCTCATCTCATCACACAAATTTTCTTCAGCCTTGATAGTTGACTTTCCCTGCCTGTTCTTCATTTCACAACCCTGCTGATAATGCTCTTTTTCCTTTTTATTAGGGCCGAGACGTATATATACTGGTAAGCAATCTTCACTTTCCTTTCTGAATTCTATATGAATTCTCAAGTGATATACACATGTCATTGTATTTTTCCTATTCGAAAAATGTTGTTCCACACCGCAGTTGCTGCTCATATATCAGTCCATTGCTGATAGCTTGATGTACATAATGTTGAATTTATAATGAACAATTAGGTGCCCTGAAAATTTTGATAGTAAAAGTATAGGAAGATCCAAAATTGGACTTTACCCACTGGTGAAATATGCATTAGACCCAATGAATAGGATGACACAATGAGTATCATGTTTAGTCCCTTTGTTTTAAATTATGCGCATTGACTGATTGAAGTCATAGAACATGAGTAATATGTCTGCTTCTCAGTTGCTATAGTTTTGTCTGATGTATTTCATACATCCTTACAGGGTTCAGCAAATGTTGGGAAATCTGCATTTATCAGTGCTTTGCTAAGTATGCCCTTACATTCTTGTATATTTTTGTTCTGTTCCTTTTGTAACTATCACTATTTGCTCATTATTTTCTTCATGACACTAATAGTTGGAGATTCTACTGTTGTAGGAACAATGGCATATAAGGATCCGTGGCATAAACTGCACTCAAAAATACAAGCCAATACAATCTGTTGTTCCTGGAACAACCCTTGGTCCTATCCAGATTGAAGCATTTTTAGGAGGCGGGGTATGATTCCATTTATTTGCCTTTATATAGTGATTCGCGAAACTATGTGGTGTACATGAATAATAAGGTGCAGTACACAAATAAATGAATTTCCTATGCTACTCAACATTTACCAGTCCTCTTGCGGCATGACCAGCTCCTTCTATTGACTCCAATTTTACCACATCAGGATTACCTTCTGGAATTCCTCAGCTATCGAGAGAGGTAAGTACTTATCGATATTCCCGTGCAAGCAATACTTGTTTTTCCCACTGCAGAAATTACCAAAAAGATTTTTCAGCACAGGAAAAAATTTATGATCACTGATTTACCTGTCTAATATTGATTGCTTGCATTTAGAAGAAAGAACTTTTTGACACTGCTAAGTGATATTAGAGCTTACCAGTTACCACATACTACCAACATAGTCTGTCTGTTTTAATTAGACCAGAGGCAACGGCGTAAAAAATATGGGTGCTTGATTGTTTGGATAAGTTTACCTGTTGGATGAGAATCCAGCCGAAATTCTACTTAATACATCTTGAAAGATGGCTTTCCTGGCAACTTCAAGCAATGCTAAAAAAAAACAAGAAAGTCAGATGTTAAGGTGTCGATAATAAGATTTAGTAACTAGAAATTCTGCAATTAGATAATTATGTTTATTTCAGAAAATATTGTGTTTATACACAAGAAAAATATCAAATAATTCTGAATATTAAGCTCATAAAGA
Source organism: Dendrocalamus sinicus (assembly GCA_036346575.1). Taxonomy (NCBI): domain Eukaryota; kingdom Viridiplantae; phylum Streptophyta; class Magnoliopsida; order Poales; family Poaceae; genus Dendrocalamus; species Dendrocalamus sinicus. The sequence continues at coordinate 31,644 of JAYEVI010000205.1, forward strand.
AGCGCTGCATGAAATCTAACAAAAGTTGCAGCACCTGTAAATTAATACATGTTCGATTCTATATACATATGGCATAGTCTAATTGAACAAAAATAACATGTTCTAACACTTAACGTCTTACAGACTTAAACCAATGGCTTAAAAAAGCGTAATTATTATTGGCCGAAACTGGATATAATTCATTCAGACTAATGTTACAACAGTAAGTTGGTGACCCAAACATGCAAGCACGTACTCTATAATAGGCTCTTGGTTATAGTTATAGCACTAATCAGTGTTTACATTTGGTGTAGTGGACGTTTACTTGCTCACTAATGGGGACTCGAGAAGAAGGCCTCTCTGCGTTCAGAGACGTTTGTTGTACAGAGACTTCCCAGAATAGTTTTGCGAGGACATTGTTGTGCAGAGACTTCCCAGAATACTACCGGTGGATCACTGGTAGAAAAGTGTGGCAAAGAAGAAAGCAGAGAGGACAAATTGGGCGGGTTGTTTATGCACACCCTGCTGAAGGGGAGAGATATTTCTTGAGAGTGCTTTTGAGCCATGTTAGAGGTGCAACCTCATATGAAGATTTAAGAACAGTGGCTGGAATCACATACTCTACTTTCAGAGAAGCATGTGAGAAGAGAGGACTTATTGAGACGGACAGATCACTTGATGACTGCTTGTGTGAGTCTGCAACTTTCCAGATGCCGCCCGCACTGCGAAGATTATTTGCGACTATTCTTGTATTTTGCGAGGCCACCAACATTCGTGGACTGTGGGACAAGCACAAGGACTCAATGTCCGAAGATTACAGCCGAGACAATTCTAACACAGCAGCAGTAGAACAAATGGTGCTTAGAGACATTCGGGATTTGATTCAGTCGATGGGGAAGGATATCAGAAATTATGATCTTCCGGAGGTGAATGATTCAGGTAAAATTTTCCTAATCCAATGCCTAAACTTTTGATTCACTTACATACTGTACACATATTTGTTTTTTTTTCTATTGACCAATTATGTGGATGATAAATTAATTCCTTTGTGCCAATCAGGTGAATTTTTGAATGACATCATGAGGGAGGTTAGAGAAGAACTTTCTGTGGCCATAGACCAAGAACATTTGGATATACACTCATCTCTTAACAGGGAGCAGCGTGCAAGATTTGATGAAATCATACAACATGTGCTTGCAAACAAAAGGCAGGTGTTCTTCGTGGATGGACCAGGAGGAACTGGCAAGACGTTCCTATACCAGGCACTCCTTGCTAGAGTGCGATCTGAGGGATTAATAGCCATTGCAACTGCAACTTCTGGGATTGCAGCGTCAATTTTGCCAGGAGGACGCACAGCACACTCAAGATTCAAAATTCCAATTAAGCTTGCTGACAATAGCATGTGCAACTTCACCAAGCAAAGTGGCACCGCAGAGTTACTCCGTAGGGCATCCTTGATTATTTGGGACGAAGTTGCCATGACAAAGCGTCAAGCAGTTGAGTGTCTTCATAGGTCCCTGCAAGATATTATGAGTTCATCTTTGCCCTTTGGGGGAAAGGTAGTGGTATTTGGTGGAGATTTCAGACAGGTACTTCCAGTCATAACACGTGGGACAAGAGCACAGATAACTGATGCTACATTGCAGAGATCTTACCTATGGGAAAGTATAAGGAAGATACGATTGTCACGAAACATGAGGGCTCAATCTGACCCATGGTTTTCAGATTACCTCCTTAGGATTGGGAATGGAACTGAAAAGACTATCAGGGATGATTATGTTAGCCTGTCAGAGAATATTGTGATTGGTTATACTGACACCGAAGATTCTATAACCAAACTTATTCAAGATGTCTTCCCGTCACTTGACAAATGCAAGATCAACAGCTTATATGAGTACACGTGTCATTCTTTGTACCAAAAATGAGCATGTTGATAAGCTAAACGCAAAGATGATTGACAGGTTCCCGGGCGAGGAAAAGGTTTATCATAGCTTTGACTCTGTCGATGAGGATTCCAGAAATAACTATCCTATTGACTTCCTGAATTCGATCACTCCGAATGGCCTGCCCCCACATGTGCTAAAAATTAAAATTAATTGTCCTGTGATCCTTCTCTGCAATTTTGATCCTAACAATGGCTTGTGCAATGGAACAAGACTAATGGTAAGAGCATTCCAGGATAATGCAATTGATGCTGAAATTGTTGGTGGCCAGCATGCAAGGAAAAGGGTGTTCATACCTAGGATCCCAATGTCTCCGTCGGATGATATTTCACTTCCTTTTAAGTTCAAAAGAAAACAGTTCCCCATTCGCCTGAGTTTTGCAATGACCATAAACAAAGCGCAGGGCCAAACCATCCCAAATGTTGGGATCTACCTTCCAGAGCATGTGTTCTCCCATGGACAGCTCTATGTTGCTTTGTCGAGGGGTGTGTCAAGGCAAACAACAAGAATTCTGGTCAAACCAAAGAAGGAATTAGATCCAACAGGGAAAAGCACCAGAAATATTGTGTACACAGATGTCCTGGACTGGTGAAAAATTGGTAAGTAAATTTTTTTACCCAAACTTTTCCTACATCATGTTCAGTTCAGACATGTGTCACTTCCATCATAGGACATCATGTGTTACTTCCACTTTGAGTACCCTCATTTCCCATAAATATAATGTTTTTTTAGTATCACCGTAGCATTAGCACGTGCATGTTACTATATTTCTTTATGTGACAAAAATGTTTGTTTTCTTTGTAGCCTCAAGTTAAAACAATGTGGGGATGGAGAAAGTCGTCGGTGGGTGAGTCTAATGATGTTGTCGCCTCCTCAAAAGATCAGTCGTTATGTGGCATTCATTATGTGACAAAAATATTTGGTTATACAATATATGAGACGTGAATCTTAATGAATCTGATTGTTCGTTTTATTTTTTACAAATTTTATCTTGTTTTGTATTTTACCGTAGCGTTAGCACAGGCACACTACTAGTGTACTGAAATGGCTAGGTCAAATACACTATTTTAGTATATATTGGACACGTTGCGCAAGTGTAGCCGTGTAGGAGGCTTGATTGGGAAATTACAGGGAGATGCAGATGTGAGGTGCTGGCCACGGCCGGGCAGGCAGCAGGCACCAACTCGGAAAAAATGCCAATGGGTGAAGGGCCCTCTCCCAGATGCTATAAAATGGGTTTGTTATCATATCATTTGTTTGCTTATAAAGTAACTTCCATCTGAAGTGTAACACACTGAACATCTAACAAAAATTATGCCTACACAGTAATGAACTCAAATAGTTCAGAGTTCAAAATTTTTCAGTGGAGTAAGCTTCAGACTAGAACTGATGTTCCATAATATGATCACATATAACATGGTGCATTACTAACATAGTTACATTTTATTGAACAAAAGTTGATGATCCATAATAACATTAGAATTAGTGAAGAGAACAAAACTAATAGTATAAACAATACAGTAGTTCTAACAATGTAGTAGTAACATCAGTTTATTAGTACTAACAATGTAGTAGTAACAATGTAGTAGTAACATTGTAGTAGTAACAAAGTTCATACTAAAAGTTGATGATTGTATATTAGTATTAACAATGTATATTAGTACTAACAATGTAGTAGTTCTGAACAAAAATTGATGTTCCATAATAATTAATAATGCTGACAAAACAATAAGTTTAGGAGTACAAACAAAACATTGTTTAGCAAAGGATAACAAAAGTGGCTACTCAACAAAGATTATAATTATAGAAGAAAACAAAACTAATAGTAGAAACAAAAGTTTAGTACTATTATTACTGTCCAGAGGCTTACCAAGTACAAAACTATTAGCACAAGTTTCCGGTGAAGACATCATAACAAAACATTACAATTAGTGAAGAAACATTAGAATTGGAATTATTATATGTATAGTGAGCAAAACATTGATGATCCATAATAACTGAAGAAACATTAGAATTAGAATTATATGTGTAGTGAGCAAAACATTGATGATCCATAACAACTGAAGAAACATTAGAATTAGAATTACATGAATAGTGAGCAAAACATTAGAATTAAAATTACATGTATAGTGAGCAAAACATTGATGATCCATAATAACTGAAGAAACATTAGAATTAGAATTATATGTATAGTACAAACACTCCATTTAATTTAAGACTGAATAACAAAATCATTTACTCTATCAATGCAATCAAAATAATTACATATACTTTCCAACTTTCAGAGAGTATTTAGTTTTTCTATTACAAACTTTCAGAGATTATTTGATTAAAAAATGGATTTTGAGCATACTTCATACTTCTGACTTTTCTGAGAGTACTTACAGATACTTTAAGAGTGCTTCTCTTACATTTATATCAAATGAGATGCTAGTAGATCTTAACTGACCTGAAATACAGTCAATACTCTTAACTGATGACAGAGCTCTATAAACTAGTCAAAACAAACAGAATAAAATAGCAATTCCAAACCATTTTGACACTGCCTTTCACTAGTTCAATTCCCCCCCCCCCCAAATTAAAAAATACTAATGTTGTCAGTAGAATAACTGATGACAAATCAGCCTTTTACTAGTTCAATTCCCAAAAAAAACTGACGTTCCATAATAATTATTAGTGCTAACAAAACATTAAGTTTAGTAGTGTAACAAAACAATTTTAGCAGAAGATAGCAAAAGTGGCTGCTGAACAAAGATTAGAATTAGAGAAGAACTTAATTCAACAAAACTAATAGTAAAAACAAAAGTTTACAATAGTAAAAACACTAAGTTTAGGAGTTAAAACAAAACAGTTAGTGCAATCTTATGATTATTTCGTGTTTGTATGCAGATTTCTCAAGCGAGGAGGTTCCCTCAACATTTAACCAGTTTTATGATGAGGTAACAACTATGAATTAATATTATTGGAGTAAGGTAATTAGCAATTCGTATTTTGAAACCTTGTATTGTTACAATAACCCTTTAAAACTGTTTTGCTTGCCACACAACTAAGATTTCATATTTAAACTGAAATGAAAAATAGGATCTCAACCCATGGATGTCAACAATGACAAGTGAGGGCTGCAATTATAGCTGCAACAGCTTCCAGGTAATTACAAAATCATTTATATATTTATGCATGGTTATAATGTCAGAAACCAAAAATGTTCTAGGCATATCAGTATCATTCGTACTAATGAAAAAAACTGATTAAAAACATTGTGATTTTTTTATATGTTAGCAGGAACTGAACACTTACTCTTATGCTGAAGGCATGATGAACAACAGCTTTGTAAGTCTATTGCAGTCAATGGAGCCTACTCAGAATCAGTTTGCCCATATGCAACAAGACCTAGAAGACATACAAACAACTCATGAGATGGTAAGTTGAAATGAATGACTTGAGTTTGCAACATAACTAGAAACATAACTAAAAATATACATCTTTCATTTTTTTAACAGATTCAAACAGATGTTTCAAAAAATTCAAATGGTGAGACCTTATCAACAACGTACATGACTGAAGGGTATGCTAACACAGCAGAAATTGATGGAGGTAGCGATGAAGATGTCACCCAGCGTGAGAACATTGCAGGAAATGAAAGAGAAGATTTATCAAAGGAAGACATAGAGAATTTCCTGGAAAATGAAATGATGGATGCCATGAAACAATCAGGTGGTCACTTTGAGATTGACAGCAGGTTCAAACCAGAAGAGGGGATGACATTTGAGACAGCAGATGATGCACATAGATTCTACAACTTCTATTCTTTCCTTTCTGGATTCTCAATAGCAAAGGTGAAAAATTACCGCACACAAAACAAGAAAAGGGAAGGAGAAATCACAAAACACACAATGAAATGCAACAAGTTTGGAGAGGAAAAAGTGCAGAAAACAAAATCGCATGACGACACAACCAAAGGAACTCTCACAAACAAGAGGAGGAGGAGCAGCGTAGTGAAGACTAAATGCCCCGCAGAAATGGTTGTGGTGTTCAGAAATGGACTATGGAAGGTAAAGAGAGTTGTGTTGGAGCATAACCATGAAATGTATCCCCAAAATGAGACAAGGTTTCTTAGGTCTCACAAATTCATGACAGATGAAGAAAAAAGCCTTGTTAGGACATTGAACCAGTGCAACATACCCACTAGGAAGATGATGTCCATTCTCTCGTTCCTAAGAGGAGGTTTGAGATCCCTACCGTACACGAAACGTGATGTGAGCAACTTGAGGACATCTATTAGACATGAGAGCTCTTCAAATGACATGGTTCAGCTCATCGACACATTTCTCGCCAAAAGCAGATGTGATAACCTGTGTTTCTTCTTCTCCTTTGACACGATGAGAACAACATGGTAAAGAACATTTTTGGTCCGATGCTAGGCAAGGAAATATTATCACATGTATGGGGATCAGACGCTTCGACACGACCTACATGACCAACAAGTACAACCTACCCTTCGCTCCATTTGTTGGAATCACGGGCATGGACAAAGCGCCTATTTGGATGTGCACTACTAAAAGATGAGACTGCAGAGACATTTAGGTGGGCTTTAACACTTTTCTGCGTGCGATGAATGGCAAGTCACCCACACATATCATCACCGATCGGGACGGGCAATGAAAACAGCAATTGCGTCGGTGTTCCCGAATGCAAAACACAGAATTGCCTCGGCACATTACACATAAAATCGAGCGAAGCTTGGTCCATGCTTGAGGCAAAACTGGTTTGCACCAAGACTTCATTGACATTATTATGAATTGTCCGACAAAGGCAGGAATTTGAAACATTATGGGTGCAAATGGTAAATTGCTATGATATAGGTCATGTGAAGTACTTTCAGGACATGTGGGCGTCTAGACACAGATGGGTCCCAGTGTTTTTCAAGAATGAGTTCTACCCCTTCATCCACTCAACTGGTAGAAGTGAAGGGATGAATGCAATATTTAAAGATGATGTTGGCCCACAGCACAGCATATTGAGTTTCTTTAGAGAGTTTGAAAGGATTTCTGACACAATACTAGACAGAGAAGAGCAAGAGGACAACAAGTCAAGGACAAAACCACAACTTTGGTCTAGTTACAAGATGGAGGATCAAGCATGGAAGCTGTACAATCGAAAAATATTCATCAAGTTCCAGAATGAACTCAAGGACACAACTTCACTCTACATGGTGGAAAGAGTAAAAAAACAAAATCTATGAGGTGTACCAGTGATAACCACCCTGCACTGAATATAGAAGGAGAACATGTGTAGTGCTTATTGACATAACTGAGGAAAACTATAGTTGTATCTGTGCAATGTTCCAGAAGAATGGCATACTGTGCTCACATGTACTGAAGGTCCTCCTAGGCCTTAACATCACAGAACTGTCGGACAAATATTTCTTGGAAAGATGGAGGTTTCGGTTCAGCAATACAAGCACTATAGAGCCAGCACAGATGGCAGCAGAAATAAGAGATGCTGATAGCCTATTTAGATTCAACATACTATCAAGGAAAATGATTTCGGTAGCATCAGATGCTTCGAAATCACGGAGTTTGTTTGACTATGTTATGAATGAGGTAGAGAAGATGGAAACAAAATTGAAGGCAGCTAGTAATTCAAAGGAGAACCCTCAGCAACAAAAGGCCAGCAATTGCATGGGAAAAACTCATGAAACCAATAACAAAATTCAGCAAGAACAACCAAATCTAACAAAGGAGCCGCAACCACTGCTTGAGCTACTAGATCCACAAAAGGCACAGACTAAAGGCAGGACTAAGGGAAGGTACAAAAGTATAGTTGATCAAATTAAAGAAGGGAAGTATACGTGCAATCACTGTGGAGAGGTGGGACACAACATACGCAATTGCAAAAAACTTCACCTCCCACCTGTAAGCAAGTCCAAAAGGAAGAATACATCAAGTAGCAAGTCCCAACCAAAAACGCATGGGTACGTAAACAAAAGTATACCCCAAAAAAACTGCAATGTACATTACTTTAAACTTCAAAACATTTGTTCTATGTGCTTGCAGGATGACTCCACATGCAAAAGGGATGGAAGAAGTACAAGATACAAACATAATAAGAGGGCAGTAGGAAGATCCATGAAGAAAAAAGACAAAAAAAAGCATGGAAGTTCAGAATTTGGAGGGGACAAAAAACAAAAGAGCCATGTTATTTCTTTCTAGTGTTAAAAAGTAAAAGAAAGAAAGATCAGTGTAATAGCTCAATTGGAAAGATTGTTGTTGAGTTGTTGATTGTCTGTTGAATTGTTGATCTTTTTTAGTTCAGTTCTATTTTAGTATGAACATTCTTATTATCAACTAAACCAAAAAAGCATGTTCCGCATGTTCATGTTCAATACATCTTACCATGCTGATGGAGGTCCAAAAATGAAAAAACAGTTTTTAAGTAATCATTGAATACTGAAAACTGATAAACACCCTATTTATATAAAATACAGTGTTGACCAAACTAGAAGAGAGCCACTCAAAACTATGGTGCAAACAAAAAAAACCAGTAAGATGTATTGAAGGGCTGCTACAAAACTAGAAACCGGATCTAAGGAAAAAATTAGGAATATACTTCCTATGGAACAACATAGTGGGCCACTACAGAAGTGCAACGCCATTGGTCCCAAATGGATAATGACAAGGAAAAAAAGTATTAGTGAAAACACAAAACTATAACTCTCATATAACTAAACTCGAAGAGAACCACTCAAAACTATGGTTCGAACAAAAAAACCAGTAAGACGTATTGAAGGGCTGTTATAGAACTAGAAACTAGAGCAACGAAAAAAATAGGATTATACTTCCTATGGAACAACAGAGTGGACACTTCTTTTCACAAGTCAAACTCCAAACAAAAGTCGAACCCTTCACAAATCACAGCTCCAAAAGAATGTATACACCTATGGAAATAACAAGAGAAAATGGTTGGTGCTGTAGTGAACAACAAGGAAATGGAAACAAAAAGTAATCCCAGATTGCATACATTGGTTTACTAATCTAGGCTGCTAATGTGCATCACGCTCCCATGAATTAGTTCACAAACTTGCATTCATCATAATAAGTTCACAAACAAGCCTTAGCAAAAATATGATTAGATCTAGCATATGTTCAACAAAAATGTATTGTGTTATTGCTCTCAGATGTAGGGTTACACAAGATTTCAAAATCTTGGCCGTCCCGCTACTTTGGTCTATACTCTTCATTAATTGAATATGACAAGTGAGATTCAAATTTTGAGCTCTAAAAACAACAATTTGACCAATCTCAACTATTGACTGTCACCAAAAAAAAATACTCTTGGCTAGCAGAGGAATCAGTGCCAAAGTGATCACATAGACAACAATTAAATCAGCCATAAAACCTTGACAAGCTTCCAGAATTTGGGATTATAATTTTAGCAAGTTATGCGACAAGCCAAACTGACTAATCAAGGTGCAGACAACACAAAACTAGTGATCACAACATATACATACTCTCAAAAAAATCTAACTGTAGGACAGTGAGACAAATGACAGCAATGCAAAAAGATCTAGAGCTCAAAATTTAAACATTCAATTTCAGTATTAGACCACAATTATCCTCATCGAGCATATGACAGGCCCACTAGCATCTCTTCTACCGCAGATCACAGAAAAGAAAAAAGAAATGACAAGAGAAATGGTTGGTGTTGTAGTGAACAACAAGGAAATGAAACAAAAAGTAATCCCAGATCGCTGCATACATTGGTTTACTAATCTAGGCTACTAATGTGCATCACGCTCCCATGAATTAGTGTCAAACTAATGCAATATCTCCTCCAATCAAAAAAAATATGATTCCACAGTGGCAAATCTACCAAAGGGGAAAAATGTGAGAACACACACACACAACAACAAACATTCTTACACATTAGTAACCACAGGCCAAGTAAAAAATCATCAAAACAAGAATGGGTAGGGAAACACATATGAGGTATGAAACCAAAATAAACATAAATAAATAAACAGCGCATGATTCGGAAAATCCAGCAAAAAAACATCAATAATCAAAAAGTGAACATACTTGCACATTAGTAACCACAGCAGGGCAAAGTAATATCAGGAAACAAAAAGCATGGGTAGGAAAACATATGAAATAAACTATCCTCAATCATACATATGAAGTAAGCATGCATGGGTAGGAAAATCATACAAAACAGTACCTGTGGTTGGTAGGAGCTAAAACATAACCAAATTGTGTGGAATAAGCTTCACAAAATCCACTGCTGCCACCCACATCACAATCAGGATTGAAAAAATAGACAAAAAAACTCACCGTAATCAAGACAGGCAGCAGCAAACAAGCTTCAGTTTCGTAGAATCTTAAAAAAACAAGTACACACAATAAATAAAAAAGGATAGATGACTGAAAAAAAGAAGACTAATGTATACATGTACATACATGTATATGTGTATACATATATATGTATACATACATATATGTGTATATGTGTATACATACATATATGTGTGCATGTGTATACATACATATATGTGTGCATATGTATGTATGTATACATATACATGTATATATGTGTGTAATGCAAAAAAATGTGACTAACCTTCCAAACTACAGAATTAACCAAACTTAAGTCTTCCAAATTGTGTTGGCTACGCAACATGCGGTTAAGAAGTTGAATCCTTAACTTTGGTACGTCATCAATGGTGAACTGAGATTCAAGTGCAACTGTGGGGGGTCCATATATCCATATATTTCATAACAAACACACCTGAGTCCTTCCTGGTAAAAAAAATGTAAAAGTACATTGATAGACATCATAACCCCCAAAAACAGATTGCTGGAAAGGTATCTATGTACATTGACTAAATAAAAAACTCATAGCCAGAAAACAACACATGTAATAAAAAAGAAAAGATAAAAAGCAAAACAACATAACTTACTTCAACTTTTGTCGGTGAGGTGATAAATCATCAAAGTCGAAATCAAGAGGGTTGATCGATGAACTTTTAGCAGTTGCAAAGAATGACGTGGAAAAATTCCATATCTGCAATACATATAACTTGTTACAAAAAAGTTAATTTAACAATAAGGTAACATTTCGGATATAGCACGCATAGATAGAAAACGAGACAGAAAATTGAAGACAAAAAAGAAAAGATATAGCACACGTACTAGATTCATTCTCATGTTTTCGTTGTAAGACCTCCCCCCAATTGCTGAATCAATGAATACAAACTTTTGGTCTTTAATGTCCACAACTAAAAGAAACCAGTGATCTTCGTGCAAAATAGGGAAGAAAATCTAGTATATACCATACAACCAAGGAAGATTAAATTAGCAATCAGATTGTACATGGTTGGAACATTTATAAAAACTAAAATACACATGCCAAAAAAATAAAGATAAACAAAAACTAAAAAATAATACTAGCATGTTAAAATACTAACCAGTTCACAAGATTGCAATGACTTAACTTTATGGGCAGTTTCAAATTCATGTTTGACATTTGCAAACCTGAATTCTGATTCTGGCTTCAATATTTGTTGCTGTGAAAAAGAAAGAATTACCACACATAAAAAAAGATCCAGTATTTCCACTTTAGGTACACAAAAAAAAGTATAATTCTAACATGAGAAGTCCTTACTTATAAAAGACAAATAAATGACAAACATAAAATACTCAAAAAACAATGGTGACATACCCCAACTGTGTTGAAAAAGAAATGCTTCTTAGACTTGGTGGGATGATTCTCCTCAAATAGAAGCCGGCAAAAACAATTTACCAAGAAATTGTCAATTTTGCCTTCAGGCTTAAGAGAATACCCTAAACAGCTATATTTCACAAAAGTTTTTCCATCAGGCTTCACTGAAATGGCCTTGCAACTGAATAAAAAAATACAACCTACCAAATTAGATAAGTGGAAAGACAAAACAAAACAATATGAAACATACAAGCATAAGATTATATCTGCATACAACACTTACCCGCTGTGTTCGCCCATTGACATGCTAATAACTGCTTGATAATATGCCATGTCTAAGGCGGATACCATGACTCTATCTCTGCCTGTAGAGTACGGGTGACCAGTGTATATGCTACCCCCCATTTGCCTTGTACTTCCATAAAGAGGCATCTTGCAAGTTAGTGAACCACCCCCCACACTACCTCCTAGTTAAATTATTAGCAGAAAGCTTTAGTTGAATAGACTATTAGTGACCAAAACATTTAGTTTTAAGAGAGCAACTACGTATTAAGTGAAAAACATTAGATATTTAGTTTCATACATGGTGAAGTTCCATACAACCTAGCATTCCTCGCTATAATGAGATTTAGTGAACAAACAAAACAATTAGCATAAACCTTTAGTTAAATAGTCCTGACAAATATTTCAGCATTTAGAGCTAACGAATTTTTAGTTCAAAGAGTAAAGCAATAAAGGCAAAAACATATCCACATATAAGATGGTACGTTATTAACATTTATCGAACAAACAAATTATTAGCGGAAAACTTTATTTCAATAGACTATCGTGACCAAAAACATTTAATTTAAGAGTGCAACTACCTCCTAAGTTCGAACATTGACGTTGAGAGGTGAAGGATATTAAGTGCGATCGCCAAGACAGGTTTTAGAATGTGACATTTTGCTGCACCCTACCCTATCTTTAACAAAGGATTCATTCTTGTTATATATTTGATCAGTTTGTTTACGCAAATCAACACATCTTTGATCAAATCGTTCTCTTGAAGAAGTCACAATATCCGTGGGTCTGGAGACGGAAAAAATATCATAGCATAATTATTTGAAGTGAAAAAGGAACAAAAACAATTAGCATAACCTTTAATTAAATAGACCTAACAAATAATTTAGTTGAAGAGTGCTAGCAAAACCTAGATTTAGTCTATCGCTCAAAAAGCATTGTTACATTTTAGTTTTTAAAACTAATGTTAACCAGGAGTAAGGCATTAAGGCAAAAACATATTCGCATATAAGATAGTACATTATTAACATTTATCAGAACAAAAAAAATATTAGCAGAAACTTTAGTTGAATATACTATTTAGTGACCAAAACATTTAGTTTTAGAGTGCAAACAAAAAACTGTTGTTACATTTAGTTTAACAGTATTAACAGAAAAAATGGATTCATCACTATAGTTACAAGTTACAACTATATTCATGATATATATTTAATACTACTCTTGTACCACGAATGTTACTTCATCGAACATTACAATTAAAAAATCTAAGCTAGCATAGCATTTGATACTATATGAAACCCCAAAACAAACTACTGCAGTTGACATCGATAGCACAGAAAATCTCTACCTCCTAGTTTCAGAAATACCAAAAGCTTTATAACTAAAATTTACAAGTTATATAAATGATTAGTGAACCCACCAAAAATGACACAATGTTAAATGGCATAGAACATACAGATACACCACCACAAAGCTAACAACACAACTAAGCTTTATAACTGGTTTTTTAAGAGTGTAAAAAAGGAACATACATATACATGACACAATGTTAAATGGCATAGAACAAAAAAAGATGTGCATAATCAGATAGCAAAAAAGTTGATTTACAAGGTTGATCACATTTGTACAAGAAACACCCATTGCATGCGGTGTGGTCTCTGCAGGATCCTGTGGCTTAATATCAATAACAACAATTTCCCCCTATGTTAAAACAACAGAAAAAGATTACGTTAGCAAGAAATAAATACGACGATATATAGAAAAAGGTACACAAATAACGTAAATAAAAATGACTCAGCTGATCATACTGAAAAAATTGTATTCTTTTTACACACCTGATTACACTGCAGGTCAGGATGATCATCATTGTCGATGCCGAGATCAAATGATGGGGCCCAGTTATACAATGCCATGATCTTTGGACTGTGAGAGGATTTAAGGTGTTTGTCGATGTTATCACTTGCCCTTGTTATAGCTTGCTTTGGACTTCCTGTAATTTACAAACAAAAAATCATTACTGCCATGACATTCATTTTGCTTTACTAAAAACATTTGATATCAACCCCCCCCCCTCCAGCATGTCATGTAACAAAGATATAAGAGATTTATATCTAGCCTTTCTGAAAGAAAACATAACTAACAAGATTTGACACATGATAATAAACCTATCAACTTCCTACAGGTGCTTCTTGTGAAATTTATCCTATATTGGTTGTATGAGATCACAAAACCCAAGACCAAACAGTCAATTAGAATAACTAAAATCAATACACATAAAAAGTTATTTGATAAACTACCTGGTGCATATAGTTCACTAAACTTGTTCCAAAAGGTAGGGAACAAAATTCCATTTTCGAACCATATGCTTTTAGGAAAATTTCTTGTTGACTCTTAAGCAAACATATGCTTCTAAGAAAATAAAACAAAGTACTACTTTTTGACCAAACATAACCAGAACTTAGTAAACCCTATTTATATAAAATTTCAGTGTTGACCAAACTAGAAGAGAGCCACTCAAAACTATGGTTCAAACAAAAAAACCAGTAAGATGAATTGAAGGGCTGTTACAAAGCTAGAAACCGGAGCAACGAAAAAAATTAGGATTATACTTCCTATGGAACAACATAGTGGGCCGCTACAGAAGTGCAACGCCATTGGTCCAACCAGTAAGATGAAATTTATGATTATACTTCCTATGGAACAACACAGTGGACACTTCTTTTCACAAGTCAAACTCCAAAAAAAAGTCGAGAAACAAAACAATTGTAAAGGGAGCTAAGAAGTTTCTTTCCTAGTGTCACATATACCCCAGAACAGCTGCCAAGCCCCTAGTTGATGCAAGAGTATATAGCACTACTGAAAAAAATAGGTACGAAAATAACACCACCAAACTCAATATGGTCAACCAGGTTACTCTCACCACTACACAAAGAATAGATGTTGGACCTACACAGGTGCAGCCACTATTGAGGAACATATAATTGCCATTAGCCACATAAAAGGAAAAATGATAATCTTGATTGTTTCAATGGGATATGACAAAAAAAAGCTTCTGCTTTTCAAAACATATTCTACAGAAGCATAAGCTAGCTAATAAATATATTATTATTCCAACGACAAAAAGAGAAGTCAAAACGCAAACGGGTGGGGGGGCAATAAGAGCTCCTCTTCTGCGGAGACCAGTCTAAGATTTAAAAGCTCCACTGATACCATGAGAACATGAATTAAAATGAATCCCAGATCATGACTTATTTTAGAAGCTCTACAAAATGCCTCAGGCCAAATAGCAGGAATTCACATTAAGCTTTTCACCAATCTAAATCCTTTTCTACATACTTCAGCACCACTATAAACACGAACCCTTCACAAGTCACAGCTCAAAGAATGTATACACCTCCGGAATAACAAGAGAAATGGTTGGTGCTGTAGTGAACAACAAGGAGATGGAAACAAAAGTAATCCCATATCGCTGCATACATTGGTTTACTAATCTAGGCTGCTAATGTGCATCACGCTCCCATGAATTAGTGTCAAACTAATGCAATATCTCCTCCAAACAAAAATTTATGATTCCACAGTGGCAAATCCACCAAGGGGAAAAAATGTGAGAACACACACACACACAAACACCAAAAAAACGGGCTCTGTTCTGTGTTCTATTATAGCAAACGGGCCCCCACTTTGAACAGATCAAACCCGAGAGCCCAAAAATCGAATGCACATGTCGGGCCGAAAAGGATAAAGTTGGATTAAGGAAAACAACAGATTCACGTGTGTCCCAGCTGAACCACATTTCAGACTATCCTGGAAGATCAAATAAAACCGATCTGCTTAGCCAAAAACAAAGCAAAAAAAAAAGACGAGGAATAAGCCAAGACAAACAAGAGAAGACAAGTGCCTTCTCTAATATGCAAGTTTGTAACAAAAATAAATTAGAACATTGAAAGGAAAATATGGTATACATTCTATCTTGATTATTGCTGTAGAATTAGCATTTATACAGTATGTTGGTTACACAAAAGACTAATCTGATTAACTTGACATCACATTAGTGCTTCAGGTAAACTGATTGAGAAATATGAGCATGTATCACGTCTCATCATCTCAAAAAGGGCACTTCCACTCAACGCACCTACTATTGTTAACTAGTAGGGAGTTTCGTAGCAAAAAAAAAGACATAAGCTTGAATGTGCTGCAGCTTGGTAATAGACAGCTTTAGATCATCTTTCAAGACACCTTACATGGGCATAAAATCCGTGGTTTCAGAATTTATTTGCAAGTACAGTAGACACATGCTAGGAAACAAAAATAGAAGAAAAGGTCCAATATAGTGCGGCCTGCTTCTACACATATCCATGGTTTCAGATTTATCTAGAATAGTAGACACTCGGCCATGTACTCTTAATCATTCCCATCGCCAATGAAAGAGATGATTCTATCAAGTAAAAAAATGTCAGAGTTGGAAAAATTCAGAGATAAAACTAAATGACCCAAAGCTTCTAATTCAATCCAGTGAGAGATTTGTACTTCGGTGTTCTTGATTCTCATGTCATAATTTTCTACCTAGCATCTATCACTACACACACACACACAGAGAGACTAATCTTATATTTACTTGAGCAATACATTTTCTAAGAAAAAATGTACATAATGGTTAGCACATCGTGTTCCGCTTTACATATCCACAGGTTTCAAAGCATTGACAAACTGAGAAACTGGAAAAAATGTGTAGCACAACAGCACTTGTAGAACAACAGTGGTGGGAAACCAGCACATGACTGCATCCTAGCATTGCCAAATTGTATTATATGTGGCGGCTTCTTTCCACCCTTTGGTGTTGTGTTTCTCTGTGCACTGCACTTGACATTCTGTATGGCAACATAAGCCACTTGATTCAGTGCCCAGCTCATTCCTTAGACTAGGAAAAACATGATCTAAAAACAAAGACCAGACGAAAACAACAACTTTTCTCAAAATAAGAGGAAAAAAAGCTGTTAACAAAACTCACCAGGAATGAAAACATATTAGAAACTACAAAAAAAACCCTCTAGGATTGAGCAGACCAAGAAACTACTACCACATGAGGAAAAATTAACAAATTCACCACATGTTAGGGGCATGAAAGCTGAAGAATAGTAATGAAGTATTAGTCACTGAAAACTAATTGGAGTCGGTGTGGACTAAAAATATCCTGAAGCTTCAAGCTAAGGGTAGCCATTGAGAAACCTAGACAGTTTCATTTACTATCAACATAAGTAATACAACAACAACAACAATGGAAGACAGGCACAACAAAACAGAAGACCTTGATCCCAAAGGGAAAATTTCGGAAAGTATGCAAGCTATGATGTATATTAGTGCAACAACATTAAATTTCTTATTGCTTATGCTGTCAAATTGCCAATTATACCCCTACATACGTGGTTACCAGATACCCATGGGGAAGCGCATTACAGTACATGTATGCTTTTAGCGGGAATCCTATTAAAGATGGGAGCATACGGATTGATTCGGATCAATATGGAATTGTTACCTCATGCTCATTATCTATTTTCCCCCTGGTTGGTAATAATAGGAGCGATGCAAATAATCTATGCAGCTTCAACTTCTCTTGGTCAACGAAATTTCAAAAAAAGAATAGCCTATTCCTCCGTATCTCACATGGGTTTCATAATTATAGGAATTGGTTCCATAACCAACATTGGACTCAATGGAGCTATTTTACAAATACTATCCCATGGATTTATTGGTGCTACACTTTTTTCTTGGCAATTACACAAAACTATTATTCTAATGGGAGCACTAAAACATAACAATTAGTGAACTATCACTGTGAGGAGCTTCTTGTAAACACAGTAACACAACTAACATAGTGGACACTTCTTTTCACAAGTCAAACTCCAAAAAAAAAAGTCAAGGGTAACATTAGAGGCTTTACCACACACATCGCGTAAGGGGCTCTGATCAGTATGTCCTTTACTAACATTGAAACTCTGAAAATGTAAGAATGAGGACACAAATGTTTAGTACAAAAAAATGTGCAACAATCTTACCTACCATTATTAAATTGGTTTGGAGCAAAAAGTAGAATTAAGCCAGCATACCTTTACTACAGATGGAGAATTGTCCTTCCTTCCATTATTATCTTGGTTCAGATTATGTGTTTGCCCATACTGTTTGGAAGTAGATGCATCTACATTCTCACAAGCAGGAATTCTTTGGTCAACATATGCATTCCTGCTGTCCTTGTCTGCTACATCAGGGATGCTTCCCTTGTGCATACAAAAATAATCAAAACAAAAAATGTGTTATACCAACCAATACATAGTATGGAGGGAATTATAGTTCATATTTGCTCTAAAATGAAATATGATTTAGAAAAAGAATGGCACACGCATAATCCTTTTGCCACTTACATGTGAGTCTTGATTGACAGCTATTTGCACTTGGTTAATTCCCCCTGACCCACAATGACAACAGGCGGTTGAGCTTCATCGATACCGACTTGATCTTGGGCTTGAGTTTGGGCTCTAGAAATACGACGTCGATGATAGAAAACTGCAGACCTATTGCTGTCAGATTCTTCGGTGCTAAATATCCTCTTTCTCTTATTGTTAGATGGACAATCTGAAAAAAAGAGGAAAAAACAGATAAGTTATACATAAATGAAAAAAAGATGAAAAAATGTTCATTTGTAACCTTGTTTTAAAACAAAACCCTATCAGACCTTGCTGAGACTTATGCTTGTCGATGACTCCTTGTGCATCTGCTCCATCCATATGAATAGGGTTATCATCCCTAACCATGTTGACCTCCTTCATTGTACCATGGACACCCCCACAAGAATTCCTGAAGTCGCTAGGGAAATGCTTTGCTATACCCACAACCAAGTTTTCCAATCCTGATATAAAACTTGTAATATGTTCTTGCTCAAATTGAGCAATCATTGACGATATAGCGTCCTTAACCTACATAACATTGAAATTAAGACCCTAATCAAGCAAAAAAACTAAATATAAAAAAGAACATAAAGAATTGACCTAAACATATTATTAATTACCTCATCAAGCAAGGGGTCCCTGACATGGTAATCAAGAATTGATCTAAACTTTGATTTCTTTTGAGAGGCCATTATTGATGGAGTTTGAAGCATGCATACAAAGCTGCCAGCCAAAAAAAATGGTTAGAAAACATATACATGGTGAAGTTCATACAAAACCTAGCATTCTAACCTCAAACACTGTTGTTACATTTACAAGTTATATAAATGATTAGTGAACCACTAACAACTACAACTAATTTCTTTTGGAAACCATCTTCTTTAGCATACAACTAGTTTTAACTAAACCTAAGTAGGAAGGGCAGATTTATTAAATATAATTTACTAAGAAACTAACTACTAGAAAAACATCATATCCGAACACAAAACACACAACATGTAAGTAAAAACAGCCTCAAAAAAAATTAAACTATGTAGGCGAATCACTAAACACTGCCTGTGGATGACCACTAAAAGCAATAAAAACACCAGATCCGAACACACAACCCCCCCCCCAAAGTATTGCTAAAAGCCTCAAAAAACTAAACCTAAGTAGGAAGGGTAGATTTATTTCTGCTCTCTCTCCCTCCATGATTCGATGCGTGCGGGCAGTATATAAAACACAAAACCACGATTTCTAACCTCCCACGTCGATGATCTCCACCGGTTAACCGCCGCGCGTGCTTCTCCACGTTAATCGCCGCGCTAGCTCCGCCCCCTCTCTCGCTTCTTCGCAAGCCCAGGGAGAATATAGACCGCTCTCTCCACTGTCGGCTGTGGAGATCTCGGTAGCTCCGCCCGGGAGAAGGGGAGATCTCTCTCTCTGTCGGCGACGCTCTCGCAAGTGGAGGAGAAGAGCGAGAGCGAGAAGAGCGAAAAGCGAGTCGTTCTCTCTCTGTCGGCGAGGCGGAGAAAACCAGAGAGCACTCTCTCCTGTCTCTGCCGACGAGGCTTCGCGAGCGCAGTAGTGCACTTTCTGACAGACGCGTCGAGTTTCGAGCCAACAGAAAAATTCAAAACTACAGTAACGGGCGAAAAACAGGTTGGTGTTGGATCCATTAACTGCGCGAGCCCGTTTGGAGTCATCAGATCCTCACCAATCTCAAGGAAGATCCAATGCTCCAAAATTTGGATGATTTTAGCAAACAAAACATCCGGGTGATAATTATCAAAACTTGCTTCCCACCAACTGCTGCCCACCTCTACCATTTGCATGCTTCAAAAAATTTTCAAATAATTTATTTTTTATTAATATTATATAAATATACTATCATTTAAAAAATTACAGAAATAATCCTCTGTCAATTCGAATTAGTGACAATTCTATGGTGTAACGTGCGGGACTCCGTCGTTAGTCCAATTGGCAATAGGGCGACACAGTTCGACTATACATGAAAATGTATGTTTTTCCCAAAATCTTGCATTTTTGTGTTTTCAGTAGTTTTTAAAATAATAGCTAACTATTAACGTTCGAATTTAACTCATACGCCTCATGTTGCATTTATGATTCTGGTTTAATTAATTACGAATTTCAAACATGACATAACATTTAGTAGTGAAAGTGTGAATTACATGGCACGTAGGGTTTCGTTAAGTGCAGATATATTGCCTTACTACTCCAACAGTACAAATAGTAATATGCACGAACCATTAACCCAAACTAAAGCAAAGATACATGTGCACCTTTTGGAATCGAAAAAACTGGGATGGAAAAGAAGTCAAGCTTATGGTCATACGTCTTTTGCATTTGGTTCCCTTATCTCCCCTGCAGACTTTGGCCTTCGCGATGGTGGCCCAGGACTTGGCTTCTAGGACATGTACAGGCTTGTTCTAGTCCGAAATACCCTCCAGTTCAGCAGGGGCATCGGGGGGCATCGGCATCTTTCTCTTGCCTTCCCCTCTCTCGGTATTTTCCTTGTCCTACGAGGTGTAAGGTTTCTAATTAGTAATTTCTCAGGTGCCACTGGGTAGTTGAGCATGTATTTTTGCTTGATGAATGCCATGTCATTCCTCTCCAGATCGTCAATCCATTGGAAGAAATAGTAACGCTCTGTTGTCTACCATCATTAACAGAGAAAGTTAGCGATATCTGAAATGAAACCTGCAATGTGATTTATTAATACGTGATATTCGCTGACGCGCTTATCACCGCATGTGTAGTGCATCCGACAGCGGTGGGTGCTTAGTTGTGTTGATTGAATGATTTGTGTCAGATTACCATAGTTGCACTATGGAAGTGACAACTCTGGTGGCATAATTGTATCCTTGCAAGAACTATCAGGGTAGAATCCCTTCTTCTTCACAACCCACTTCCACTTCTAAAACATCTTTCCATAGTTCGACATCCCTAAACCTAGCGAAGTAATGTCCTCTACCTCTCCTCTCTTCTCCCTCCTCTCTCCCCCTATTTTTGAGATTAGCTTGAGTGGAGTGTTAGCTCTTGTTGTGGATTTTGGCCCTTTCTTGTAGGCAGGCAGCACATAGTGTTTGGAAGTAAATTTTACTTAATAGAAGTTCACTCACGCCCGCGAGAGCGAAACTTGTGGGCATAGGAAATATCATGTTGTTGTCAATTCACTGAGAAAAGTTGGTGCATGTTGTTAGTTCACAGAGGATAGCTGATGCTTGATGTCAATTCACTGAGAAAAGCCGGTGCGTGTTGTCAACTTACTGAGAAAAGCTGACGCTTGCTGTCAATGCAATGAGAAAAGCTGGTGCGTGCTGTCAACTCACTGAGAAAAGCTTGTGTGTGCTGTCAATTCACTGAGAAAAAATGGGTGCATGTTGTCAACTAACCAAGAAGAGCGGACGTGTGTTGTCAATTCATTGAAAAAAGCTAGCGTATGCTGTCAATTCATTGATAAATGTTTTGCTTGTTGGCATTCCACTCAGAAAAAGTGTTGCGTGCTGTCAAATTTCTAGTAAACTTTGTGCATAAGCATGGCGCACCTTGTGGAATTTTAAATTGTACTACTTGTACGATATAAATGGTAGCATGCACGGATCTCAAACCATAATGTAGCCCTTGTTGAACAAAAACAACATCAATGTACATAGTTTTAGTAGGACCTGAGAGAGAATGCCCCTAAGGTGAAAATAGAACACCGTAGGGCATCCAAATGGAGTGGCTTTCATCAAGGTGGCGTGGACGTGGCTGGTTGTTGCTGTAGTGGCTATCACAATTGTAGCTCGGGTTGGCGCAGCAGCAATACGGATGGTAGTTGTTGTCAAAGTGGACTACTTCCTTGTTGTTCCTCTTTGTGATTCTCTACCTGTGGAGCTCGTCATAATTGGTCCTCTCGATCTGAAACTCCCCTACAACTCTTCTAGGCAGATTTGAAGAGTGTGCATGTAAACCTAGGTAGGTATTAGATACGATTGATCCATTCGCTCGATGAACTTGCAATCTGTGGGCTACAAGCAAGATGAGATGTTTCCAAATGGTGGATGTGCGGAAGTATAGATAGTAAACAAACCACTTACCATGAATAGAGGGCGGCGAAAGAATCTGCATCCTAGGTGCATGTTGTCATTAGAAACCTAGACTATCATGTCAAGTTTGTGCTTGCCTTGTGGCCAAAGCTCGAGGATATGTGCGTAGTCGCGGAGGGGATTTCTAGAGGTGTAAGATTCCCTGGTATTGAGCGGTAGATCGGGGCTTAGGGGTCGGGGTTTATGAGATCATAGATGCTCGTGCCTTCGAGGTAAGGGTCACGGCCTCATAACTCAGCCCATGCCTATCGTCCCCTCTCACGCCTTAAGCTTCCAACCTTATTTTCCATGTTTTCTTCTCCTCTCCTCTTCTCCCCGCTTTTTTTTTACCGAATTAAAATGAATTTCGGCCAGTTTCCTCAGCTTAAAATGGAGACAGAGGGTTCGGGAGCCTCTATCGTTATTTGAAATGGCGATTGAAGTTATGGGAACTTCAATTGCCATTTCAATTGATGGTTGATCTCTCTATCATCAATTGAAATAGCGACATAACTTGTGGCGTGGACGTGGCACTCTGTAGTCCATTGGTTCAACGTCAAATAGCAACAGGAACTCTATCCTAGATTCAAATAGCGATACAACCTCTGTCATCATTTGAAATGGTGACATGTGATTATTTCTATAATTTTTAAGCGGTAATTTATTTATCTAGTATTAATAAAAATAAATTATTTTAAAAAATTCTGCATGCTTCTCCATTTCGGGTCCAATGCGTCTGTGCGATTCTTACTAAGTTGAAAATACTTTCGAGTTCCGTACGTTAAGTTCGTACACGGCGTTGAAGTGTGATTCCTCTCGATCACTAGGAGTATGTATGTTGATTTATACACAGAAATCAATAGTGGTTGTAGTAGTAGATTGTGCACGTAAAAAGAACAGTAGATGCTTCAGCATCAAAGTGACACCAGCGGCAGCTTGCATCGTGATCTACAGGAGGGCAGGCAGGGGCAACGACATAAAAAAAAAAAAGTGTTGTGCTACCCATGTGAGCGTCCGCGGCAAAGCGACTTTCTTTTTCCTCTTCATTTTTTTGACCCTTGTGTAGTGACCTTAGAGCAGCTCCAAAAGATGGGCTAAATTTGATCCCCTATAATTTCATTTTAGGGGACATGTCAAAAAGTTGGGGATCAATATAACTCTTTTGCTCCAACAGTCATCTTCAAAATTGGCCCCCTAAATATTTTAAATCTGCTACACCATTGTTCTGATCTGAAATTAAATTAAAACACTATTGTTCTGATCTGAAATAAAGACACCATAACATAGTTCTGAAATTAAATTAAAACACTATTGTTCTGATCTGAAAACAAATGAAGACCATACAACATAGTTCTAAAATTTAACCCGACTTAGAGGAATGTCGAGCTACAATCTCATTCTGTAGGCTCTTGTAGAACTGTTGTTGTATGTCTGATAGGCCAGTAAAGTCCATGTTCATAATTCAGAAACAAGAACGAGCAACCAAGCATCTGATCCGACTAGAGCAGAGAAAGAAAGAGAGCGAGAGATCCCTCACCGGAGTTGATCAAGAGATCTCGTGAAGACAAAAGCGAGGAGAGGCGAGGCGAAGCGAAGCGAAGAGGCTGCTGTCCCGCACAGACGACTCTCGATGTGATATTTCAGTGTAGGCCTTTTTGGCGGAGGGGATGTGCGCGACCAGCGGAGACGCGTAGCGGCTGGCGAGGAGGCGCCTGTGCGCGGCCAGAGGGGATGTGCCTGGAGGCGGTCGGCGAAGAGGCGCAGGTGGCCAGCGTGCTCAAACAGCGGGGGCGCCGGTGGGGAGCCGCGCCGGCAGGGAGGAAGCTGCCGACGCCCTCAGGTAGGTCTCACGCAATGCGAAGGAAAAAAAATTGGGCGCGGAATCGCCTACTTGCGCGCGGCAACGGTGATTGGGGACGCGTGGAGTGAGGCCAAATTTGGCTCCGGTGGGATGAGATATTGGGGGTGTTAAAAATTTTAGTGGTGGTTTTGGGGATCTTTTGGAGGGGTTTTTTTTTCACTAATCACCAAAATTTATTTTAGAGGATGTTTTAGCCCATCTCTTAGAGTTGCTCTTAGATCATTAGCCGCAAAGCACAGGACGAATGGCTCATCTGCATCTGCGTTGCACGCTCAGTCTCCTCTCCTCTACATTGCTCTATGCATCCAGTGCCACTCGGTCTCTGACCGTACATATCTTTAATTGCAGAGAGAGGGAGGGAGAGAGAGGGTATCTGATCTTTTAGCCGTGGTTTATAAATTTTAGCTACTGATTATTAATATAATAAATAGTGATTACTAAAAAATTAAAAGCCAAAAAAACAAGGCCATATTCAACACATGAGAGCCAGAATGTAAGAAAAACTAGAGCTATGTAGCCAAATAAAGTAATTATTTACATAATTATCTCTGTAGCTACTTTTTTTCTTTTAAATTTGATCCCCAATGCCTCTTTTTTTGCAAATCTAGTCCTCTCTATAGACCTACCGAGCTCAGCAGGTGACCTGCCGAGCCGTCCATGCTCAGTATATGCCCGCCGACGCTATGCGGCCAAATAGTAGTATTTAATTAGCGCTAAGCATATTTAATTAATACTAATCATAATTACTTAATACAAATTGCATTTAACTAGTGATACTTAAAACACTAAATTAATCATATTTTATTTAGTGTTTTTAATTAGTGCCAATCATATTAAATTGATGTTAATCATAATTAGTTAGTGATAATCATATCTTGCTAATTAAGAGTGCACAATATTTTATTACACTTGCAAGGTGGTGCCTGATCTTGTGAACCTTTCATATCACAGCTTGCATAATGATTTTGCGCAACTATGAGAAAATCATAGTTTATATCTGAACTTCTAATGTTTCTCTTAAGAATTCACTTCTAATATTGGCAATTTACTACTGTAGTTTTTGAAAATACATGTAGGCACTACTATTTTATTCGTATAAAATTATACTTCTTTCACGGGATAAAATTCAGGATTTACTCGTCTCGCTACTGTGTCGCTCTGGGATAAGATAGGGGTCACAGTTACACCACGCACCTCACTCATCTCGCTCCTGTCACGCGCATACATATCTCTCTCACTTTTTTCACCGCTCGTCCACTCCTTCTAAAAACCACTTCTTTCAACCATAACTATTTACTTTCAGTTAAAAGCTATAAGCCACAGCCAAAAGCCATCAACAAAAATCAATACAAACGCCCCCATAATAGGGCAAGAACTAAAGCTAAACTAATTTAGGTTGTAACTTGTTGGAGTAAATCAGCAAGTAGAGGAGGTTTTTGTTAACGCTAGTCACGAATTCAATATATCAAAGTGCATACACCTGGTTCATGAGGCAAGCTATCTTATCCTAGTACAAAGATTTATTCAACCGTTGTGCTGGTTAGTATGTACTCGTTGCAAAGCTACTGGTTAAATATTCAGAGATAAACGCATGCATATATTAAACTACCAATGATTCTAGTATTTTTAAAGTGCATTATTATTATTAGTACTGACATTCCCTAGATGCTATTGTTATAAGGCAACTGTAGGTTTGACACTTGGAAGCCTTGAGAATGACCAAAGTAACATGGCTTATATAACTAAATCTTGTGGATAATACTCTGTAATTAAGTACAGCAATCATGTATAGGATTAGCGCTTAATTAAGCACATGGTTAGTGCTAAGTAAGTATGATTAGTACTAATTAAATGTGATTAGTGGCTTGGCGGGTGGCCTGCCGAGCTATCGTAGCTTGATAGGGCACCTGTTGAGCTCTTCTAGTTCGATAGGTGCCTGCCAAGCTTGGTAGGTTCACGAAGAGGGCTAGATTTACAAAAAAAAGATGTTCGAGAGCTAAATTTAAAGAAAAATGGCTACAGTGACAATTGTGTGAATAGCTCCAAATAAAATGGCATGGATTTCTAGGTAACTAAAAAAGCACCAAGAAGGACGTGACGCGATGTGATTCTCGTGCGTGGTGCTGTGTGAGTGGCTCACTCACTCACATCGAGGGCACTCCTAATGGGTTCTCCATTATAAATGTTCACGGCATTAATTAACTTGCCAGGTAGTAAAATTTATGCTGACTGGAGAGAAAATTAAAGAAAAATGAGAGAGGCAGTGTCTCATACGTGACAATTGCTTGGGACAAAACCCAACACACAATTCATGGGCCCTACACTCCTACCTGGTTCACTCCACACGCTCTGCCACATTGCTCCATGATGGCTCACCGAGATGCCGTGCCACTCTACGTCAACCCACAGAGTATCGCTGCTGCTCCACGCCGGCCCACGACGCCACTCCACACCGGCCCGCTAGATTTCTACACCACTCTACATCATCCTGTTGAGCGCCGCCACTGCTCCACACCGAGCCGTCGTGTTGCTCCACTCCCGCCCACTGAGCTACCCACGCATTTCTTTGCTCCACACTGGGCCACCTTGTTGCTTCACACACGCGGCTGGGCCACTCCACGCCTCGCCGCCCGCCTCCGTCCACCAGTATTACCTTAGATCCAGTCAGATTTTTGCGCTACCAACTCAAATCCGACTGGATCCGAGATAGAGAGGGCCGCCAGAACCGGTAAAGGTGGATAGGGCGACCTACCGGTGATATTTCTAAGAGAGGGTGGAGGGAGGCGATCAGTGGGAGGGAAGAGGGTCGGTCAGTCCATTGGTGGGAGGGGGAGAGAGAAATGTGATAGATCTGTTAATTTGTTGATTGGTTCCACTAGTAAACATTAGCCATACTCGTTTTGTCTTTTCAACGATTTTTGGTTTTGACTTTTCTCATCAATTACTATTTATTATATAATATGCCGTAGTCCAAAAAATGGATCAATTATGCATTGATGAAACGATGTCTATAGTTTTTTTTAGGTAATATATAGGTATAAATATTGTCGTGCAATCACTATGAATGCCCTCACTTGTGGCTATGATCTGTGAGCCTATGATGGGTCAAGCAGCGTACATGATGTTGATCAGGCAAATGTTGCGGGATTCGTGACCCATCTATCACCACCTTTCCTTGCATGGTTAGCCAGGCGAACAAGTAAAATGGAGTAATATGTACTATTACACTCAGTAGCGAAGCTAGAATTTTTGTGTTGAGGATGCACCATTGATGTTTAAATATGGAGCTATTAAGTGATTATCAACTACCCCTCCATTCATTTTTAAGTGTTGTCGTACAAACCATGCTGTCAAACCTCTAAAACTTTAACTACTAATATGTTTAAAACTATCCTAGATTACTTACATGAAAACTATATCATTAGATTTATCATTTAAAATACTTTCATAATATTATAATTTTATTAGTATATAATAAGATAAAGTTACAAATAGAAACAGTCAAAGTCACATCTTGTAGATTGAAAAAAGTAAAAACATCTCTTAAAAAAGGATGAAGGGAGTAATAAAATGTTAGCATTGGGTAAACCATGCATTATGAATATTGTATTCACATGATACTATAACATTACTATATAAGTAGTTAAGGCCAATTGATTGGCTACTTTACACATTTAGTTGTAAAAAATAATTTAATTTTATGACATAATAACGATAATAAATACTAATATTGACAAATAAATTCCATATATTTTTATTAGTACACTATATAATCCGCATGACAATTCATATATCTTGCCACTTGAAAATCACGTACGGTTTTTAGTATATCTATACTTAGTACGATAGTATTGATGTAGACTATTAATGTCATATATGGCTTCAAAATTTGTAAGTAAAATGTCTCATATATGACACTCCATTAATTTTGAATCATTGCACTCACAGTGATGGTCTTGATAGCTCAAACAAACAGAGAATTTGACACTTGATTTTTGAATTAGAAACTAAAGAAGTTCCCAAGAGCTAAATAAAATAAAACACAAGAACCACATTTTGGTGGCGTGGTAGAGTTGTAAGTATCTAACTCAAACTTACTAAGGTTCAAATCTTGAAGTTTCAGTAGGAATTTTTTGAGGTCATGGATTTAACCCAACTCGTGTCTTTGTAGGTGTGTGCCAAGATGGCACACTCGCGTGTGTGCGCGTAGTGGTGTGTGCGCGTGTGAGTATTCCTTGTAATAAAAAATCAAATAAAACACTTTCATACCATTCACATGGTGCAACATAGGTAGAGAAAAAATAGGTGTCAGACTATTTACGACATATAAAAAGATGGCATGAAAAACAATTTACATCTAATTTCCTTAAGTATTATCAAATTACAATAAAGTCTAAATTCAATTATAACATATAAACAAAATATATAGATATTTTTTTAAAAAAACATGGGCACTTGTGCATACCAGGAACCCAGTTGGCAAATTTTTGGCACGTTTTGAAATCGTATTTGCAAAAATTTCAATATACGCGTGAGAATGGCAGAAATGTCACTTTCTACCGCATGGTTACTGGGCAGCAGCACCGTGGAACTGACACATGGCCAGTGGAGCCCTGTGGCCATGTGATAGGGGCTTGCCACCCATCCAGCATGCACCCACATGCCTGCCACCCGGCCACTGTGCGCTTCCCTCTCTACCGCCCTGCCACCGCAAATTAGCAGGATTAGTTACCTGCCCTAATTATATTTACTATATCTTTGATTTTCTAAATATAGCAGATGTGCTCAAAAAAATATGAAATTTTGTGGGCAGTCTCCTGACATAATGTAATTGATTGTGTAGTTTTTCTATAATTTTATCCAATATGAATTTTGCTCAAAATTTATACGTTTATGCTCTTTGTAAGAGTTGTTACATACAATAAATGAGCTCCAAAAATAATGAAATTTTATGTACAGTCTACCGACACATTCATTCTAATTATCTATTTTTTGGGGAATTTTTATGTACTTTGAATTTACCATGTTAATTTATGTTAATTTAATCATAATTAGTGATATGCAATGCTAATTTAATTAGCAATTGAAATCGTAGGCCGCACAGCCACCATGCAGCAACCATCTTTTGCAGTGCGTGGCCTCTCTTCTTTGTACATATGTCTGCCCCTTTCTCCCTACCTCCTCCGCACATATGTTGGATCGTCCATGCTATCCCCCTTGCCCGTGCCCTCGTCCGCACATATGTCACTATGTTCATGCCGTCCCCCTTGCCTGCTCCCTTATCTACATATATGTCAGTTTTACCATGCCGTCCCATCTCACCAGTGGTGTTGTGTGTGGACAACAAGTCCTTAATTTATACTATTTGTAGCTGAGCGAAAAGGTAACCCAATACGTTTCCACTGGAAATTATGGACTCCTTGTCAATATGCAGCACTATGGGCGAGGCGCGATGGTATGGTAAGAGTGACATATGTGCGGACGAGGGAGCAGACGAGGGAGACGACACGCACAAAGTGACATATGTGCAGACGAGGGAGCGGGTAAGGGGGATGGCATAGACAGAGTGACAAATGTACGCACAAGGGAGTGGGCAAGGGGGAGGGCATAGGCAAAGTGACATATGTGCGGATGAGGGAGCGGACGAGGGGGGATGGCGTGGACAAAGTGACAAATATAGATACGAGGGAGCCGGCAAGGGGCGATGGCATGGACAAAGTGACATACGTGTGGACATAATGGTACACTAGCCCATGAATCGTCCAACGTGCCCCTGCGTTGTGGACGTGAATTTGCCCAAACTGACTTAGACTTATAAAGCATACGTTGCATGGGCTTAGCCTATAAGTACTACCCTTTTGGCACCATGTTTTTTGCACCACGGATAAAACACCACATCGCTACCATGGAGAAGTAATGGGAGGAGATCACTCGACTAGCAAGGGCTGCAACAGCCAGAGACGAACAAGCGGCCCGTGTCAGGAGGTCACCTCCCACAAACGAAGCCCACCGTACCTTCAACCCCAACCCATTCCTGAACGTTCCAACCAAGCGTTTACCGCAGGATCCGCCCACGGGGGAGACGCCACCTCTCTGCTGGTACAGGGACGCATACAAGTTCTTCAAGTCCAATGATCATCAGAGCTTGGGCATGCGTTACTGGGGTTGCAATAACTATGCCTGAGACTATCCCAACCGACGATGGGACACAACCTGTTACCAGCAGCCGGTAAGGATGGGTTACAGTGTATTCTCCTACCCGTTCTCTTATATGGAATGCACTGACAAGCTCTCCCATATTTCCACAGTCTCCGAATACGCTATATGCATACCATAAATGGATCGACCGGGAAATCCACCCGTACGACCAGTGGTAGCTGGACTGCGAGGAGTAGGATGCACAGACGGCACGTGAGAGGATGGAAGCATAGTGGCACATTAAAGATCGAAGCGAGCATATCCGGCGAGAGACAGAAGCTCACCTGAAGGCGTATAGGCGCAGGGAGCACGAGGCTAGCAAAGAGAAGCACGAGAGAAATCGTGAACTGGTGGCCAAGGCCAACGCGACAGATGAGGACTACAACGCCGACCTCGCAAGGAAGGGCAAATGGCTGCGGTCAATGCAATAGTTCGACCCTCTTCGTCCATATGTGTACCATTCTTGGTTTCTTAGCTTGCATGCCATGTAACCTCCTTATCGGATCAACTGTCTTTTTTGTTATCGTTATGCCATTTATCCAAATTCTCCTCCATGTATAAATTCCCTGTTGCATTGCAATATCATTTACTTTCGTACTTATGAATCATTGCCACCTCAATTGTGCCCACAAAATTCTTTCAAAATTTATCACATTATAACAACATACGACGATCACAAAATGTTATTGTGAGTCTAACAGATTTCGTACCCTCGAGAATCTACCAAAATCACAAAATAACCAACCTACCTTGTCTGCCCTTTTATTTCCAAAAAACTACAAACAAAACTTATATAACTTATCGACATATCACCCACCGGTTGAATAAAGGTATATTACTGTAATATCGAACAAAAATAAGATTATTTCAAAAAATGTGTTACGACGCTTCACCCGTGTGGGGCCGGGCGCGCCAGCATCAATCGAGCAAAATTCATAATATATAAAATTCCTAAAAATAGACTATTAGGACAATGTGTCGGGAGATTACACATAAAATTTCATAATTTTTGGATCTTATTTGTTATATGTAACGACTCCTACAAATATTATAATCGTATGAACTTTTTAGTAACATTCTGAGTGGATAAAATTGTTAAAAAAATTACACAATGAAGTACATTGTGACAGAAGGTTGCACATAAATTCTATACTTTTTAGCTCATTTGCTATATTTAAAAATTTGAACAAGAAGTAAATATAAAATACTAATTCAGGCAGGTAATTAAACCGACTTAATACATGCCGTCCGGTGACAGGGCGGCAGAGAGGGAGGCATATGGTGGCCGGGCAGCAGGCCCCTGCCGCATGGCCACAGGGCTTCGCTAGTCACGTGTCAGCTCTATGACGCTATCACTAGATAACTGTACAATAGAAGTGATATTTCTATCTTTCTTTATATATATATATATATATACTGATATTTTTATAAATACAAATTCAAATTCAAAGCACGCTACTCGCGCCAAAAATTCCCCAGTTGGCTCCGCCTATGCATCAGTGACCGAGCCATCTGCCTCTGCAAATAAACCGGTCTTAACATCTGTCTTGTTGGCTTTAGCCCTACGGCCTAGCTTGGGACTGGCCGACTGACAGACCACTGAATTTTAGCCTCCCACCTGCTCGAAATCCTCTCGTTCGAGGAGTCGTCTCGTCTTTCTTTTTTCTTTCATTCCGTTCTTTGTTTGTTTCTTTCGGGTGGACTTTATCAAAACAATTTTAGATGGTTTGACGGTATATATGTGATTATCTTTTTTAATAGTAAAGACATATGGACTATAAATGATTATACCTGGAGAACAATTGGTTGTAGATCATAAGACAGAATTCTTACAACATTATCAATTCGAGTTGATTTTTATGTTTGTAAACTTGGTTTCATTTATGATATTTTTAATATTATATATTACAACAGAGAATGGATTATATCTACGCTATTGCTATTTCACAGTTAACCTCGCCAATCGCAACTCATAGGCGCACCCGGATTTGCGACACGTACCCCCTGCGAGCGATGCGGTGACGAAACGTGAGGGCATGGCCGAGCATCTCCTTTTTGCCCTTTCTGCTTCCTTCTCGCGAGACAGCTTCTGTCGTCGTCTTCAATGGCGACAGAATGGGAGGAGTAGTGTTCATCCTAGCGCCGTCCTCAAGTTCAGGCGCCACCCCCTGCCGCTCATCTTGCCATCTTGCTGGTGGGTGGCGGCTTGTGCTAACCAGCGTCGACAGGTGAGCAGCAGGGCACATATGTCATGCAGTGGATGACGCGGGGTGCATTTGTAAGAATTGATACGACACGTGACATCTTACTGATATCATAGAATTTGTCTTATGATATCTTACTGATATGTGGGTTCTGAGTCTACATGTCAGTGATACATTAAGAACAAATCATCAATTGCATTTTAACTTATGAGATAAATGATCAAATGCCCTTTATTGGAAGCCCTCTTGTGTACATCGGAGGGAAAACAGTTGACTTTGGTTGTGTCAAAAGAACGGCAGCTCCTGCACCGCCAATGTCCCAAGCTTCTTCAATCCACTGGAAAAGGCCTAAAAAAAGTACCAGCTATGAGTTATGATTTGTTAAATATAATTATAGTCTACTAAATTAAATGCTGGATTTTATTTTTTATATATAATTTCTTGGATTTCTATCTTTTTGTTCTACCCGTAACCACATATCAGGAGCTTTTATTATACGATAGAGATTCTTTTTTGAGTGCAAGGTTGCAAGATCTGGTTCAGGTCTAGGAATCGCTACAGTCTGCCAAAAACAAAAAAAGATTATCTGAGGCAGTGGGCCTCCAATGTGTTTGGGTCGGGCTGGAAACGAACAATAACTTTGTGGTGGGCTTTCTGGGCTTCCTCAGATTCGATGATGGATTAGCTTGGTCCAGTAATTGGACGCATCATCCAATGATGGGACACATGCAGCCGAGAGGTTCTCTTTTTTCGAGAGAGTAAAAAGATAGAAATTTTGACACACACTGATTCGGTCTTATTTCTTTCGCTGCAAAGATCGTGCTCTAACTGCCCACTACAATGCTTTTAACAGTGTTGCTTTAAGATTTATGGGTCTGTTTATATAATTTGTAACTGATTTATTCTCCAAAATTAGTCACTTTTTCAACCATCGCATCAAAAATCAATAGCCTAGACTATCCCACCTATCATATATAAAAACCTCCCTCCAAACCAAATCCTAACTCCTCGCTCCCTTTCCCAACCGCCACCACCCCCACACCCTCCCGCCTCCACTGTCCCACCATCACCTCCAGCGTCGTTGCTCGTCCTCTTCACTGTCTTTGACGGATCGCTGGCGCCAAATTCGCCGCCACACCACCACCTCCCATCCTCCTGTAGTCTCCGCTCAACACCTTCTCCCCCGCCGCTACCACCACACAATTCCATCTGCCCTGTCCCACCCTTCTTCCTCGTCTCCAGCAACTACTACCGCCGGATCCACCACCACCGCCATGGTGGTGTCTCCAGCAACTACTCCTAATGATAGTCGGTTCTCGTCACCCCTGCTGCCCTGCGCCACTCACTGCCCTCCCCTAAGCCCGCAGTCGGCGACACCACCATCCCCCCAACGGCACCGCCGCCCACTGCTGTGCCTCTATCACCCCGACTTCCTCTAAATCTGGGCTTCGGTGAACTCAAACCTCTAACCTGGTAAACTCTAACCCTAATCTAGAAACCACCATGGTAACTCGCTACCGGAGAGAGAAAGAACCCGCTGGCATGAGTTGGAAATGACAATGGATGGTGCATGAATCTTCAAGCAGATTCGAATGTTAGAAATTCGATTATTTTTCCAAAAAAAAAATCAAATATTGTATAGTACTTCCGAAGATTTAAAGCAATTTAGTATTTTTTTTTAAGATAGAAAGGCAGGGCAATTTAGTGTATAAATTATACTAGATTGTTCGTGTTTGGTTCCTCTGCCCGATTGGGTCCGGTGAAAAGAAAAGGAAAGAAAAAAAAGGCATAATACTATTCCTAGTCCCGCCAAGGAGCACGTAGTCAGCGATAGCACCGAAAGCTGGCTGGCTCGTCTATACAATCTTGCCAAAGGAAATGCTCTTTCTCTTGCGGATGTCGATTACTACCTACAGTTAGTCGTCTGAACTTACATGCGTGTGTCAACAAAGTAACAAAAAAAATACGGTTTAGGGTTTGCTTGATTCCCATATTACAGGGAGTACTGGATGTTTGGTACCGGCAAAACTTTGGTGCTATGGATGAATTTTTTTTTCTTTCGAAATCATATGTACGTACATTTAGTAAAGGTATGTGAGTGCACATGATGTCGCTTTGAATCTGGTAGCCAAGCATGCATGCAGATCAAGTCAAGATTTGTTTCATTAGCATGGAGATTAAATACGAGCCCATATTCTTCAGAAGTAACATGTATTTGTTGGGTACAACCAAATTAAGTACTACGTAGAAATTTCAGGCTAGAGAGCAATAACATCCAACTACAGCAACTTGAGAAGTTGAAGCCAGTAATTACGTCTCTTACTTGGATAGCTCCTCATCCAAATATATAATTTGCATTTTGCTTATCCACATGAAAACTGAAATATACAGGGGTTTTTTGTTTCTAAGATGAATTAACTCCACATATATAAACATCCTCGGAAGAGGAAAAAATTCATCTACATACACACATATATATACATATATACACACACATATACATATATAAACATATACACACACACATATAGGACGTTGAAATAGGGTACCATGGTGTCTGGGCACCAAGTCTCCCTGTCTTTGGATTGCTTTTAGATAGTGCAAGTGTAATGATATATAATATATCAAGCAAACCCGTTAACATTCATTAATTCAAAAAGGCATCAATTTGGAAAGAAAGTTATTGATTTAGTATGTTGAATCAATCATGGATGAAAAATCTTGATCATGAATAGAAAGTCTCAATCATGGAGCCTAGGCACCATGGTGCCCATGTTATTTATACTATATGTGTGTGTGGGGGTAGACATATCTAATGCAAATGACTATTTGGATGGTAAAGTGCAAATGGCAACTAGGGACATTGGATCTCCCACGTGCGGCCCAGATCATGTTGGTGGGAACCCCTTTCCACTTGAACTATTATGCAATTAACCCTACGCTTGTGCCTATCAATTTTTGCCGCAACTCCACACCTTTTGCCCAGCCATTTTCAGTCTTTCATCCTGCTCCTCTGCTGGACGCCACGCCTCCCCTCAACCCCTCGCCTCCATCTCCCGGTCACTCGCATCCCTCCCAGGTGCCACCCTCCTCGCCCCCTGCCTTAGTCTCTTGCAAGATCCTCGCACATCTAGGGTTTGCAAGCCACCTCCCCCACTCGTCTCGCCAGCCACCTCAGCCTCCAGCCTCACCCCGCAAGTCTACGGTTTGCAAGCCACCCCCCCCCCCCACGTTGCCGCCCTCCATCATCGAGCCACTGCCTCCCTTCCTGCAGCACCGCGCTCCCCCTTCTCCCCAACACTACCGCCAAATAGAAAACATGTCTTACATGTGAGCTATTCATCTCTCTGAGTTTCAAGTGGAGTTGATCCAACTAGCATCACAACTCAATGGTGACCATGTCCTCAACACCTACCCACACATAGGCAAGACCATGACTGTAGGGGAAGCAAACTGCTATGCAAAGGATGTTGTTGCTAGATTCCTGGAATCTAGCAAGATTGCTCTAAGAGCTCATGCAAATGAATCTTCGTGCAAATGAAACTTCTTTGGTGAAAATGAGGCTTGCACTCACCAGCAGAGCCTCAATGTCCTCTAATTTATCATCCGAACTCTAATGGATTGTTATGGAATTCATCCATAAATTCTACATCATGATTTGCACTACATCAGCTGTTGGTAGATCAGAACTCTTATAAGAAAAACATAGGTTAGTTGGTGTACTGCAAACATATATACATATATATAGCGCTATTCAGCACCTGTGTGCACACTACGCTCAGGTCCTGCTGCCTGGCTTCCTGGTGCAAATTGTGTTAATTCGGTAGTAACTATATACATGAAGTTACCATCAGACAAACATGAAGTTACTTACTTGCAACTGGTATAAAAAACATGAATTTCATAATGTCAAAACATATTCAATATCTATCTTGTTTTATTAAGCTCGTAATTTCAAACACAATGGCACAAACTAATTAAGTCCCCATGTCAATTGTACTGCTACGTGCATGTGATAATTTAGTAGATTCGGTCGTAAGAAAAGTTATTGCCTATTGTGAGTGAAGTTACTACCTGTTGTGAGGAAGTTATTACCTGTTGTGTACTGGAGTGTTCAACAGTAACTTTACACGCTACCGATAGTAACTTCGTTCACAATGGATGATAACTTGATATGCATATGATAGTAACTTCACCATGGGATGATAACTTCGCATAGGGATGATAACTCCATTCTATATGGATGATAACTTCATGCGTAACTGAAAGTAACTTTCCGGAATAGGGTGGGTTGGTGGGGCTTCACCATGAGGATGATAACTTCATGCGAAACCGAAAGTAACTACAGGCTTTATAGATGATAACTTAATATACATTCTATAGTAACTTAACATAATTAACAAATGCTAGTAACTAATCAAGGGGTGGGATGGTTGGCTGGTTGGATCAATTAGGGACGCACGCTTATTTTACACCTGAGTGCAGGTTAGTAATTATATATACACACACACACACTATTCAATGGCTAAGTGTAGAATAAGCGTGCACCCCCTAGTGATGCGACTCAAACCCAATCAGCCAATCGCAATCGTGCCACCCCCTTTCAGTCGACCCCACATACGGTTGGTGGTCGTGTTGTTGGTAGGCTAGAAAAGTTACTTGCGGTTACACATAAAGTTATTATTTATATGCAACGAAGTTACCATCGTAGGGTAAAGTTGTCATCCACCTAGTAAAATTATTGTCTCCTGCACAACAAATTATCATACACAATACATGAAGTTACTTATAGTTATCATGTGCATTAAAACTGCGCTCCTGGGTCCCATGTGCCGCTTTTTCTGGGATTTAGTGGGGTATGGAATCCGAACCGTTTTTAAGCCCACCCAGGAATCTCTCTTTGTCTTCCCCCGATTTGATCTCTCCCTGTCTCTCCATCTCTCTCGATACCACGTGTTGATTTCGACCACCGCAGCCTCTGACCGCTGCGTGCCCTGGGATCTCTGACCGCTCTTGCACTTGGAATCTCCGACCGCTCTATGCTCTAATCCTTCGCAATACCTCTTGGACACTGTCTGATGCTTCAACACCATTCGAACGTCATCTGATGCTCTAAAGCTGCTCAACGTCATCCGATACTCCACTGATACTCGAACGCCGTCCAATATCCGTTGCTACTCGAACGCCATCCAATTCTCCTCTGCAATTCGAACATCATCCGATACTCTTTAACTTCTCGCTCGAAGTCAAATTTCGACCGTCCACCCAGCTTCGTTAGTTGAACTTAAAACGTTACTTGTGGTTATGCATAAAGTTATCATCTGCATGCAATCAAGTTACCATCCGTATTGTAAAGTTATCATCTACACGATAAAGTTACTGTCTCCTGCACAACAAGTTATCATCTTTATGCAATGAAGTTACCATCCGTAGGGTAAATTTCAAGTTTATAGTTGGTAACTTTGTAGTGTATGGCTTCAACCACGGCTTTGACTGCTCTTTTGACCATGGTTTTGACTACTCCTTCAACCATGGGTTCAACTGCTCCTTTGACAACTAACAAATCATTAAGATTAATTCTAATAGTATCGCCAAGGTTGTAATCATGAAGTTTGCTCATGTCTGATATACAATATAACTATGGATTGCCGCTAGTTATATGCAGATTGCCACCTCGTATATGTGATACAAAGTTACTTTTGGTTACTCATGAAGTTATCACCTATAAGTAATTAAGTTATCATCCGCACAGTCGTCAGATACGGTTTCATGAAGTTACCTGCGTTTATTAGTGACGTTACTTCCAAATACACGTACAATTACTATCAATAGTAAGTTTAAATGTTAGCAGTAACTCAACATGTATGTAACAATAACTTCATTCATAAATGCCAATAACTTTTCAGCGCATCGCAAAAAATTGTTAGACTACAATTAGTGGCAATAACTTAATATTTCACAACACATAATTTGAAGAGAGCAAAGCTAATAACGTTTTACAAAATTGGGTAAACTTTGGTTACGCACAAATCGCAGTGACCTTAATAACTCTTGCTTTGTCTGGTGGTAACTTTCACAATGCAGTGCTAGAAAAGTTACTATTGATCCCGTTACGGACGAACCGCTGATGCAAGCCAGTTCACGCACGCGGGTTGCAACCCGCTCGTAGCATGCACGCACGCGCTGGATAGCGCGTCCACACACACACGGGTGCTCTAACGAGCGCATGCGTGTCCTGTGCGTACCAGTTTTGCGCCGAAAAGTTATTGCCTGTTGTGAAGAAAGTTATTACTTGTTATGTACTGTGAGTGTTCGGGAGTAATTTCACTCGCTACCGATAATAACTTCGTTCACAAATAATGGTAACTTTTCGACGCGCAATTTACACCTAGCGCTGATTAGTAATTATATATATAATACCTTCTACTCCCGGGTGTATTTACTCCCATATTTGATATACTACCTAAACAAACTTAACATACTTCTTTATCATTTTGGTTATACTCATATACTGATTATAAAATACTCTAATATGAACCACATAAAAAAATTGTAAGGGAGTCTATAGTTTTTAGTGTAATTTCAAAAACCTTCATATACACACATAAAAAGGAGTATATTGAAAAAAATATATATACCACCTCTGAAAAACATACACAACATAGATGGTTTTATATACTAGTATACTACACGTGCATAACCTTCGTTATGCGAGATACTCGTTATGTTGTAAGATACGATATAAAGAGTAACTACTTCTAGGACTTCTGGGAGTAGAAATATGTGTGTGTGTGTATGTATGTATGTATGTATGTATGTATGTATGTATGTATGTATGTATGTATGTATGTATGTATGTATGTATGTATGTATGTATGTATGTATGTATGTATGTATCACTACTACAGAAAGCCTCATAGTAGACGCCTCATCACAGACGGTTTTGTGAAACCGTCTGTGATGAACACTATTACAGACGGTTGTAATTTGGAGGCCGTCTGTGGTATTTGTGGCGGGAAAAAGGAGTATCACAGACGGTCGGTCTATATTAAGAACCATCTGTGATAATCCCAGATTATCACAGACGGTTTTTAATAAAAATATCGTCTGTGATAATGGCACTAAGGCATTTATTGCGCTGCTCAGACTGCATCTGTCTTCATTTCGATCCAGATCTAGCCACTGCTGCGCACTTTTTCACTTGGGAGGAAGCTAGGCGATTTCAGGCCAGTTAATTTGGTGGGAAGAGGCAGAGATTGAGATTTGAAGATTCATACTTTTCTGGTTGCTCTAGATATGGTTAGTAATGAAATTTATTTTTTCTTTAATTGCATTACAATTTAGGTCTAAGTAATCCATGAGTGTTATTGAAGATGGTTAATTTGCAAAATTGTTGGTTATATAATAGCAGTTGTGTTTATAATATGAATTGAGCTAGCAAATTAAGTATCAATATAATAAATGTGGCCGGTATATATGTAGTAATAATTAGTTAATCTAAATTTTAATACTAAGTTGTTATATATGTACGTAACGTAGGACCGAAGCTGGATGTATGCCGCGAGCCGTGTGAGTGAAGAGTACATTAATGGCGTGTCTGTTTTTATAAGAGTCGTCGAGGAGGATATGTTGAATAAGGGGATGGAATATATGTGCTGTCCATGCACCGACTACGGGAATTTGAAGATGTTTAAGAACCGAGGGCAAATTGAAACGCACTTGATTCGAAGGGGTTTCAAAAAGGATTATACGTGTTGGACCAGTCATGGCGAAGTGAATGATCATATGCCGTCGGATGACATCGCCGGTGAAGTGAATGATATGCCACCGGATGACATCACCGGTGAAGTGAATGACATGCCGTCGGATGATGTCGATTGTCGTTTGGATTCGAATAGGTTACACGATGATAATCTGGATCAGATACTTCGCGATATAGAAGAGAACTATGATGAGAGAGAGAGTATATTAAATTCCGAGGTTTGATGGAGGACTCGGATAAACCTTTGTACACGGGCTGCAAGTACATGAGGTTGTCGGCCGTGTTTGAACTGTTGAAATTGAAGGCAAGCAACGGTTGGTCCGACAATAGTTTCATGGTGCTGCTAGGTCTTTTAGCGGACATGCTTCTAGAGGGAAATGAGTTGCCTAAAACCACGTATAAAGCCAAGAAGGTTCTTTGTTCGTTGGGAATGGAAGTAGAAAGAATACATGCATGCCTGAATGACTATATCCTCTACCGTAAAGAGTATGCAAACATGCATGTATGTCCGGTATGCAACACATCCCGATACAAACGTAACAATCAATCAGATGATGGCGAGGGAACAGAGGCGAAGAAAGGACCTCCTGCTAAGGTGGCATGGTATTTTCCTATAATTCTCCGTTTGAAAAGGTTTTTTGCAAATCCAAAGGAGGCAAAACTACTGGGTTGGCACTCGAAGGAGCGCAAGAAGGATGGAATGCTAAGACACCTTACTGATTCCGCGCAGTGGAGAAACATCGATAGGAGTTTTGCAGACTTCGGTGCAGAACCAAGGAATATAAGGTTTGGACTGAGTACAGATGGAATGAATCTTTTTAATAGCATGAGCAGTCGACATAGCACATGGCCCGTGACTCTCTGCATCTATAACCTTCCTCCTTGGTTGTGTATGAAGCGAAAGTATATTTTGCTGTCAATACTTATCCAAGGGTCAAAACAACCTGGAAATGATATTGATGTGTTCCTAGCACCGTTGGTGGAAGATCTAAAAGTTCTGTGGAACGAAGGGGTACAGGTATGGGATGCATACAAACGAGAAAACTTCACTCTGCGCTCCTTATTGTTCTGCACCATAAATGATTATCCTGCCCTTGGTAACCTATCGGGCCATAGTACAAATGGTGCCAAAGCTTGTACTCACTGTTTAGATGGTACCGAGAGTGTGTGGCTGAACCACTCACGCAAAACCGTCTATATGCGTCACCGCCGGTTCCTTCGGAGGGCTCACCCATACCGCAAGATGAAGAAACAATTTGACGGAGAGAAGGAAGACGGTTCAGCTCCAAGGCATTTAAGGGGGACACGAGGTTTATGATATAGTTAAGAATTTAGATGTTGTCCTCGGAAAGGGATGTAAATTGAGGGCTCATGAGAAGAACACCTGGAAGAATAGATCAATATTTTGGGACTTACCTTATTGGGAGTACCTAGATGTTCGACACTGCATCGGGAACAAAGACGAACCATTCGTACTCGCCAATCAAGTTGTTCAAGTTTTCTATGTAACCGACCCGGCAAATAAGAAACGCCATGTAATTCTTCATGGAAAAAGGAGAATTGTCAGAGTGGAGAATGTAGTGGACGAGGAGGAATACAATCAATTTGACGAGTTACCTCCTTTTGGAAATGGCATAAGGGTCGACGATGAACAACGTGACGAAACTAGTTACGTACGCATTGATCATGATGAAGGACTAATTTTTAAAGGAAATAAGCAAGTACAATAAGAATGTATATGTGAAAATATGTGATGTAGTCAAATTTGAGATGTATATGTGAAAATGTGTGATGTAGTCAATTTTGATATGTATATGTGAAAATGTCTGATGTAGTTAATTTTGAGATGTATATGTGAAAATGTGTGATGTAGTCAATTTTGAGATGTATATGTGAAAATGTGTGACAAAATGTATATGTGAAAATGTGTGACAAAATTATCAAGAAATACACTGTGTGAATGCAGCTGGTTGGTGTTGTATATAAATGCAGTTGTTTGATGGTTGATCATGAATTAATGCAACTGTGTAGTTATTGTCGTCGCGGCAGCCTCCCCGAGCACTCGCCGGCCACCTCCCAAAGCCCTCGCCGGCCGCCTCCCCAAGCCCGTCGTCGCGGCCGCCTCCCCGAGCTTGTCGTCGCGGCCACCTCCCCGAGCCCGTCGTCGTCGTGCAAGATCCCCGAGCCCTCGCCGGCCACCTCCCCGAGCCCGTCGTCGCGGCCACCTCCCCGAGCCCGTCGTCGTCGTGCAAGTTCCCCGAGCCGTCGCCGGCCGCCTCCACGAGCCCTCGCCGGCCACCTCCCCGGGCCTCCCGTCGTCGTGCAAGTCTGTTAATCTTCCATATATTATCTGGCACTGGGAGACATACATTGCTTGTGGGATCGGTTGTTGCTCGATGATGATATAAATCATATACTGAGATTGGTTGAATTAGTCTTTGAGCTTTAATTACTGTCAACCCTATTATCACAATTAAATTTGTACTCTGGAAGACATTCTCTAGACATTGATATATTGTTCTTGTGCCATTCGATTCTTGCTGTTTTCATATTATACCAAATCCATGTACTGATCTGTTAGGAATTAATTTTTACAAGTTAAAGACTATTTCATTGAGTGAAAGTTAACTTGGATTTGCATGGATTTGCTTTATTACATACTGCTGTCTGAATATATACATGCTGGATATATTGATCTTGAGATTGTAGAGTTTGTATCTGAGCTCAAATGACTGAATTCATTATTTGGCATAACCAATCAAGGAAGAGTATATGATTCAGTTGCTTCATATTACTTCATATTGCTAGTTGCTTCATATTGTTTGTTGCTTCATATTGCTGTTATTGATTCTATTATTGATGCTTGTTGCTTCATATTGCTTCATATTGCTAGTTGCTTCATATTGCTTGTTGCTTCATATTGCTGTAATTGATTCTATTATTGATGCTTGTTGCTTCATATTGCTACCATTATATATGTATATATCGCCAATATTGAGCGAAATAGATAAATATTGCACTTTCTTATCTTATGGTATGGCACTTTCTCATCTTATCCTAATAGACCCACAAAATGAACAACATGTCACCCGCGCATTCTTTAACATCATCGCCAGAGGCGTCCGCTCCAACATCAAGACGCTAAGGAAGAGGGCTATCGAAGAAGCCTGAGGGCCGACAGACCATCACAGCGGTGGATGCATCTGGGGTCCCTATCCTTCCTCACAAAGTAGTAAACGCATTACGAAGCATGGTCGGAATAGTTGCACGAGAACGAATTGAGATCACATACAATTCGTGGAAGAACGTGCCTGACACTCGAAAACATGAGCTGTGGACCGAAATTTTGGCATTGTTCGAGATCCCAGAAGAACACCTATACGCTGTGCAACGACAAACCTACCTAGCGGCGTGCACAGCATGGAAGAACTTCAGAGCACGCTTATCAGGAAATACGTGGAGATGGGCGAAACTCCTTTTCATAAATACTCATTCCTGGAACCACAATGGGAAGAGTTCAAGGCGATGAAAACGACCGAAGATTTCAAAAGTACAAGTGTGGCGCACAAGGCCCTCCAGGCAAAAAACACACACCCCCAGACTTGGCACATCTGGGTATGCGGGTAAAATCCCGCATGGAGGAAGGAGGATGACCTGGCAGCTGCACAGGACATCGCCTCGCTGTTTTCCAATATCCCGGATGAGCGCGCTCGAAATTGGATTAGAGCAAGGTCATCTACAATGACATCGGGGCGTCTCCTTTGAAA
This sequence comes from Dendrocalamus sinicus, assembly GCA_036346575.1. Lineage (NCBI taxonomy): Eukaryota > Viridiplantae > Streptophyta > Magnoliopsida > Poales > Poaceae > Dendrocalamus > Dendrocalamus sinicus. The sequence goes on from JAYEVI010000205.1 coordinate 75,864, forward strand.
CCTGCGGACGGCAAGTGTCCCAACGCTCGTAAGATATCGATCGAACTACATAGCTTGTAATTACTCCACAACTCCGTACGAATTGAAATGACATGTCGTGCTCTTGCAGGAAGAGCTGAGTTTTGAATCTACCCTGAGATCATTCCAGGGAACAAGGGAGAATGATATGCTCTCCGTGGCCCTGGGAAACAAGGAGCACTCGGGTCGTACGAGAGGCCTTGGGCTTTACGTTCCTTGGAAACATGGTTTCCAAGATGACTTCGGAATGTATCAGCGTAGGAAGAGAAACAAAGCCGAGCGTGACACACAGCTACGAGAAGAGATCAAGGCATCTCTTAGAGAGGAGCTAATAGGTGAGCTGGCTGATGTAATCGAGAGATGAGGTGCGAAACAAACAGAAAGTCGCGAGCCACTACGCGCCGCTCTGTGCTAGCTAGCCCGCACAACCGTCCGAGTAGCTGCGCGTCCAATCCAACGCAAACCCAGGCCAAATTTCCTGTAGACGACATCCTGGTAATAATTATTACCTCTCGAATGCTTGCTCCATTGATAGGCCTATTCGAGTAGCTAATTTTGTATCGTTATGTAGGAGCCTACGAGTGCGGGCTCCAAGTGAGATATGGCTCCATTCCTTGTCTGTTGCTTGGGGCGGGCATATTAAATGCAGTATCGGGGCCATGGTGCACGGTCAAGCTTTAGCGCCAGGCTTCGCAAAAGTTAATGTGGATGGTGTGCATGTCAATTTTGAGGTGGTCCTGCTACCGAAGCCCCCCAATGACGAGATCGTGACTCTAAGACAGGCCATTGGAACATTCATCCAGTGGCCAAAAGCGACATCTCCCTGGAGGCTTCTTCAGCGGTGGCAGGACCAGAGCAACATGCACTGGTGCCATCTCCATTGCAAGACCAGTCGGTCCCACCACCGGTAACTGCACCGGTGCCATCTCCATTACAGGACCAATCGGTTCCACCACCGGAAACTGCATCGGTGCTATCTCCACGGGTGTTATTCTCGCCAGAGCAACTTGCACCGTTGCTACCTTAAAGTTGACTGCCGTGAAGTCGAACTATAGCTGAGGCAGCAAGGGCAAAGCAAAGAAAACCAATGATGATATACCGTACCTACCTTTGGCCCGCAAATTCATGCTTGGCGAGCCGTTGCTCGAGCAAAAAGCCCTCCAACGCCTAGCATATAGTTGCGTACAATTGCACACGTGGTATATGCAGTAGTCCAATAAGCCAGAGGGAGAACGGACCTCAAGTATCACTGTCAAATTCACGTCGGATGATTTCCACCACAGTCTTCAAGAGTGTATGTTCGTGGTCGCCTTTGAGGATTTATTCGATCTGTTCACTCTCAACGCTCTCGATGTCTCAATCATTCGATGCTGGACGTTGTAAGTGTGTACAATCACAGTCTCCGTTCATGTCATACCGATAAATGTCATATCTAATTTGTTGCTTTCGTGTGTATATATATAGATACATGCTGACTAAAGCTACATTATCCAACTCATCGGCTGGTTTCTTGGACCCACACTTGGTCGCCAAGGATACCATCGACCGGGATACAGTTCTCGTCAAGAGGTACATTGCAGCAGGACTGATAGGTTGCCTCAATAAGGAATATATACTTATGCCCTTCCATCAGAACTTTCATTGGATTTTAATAGTAATTGTACCAAAATGGAACAAGGTATATTACCTTGATTCCCTAAGTAGGAATAAAATGGACTTCACAGTTGTCAGCCAAGTAATCGATAGGTAAGTACATATTCTCCATATATACCTATATTGTACTCTTTCTTTCCTTCCGAATGACTAAGGTTAACTTTTTCGAATCACGTAGGACGTTCGCGATGTACATTGAAATGGGAGGTGTCTCGAAGCGCGGGGCCAAAGGCCTGCTGACACATGCTCGAGATTTTAAGGTATTCGCTATTTCACATTAATTAATCCTATGCAACAGCCTCTTGAACTAACACATTCCATTTTTTGCAGTGCCACCAGCAGCAGCCGGGCAACACATGTGGATACTAAGTTTGCCAATATATGGAACTACTCTTCGATTCCTCGAGAATCATCAATTCCAAGGTTTGTCAATCTTCCCATAATTACTTCATACTTATCACGTTACATATATACGCACATTGATATTCCTATCGACAGGCTGCGTACATCCCGTCAACTCCATTGAAACAGCCTGATCTTGGACGGATTCGAGCAGAGTTAGCGTACTTTTTGCTGACTCAAGTCATAAAGCCAGAAGGCCGGTTCCACTCCGCACCATAGATACATAATCAATGAACCTTTTTTAAGTGCAAATGCAGTGTAGATCTTTTGTAATTGTGTATTTATTAATGGATATTTTATTTTAATTCAATTAATTGATTTGCGAAATGGATGTTTTATGTTTGTGATCAAATGAAGTGGGTTGTCAATTGGATGTTTTATGTCTGTGAAATAAATTAAGATGTGAAATGTATCTGAAATGAAATGAGATGTGTGAATTGTATGTTTTATGTCTGTGATTATCTGCTTGTTTCAGAGGGCATGGCTAGCATTTCCTGAGGCTAGCCAATAAACAAAAATAGATTTAGAGGTAGAAAAGAACATCACAGATGATTTTTAGTTACAAGCCGTCTGTGATAGGTGACATATCACAGACGGTTTGTAAACAAAAACCGTCTGTGATATATCAATATCACGAGCGGTTTTTAGTTAAAACCGTGCGTGATAATCGAATATCACGAGCGGTTTTCGGTTAAAAACCGTCGTGATATTGATATATCACGAGCGATTGTCGAACCGTGCGTGATAACCTTCGATTATCACTGACCCATAAATTCAGACGGTTTAGAAAACCATCTGTGATGACGTTTTTGAACCGTCTGTGATGTTCTTTTCTGTAGTAGTGTATGTGTGCGAGTGTGATACACCTGCGTCACATCGCACGCGTGTTGATTTGATTTTAGTGCATGGAGAAAGCAAGCTAGCGTGGCACCAAAGCACGCATGGGTGTGCATGCTAGCTATATAAGTTGGCTTAGCTTCGATCTCAACCTCGCAATATTTTCTTTTTCCCCTATCCTAAGTTCGTCATCCGAATCTTTGATGTTCTTCACTTTAAGCAATCGGATTGCTTCTCTTGTAAACATGGCTCGCACACGTTACATAAAGCGTGCATGCGCGCACCAGTTCACATGAATTAATTTTTTTTATGAAAAGATCGCTCTAATTTATATATGCAAGATGAGTATATATATATATATATATATATATATATATATATATATATAGAGGACGCTGAAATGGGACACCTAGGTGCCCAGACACCTAGGCTCCCTGCCGTTAGATTGCTTTTAGATACGTGCTAGAGCAATGGTATGTATGGTATGTAATATATTAGGCATGCTAAATCAATCATGGAAGGAAAGTCTTAATCATGGATGGAAAGTCTCAATCACACTAGCACGCATCTAAAAGCAATCCAAAGGTAGGAGACTAGGTGTCAGGACACCTAGGTGCCTCGTTATTTATATATATATATATATATATATATATATATATATATATATATATATATATATATATATATATATATATATATATATATATATATATATATATATATATATATATATATATATATATATAGGAAAATTACATAAGGCACCATGGTGCCTAGGCATAACATTCGATACATGTGTATGATTGATAATTTTTTGAGTTTGAGTATGAAAATGTTTTATACCCTTGATATATTTATGGTAAGTAAGTTTTGAACTCAGTTCAAATTAGTTTGAACTACTTTTGAGTTCAATGCAACTACAGTGAGTATATACCATAAAAATAGTTCAAACTAATTAAACTGAAGTTGAATTTAAATTTTTTCGGAGTTTGACATCTCAAATATACTTTTTTATGGGTATATGAAGATACCCACATCAAACGTTGCGAATCTCGAAGCAAATCAACGGGTATTGATATTGGTGCCTAGGCACCATGGTTACATAAGGCACCATGGTGCCTAGGCACCAACATTCGATACATGTGTATGATTGATAATTTTTTTGAGTTTGAGTATGAAAATGTTTTATACCCTTGATATATTTATGGTAAGTAAGTTTTGAACTCAGTTCAAATTAGTTTGAACTACTTTTGAGTTCAATGCAACTCTGATGAGTATGTACCATAAAATAGTTCAAACTAATTAAACTGAAGTTGAATTTAAATTTTTGAGTTTGACATCTCAAATATACTTTTTATGGGTATATGAAGATACCCACATCAAGCGTTGCGAATCTCGAAGCAAATCAACGGGTATTGATATTGGTGCCTAGGCACCATGGTGCATGAAACACTAGTCCTATATATATATATATATATATATATATATATATATATATATATATATATATATATATATATATATATATATATATATATATATATATATATATATATATATATATATATAGGGCAGTGTTTCATGCACCATGGTGCCTAGGCACCAATATCAATACCAGTTGATTTGCTTGAGATTCATAACGCTTGATGTGGGTATCTTCATATACCCATAAAAAGTATATTTGAGATGTCAAACTCCGAAAAAATTTAAATTCAACTTCAGTTTAATTAGTTTGAACTATTTTTATGGTACATACTCACTGTAGTTGCATTGAACTCAAAAGTAGTTCAAACTAATTTGAACTGAGTTCAAAACTTACTTACCATAAATATATCAAGGGTATAAAACATTTTCATACTCAAACTCAAAAAAATTATCAATCATACACATGCGTCACATCTAGCTCTTCATGCTAGTTATATAAGTTGGCTAGCAAGACATTTTCATAAGCTCTTCACTATTGATTTGATTTTGTGCAATCAAGAGCTACTTTCAGAGTTTTTTTTTTGGAGTGTCTAGGTATCACTGGATGTTTTTTTCTAACTATCATCCAAATTTATGGTCCTTGGATCAGAGATCAAGTGGCTCCTTGATTTTGAAGGGGGGATTTTTTCAAGGGGGAGGGGGAGAATTCATGACCATTAGATCGCTAATCTAACAGTTATAAATCTGAATGATAGTTAGAAAGAAAACATCCAGATGATATTTAACAAAACCCTTTTTCTGATTTCATCAGCTCCTTTTGGTCCATTTTTATTGATACGAGCCTTTACACTATCGGGGGTGGTCTCTTACATGTTCGCTCCAATTTAATTTCTTAACCGAGCTATTGACAGTGAGTGTCTATTTATATGACATGTTCTTTTTGCTTCGGTTTATAACTTTGTTACAGTAAGTTAGAGCACATAACGTGGTTGGAAGGCTTGTGGAAGTCTCGACCGTGAGTACTCGGAAGCTTGGACCGTGAGTACTCGAAAGACTTCGACTGTGAGTACTTAGAAGCTTCGACCGTGAGTATTCGTAAGAACTGCTCGGATGAACAGTAATTTGCAACAGTTTCATAGAACAACACTCTGCTACAGTACTCGTAGAACAGTGTTCTGTTGCGGTACTTGTAGAACAGTACTCTACTACAATCCTCGTACAATAGTGCTCTGCTACAGTATTCAGTGAACACTACTCTTACGACCACGAAGGTACTCATATACAACCACGAAGCACATAGGGATATCTGGAACACACGAGGATATCTGAACTCTTTGGAGAACAGTGAACTCAAGAGACAAACAGTTTTTGTGCCGCCCCTCAGAATTGATTTGTGGCATTTTTTTCATTGATATTTTATACTAAAAAACAAGAAACTGACACGACATACACGCCACATCTAGCTCTTCATAACGCGTCATCCCACGTCTGAGCTATTTATAACATTCATGAATTTTCTTAACGCACACACTAATCTCTTAACGCACGCACTAACCTATTTAACGCACGCACTAATGCAGTACAACTATGACCATTCTAACGTCTCGAATACATAATGTTGCTACAACGTAGTTAAGTCCAACAAGCTTTTGGTTATGTCTTTTAGACAGTTCATGAAAGAAAGTACAGAGTAACAGAAACTCACTGTGATTTCGGCTAATATAAATGAAATCGTTGCAGTGTGTATTATAATTAATTTATAAACCCTACATTAAAAATACTCTGTTTAAAAGCTAATTACTATAGAAAAGATATAAACAGCTTGTAAAAAAAAGAGCCCAATACAATTAATTCTAACTAGTAGTTGACTTGAGAGGCGCGAATCAACAAAACCATGGGACTACACATTTGAGTCGGCCCACACAAACACAAATAACCTGTAACTCGATAATTAAATCGGCAAAATCATCGGACAAAAGGAGGTTGATTGATTCCACAAGGTATATACTAGTAGTAACACGAGCTAACTGCGTGCTCGATCTACAATACATTACATTATAATAAAGCGAGAGAACGTACGTACAAGCTTAATTCATACTCCAGCTCGTGGATCTTTACATGAACGCAGACCATATCATATGTATACGGATACGATCGATCGAGATGGAAATACTACTCATAAATATCGATCGATCATGCGTACGTAAGTTGGTCATGGAACTGATGGTGGATCAAGTTTGGTTGATCTGCTCCCGGCGCCCTCCTCCGGTGCGACGGCGACGACGACGTGGCCCCGGCTGCTCGGGCCGGAAGGCGGGATGCGCCACCGCCACGCGAGGTCGGCGCCGCCGCCGTGCGCCCTCTTCGCTCGACGGCGGAGCACACGGCGCCACGGCAATTCGACGCCGTCGCTGGCCTCTCCCTGCACCGACGTTGACGAGGACGCCATGGCGCCATGAAGTACTTGCTTTTCTTGTGCACTTGCCAAGGAGGCTATGCCAGTAGCAGCAGCTACGGCCATGGCCAGAACGAGTGCTAAGAGCTTCGACTGGACCGAGCTCATCGTGTGTATATGACTATGCAAATATAGCTAGGCTGCCCTAACTATATGTGTCTATATATAGAGAGATGTGGATCTACTGGTGGGTTAGAGGGTTGAATTACTTGTGGGTTAGAGGGTTGGCACCTATCCTAGCTCTGGCTAGAGAGTAAGAACCCCCTAACCCTCCTCGCTCCGGCTGGGGCACCACCGGCCGGTCACCGCCATGTGCCATGCCGCCTCATTGGTCTGAGGCTGAGGAGTAACTAAGTCCAAGTAAGCTATGCACAGATGCACCTGGACCAATAGCAACAAGCAGCATTGCATTGCAGCACAGTGCCAAAGGGCAAAAGCCAAAGTGGCAAAGCTCATCAAAACAGCAAAACAAAATACCGAAGCGCCGAAGCCCACATGTACAGATCGGCCAGATCCAATTCGCCAATTCAGCAACACTACAGCAGCAACATCAACATAACAATCGATTTGATTTCATCCCCTTAACCCCTTCTCCTCCTGTGGTTAGCAACATGCAACAGGCGACGTTGGCGATGGGCGAGTGGGCATAGTCGAGTGCGCGGCGGGCTGATTCTTGCGCAGCACTGGTGGCAGTCGGGTGGTGGACTGGTGGGGGCGTGGGGCGTCAAATCTGGAGTGGGAGAGTCAGCCCAAAGAGGTGAGTCGCCGGTTGCTACCCCACCGAGAGGGAGCTAGGGAGGTAGGGAGCCACCGGCCGCCCGACCCACTGGCGTCATGAGAGGTAGTGAGGTGAGGGAGCTAGAGAGGGGAGTCTCCGAGGCTAGGGGGCTAGGGGGAGGGATACGCGGTGCTGTCGCCATTGTGGCCCATGGCGGTCAACCAGCCGGAGAGAGTGCCGATTTTCGGAGGAGGCGATATGCGACCGTGCCTGTCTGCCTATGCCCGATACTGGAAGTGCCGAAGTGGAATGAATCTGGACATTGGCACACCAAGTGGTTGTGGAATGAGATGGTCTCCTTTATGCTATTATGTATAATGTATTCGGTTCAGTATTTCACTATTCAGACTTTAGTATTAATGGCCTCCTTGACACTTGACAGCAATACGAATTTTTGGTGTGGAGTCGGTTGTGAGGGTCTGGCCGCCTGAGGGGGGACTGTCAGCTGTGGCTTTCTACTAATAGGTATAAAGTACAAATATACTTTTCTACTTTTTTATTTATTTTGTATTTTTACTGTGTTCTTATTCTAATTATATATGATTTTAAATTAAAAACTCGACCTGCGGGGGGGAAGAATCCCCCCGGGCATTGCTTAAGAAGAAGGTCTTCTCACACAGACCGAGAAAACCCCCGAACCCCTGCTCCACCCTTACACAGCGGCACCATCGCCCGACCTTGTGAGACTACCGGCGGATCCTTTGGATCAACGCCTTGGCGGGGCCTTAGACCTGTGCTTTGGTGTGGTAGCGGCGAGATTTTTCCCCAAGCCTGAAATTCGCTCCCACTGGGGGTCGAACCCAGGACCTGGGGGGTGCTACTCAAGCCTCTAACCATTGGGCTAGAGACCTTTTCGCATGATTTTAAATTACAAAAGATAATTTGATAATTTGATTTATGTTTAGTTTATTTATCTTTTATTAATCGTGTCCTACTAGTTTCTTAAAATTTGGTTCCGAATCCACCGCTGGTTTAATTGGTACGTGAAGATAGATAATTTGCTGGGTAGTTAGAAGGTAATGGCTCAATCAAGGGAAAAGAGAAAGTGGTTACGACCTTTCGGTCAATAAAGCTAGCTAGCGATGAATACGTCGATCGATGGTTTGCAAGTTGGCAACAGTGCACAACCGTATAACTGTATTCGATCGGTCGATCTCGTGGCTAGCGAAGCTCATTTTCAGCTAGCTACGCGCGCGTATCGTATCCGATGCTCGGCAAATTTATTGTTTCCTTCTCGAGGTGGGAAAAGAGCAGTACTGCGCCGTTTCAATTTGCGCTGCTTTGTCTAGGGAATAATTGAATCCGATCGGCCCTACTCGGTTGGGCTGAAAGCTATGATTTATAGCTGAAATTATACTGTAACGGTTGAAAATTTACTGTAGCTGAAGGTGGCTTATTTAACGTAATTAAATTTAAAAAATTTAAAAATAGAAAAAATGTGTTAGCTTATTACGGACAGTGTGAACGAATACGGGAAAAAAAGAACCGACAAAAAAGCTCAAAAGTTAAGAAAAAGATGAAATTTATGAATAGTGAAAAATAAACCAGAAGCCAGAAGGTGAAGCTGAAATGAGCGAGGCAATGAGTGGTGCTTTTGCATTGTTTCTTTTTGTGTGGCCTTTTAGTTTGACGGCTGGATTTATTTTCAGATTCGTGCTCCACCGATCAATCCGTAATCCAAACATGTCTTCATTAAATATCATTTTGGAACGTGGGGATTTTATAGGGTTTTTTTTACCGGGCACTGTACCGTTTCATGTGGAATTCCTATGAACTTACGGAGTTTTACGTAATTATGCACGAATTAAACTGCTTGGTGTGAAATTTTATACATTCCAAGCAAGCTTTAAATCGTTTGAAGGGTGGGAGGCCTTTTGCAAGAAATTAGAGCAACTTTGTTTCCGGTGTAAAATGTACAAATGTCAAAGCAAGCACGTGAGGAGAAGAAGAAAAAATACTCCGTACTACTGATGATCAGGGCTGAATAAGTTAGTTTGTTTAGGTGAGCCAACGCATCTGCAGCGATTACTCGATCAGCGTAATGCTCCACGGTAGTAATTGCGGACGTACGAGATTTGATGGATGGCTGAGTCCTTTCCTCCCTGCAGCAAATAGATCTTGTCTATCAAAATCACTAATTAGGGCTAGGTTGCACACAATACACGTACGGAGAGTGAATAGATCAGTAAGCAAGACGTCACGGACCAATTAAAACGGATAATCCATTAATAAATCCGCTTAACGCGTATTTATGGCGACTTGAACTTATGACATTTAGGCTCTGCTCATTTCGATTGAGTTTCTGGTTTATTTTTTACTACTCTTTTTTTTAGTTTTTTGGAGCTTTTTACTGGTTCTTTTTTTGTATTTGTTTGCTTTGTCCGTAATGGGCTAATCTGTTTTTTATTTTAATTTTTTTTAATTTAGTTACACCAAATAAGCCACCATTAGTTACAATGTAATTTCAGCCAGTTACAGTACAATTTCAGTTATAAACCAGCTTATTTCAGCCCAACCAAGCGACACCTTAGCAAGAGTGCAAACAGTATGGATTATTTCCGATTGGTACCGAATCTAGTCGGTAATGATTTCGGGAAGAAAATTCGGTATTCGGTCAAATTCGGCATCGGTATCGGATAGTTATTTTCGGATTCGGTAGCTAAATCGAAATAGCTAAAATCCGATCAAATAGCATCTGTAAACGGTAAACCGGATAGTATCTGACCGGATATCCGGCACAATGCATGCACAATAGCACAGGCACACCGACAGGTCGCCACGCAGAACACGCCATTATGGCTGCCCTCTCTGAGAAATCCAAAAAATCCCCATCCTAGCCGAAATATTCTATTGTACCCTGGTGGCACAAAGGTGTTTGTGTCACGAGCCAACCGGCCGTTGACACGTGGCATGCAAGTAATAAAAAATTATTTTTTACTGTTTTGTACTATAGCAAATCAATAAAAAAATATTTTTTAAAGTCTTCGTCCCGCCGCCGACTTCATCAATGCCAGTCCAAAGGGGGCGAGACGGAGCGCGTGCTTCAAGACTTCGTCCAGCCGCTGACTTCGTCGGCAACCATCTGACCACCCTGTAGTCCTAACTTTGTCTGACTGCGTACTGGTCGCGACTTCATTCGACCACAAACTGGGGACGAGCCTCGTGCGCTCAAGTCTTTGGCCTGCCACCGACTTCATCGATGCCTAGTCCGAAAGATGGGTACGGGCCGCACACACATCAAATTCGTCTCGTCATCACTTTCGTCGACCTTGAGTTCAAAGGGCACGGGGTGGTACGCGCACCTCAGAGCTTCGTCTTGCTACTGCCTTTGTCGATCACGAGTCTAAAGGTGGGGGACAGGTCGCACGCATCAGTTTTGTCTCGTAGCCAACCTCATTGACCCCCAGTCTGAAGGGTGGGGAAGCACCGCACTTGTCGACCATGCGCATCAGAGATTTATCTCGCTGCCAACTTCATCCACGCCGAGTCTGAAGGGTGGGGGACGGACCGCGCATGTCTCGCTACCGACTTTATTAACTCTGAGTCGGAAGGGTGTGGGATGGAATGCGCACCTCATAGCTTCATTTTGCCACCACCTTCGTCGACCGCAAGTCCGAAGGTGAGGGATGGGCCGTGCGTGTTAAGGTTTTCATCTTGTCGCCAACTTCATCGACTCCAAGTCCTAAGGGTCGGGGATGGGCTGTGTGCATCAGCTTCATCTCATCACCGACTTCATCGACCCCGAGTCCAAAGGGCTGTGAACGGGCCACACGCGTCAGTTTGTCTCATCACTGCCTTCATCGACCCCGAGTCTGAAGGGTGGGGGACGGGCTGCTCACACCCAAGTCTTTGGCCCGATGCTGGCTTCATCGACGCCTAGTCCGAAGGGTGGGGATGGGCCGCGCACGTGTCAGATTCGTCTCACCGCCACCTTCGTTGACCCCGAGTCCAAATGGTGCGGGGCTAAGCGTGTGCCTCAGAGCTTGGTCTTGTTGCTTCCTTCATCGATCGTGAGTCCTAAGGTGGGGGATAGGTCACACGGGTCAGTTTCGTCTCACCCCTAACTTTGTCGACCCTAAGTCCGAAGGGCAGAGGATGGGCCACACCTCACCGCTGACTTTGTCACCACCTCGGCGGTGTAAGACTATTTCATGGTCGTACACTCCGTTTGACCACCTCACGGTACTCCGTCCAACCATGTCGCGGTCATAGGCTCCATCCAATCACCTCATGGTTGTAGACATAGTCGTTAAGACTTTGTCTGACCACTCGTGCTTGGAAATTCATCAACACTTCGTCCGACTACCTCGTAGTCATAAACGCTTCGTCTGACTACCCTGTGGTTGAGACTTCGCTCGACCTCCTTGGGGTCGTAATTTTCTAAAAATTGCACAGTGGCCTCACGCCCCGGGGTACTCTGTGGAGTATAAAATACCTGGAACTTAGCAGTTCTGGGCAACTCTATGGAGTATAAAAAATATCGCACGGTGGCCTCATGCCCCAGTGTACTCTACGGAGTATAAAGCGCCTGGAACTTAACAGTCCAGGGCAACTCTACGGAGTATAAAAAAATCGCACAGTGGCCTCGTGCCGTAGTATACTCTATAGAGTATAAAGCACCTGAAACTTAGCCATCGAGGGCAACTCTACGGAGTATAAAAAAATTTCACAGTGGCCTCGAGCCCCAGCGTACTCTGCGAAGTATAAAGCGCCTAGAACTTAGCCGTTCAGGGCAACTCTATAGAGTATAAAAAAAAATCACACGATGACCTCACACCCCGGCGTACTCTGTGGAGTATAAAGCACCTAGAACTTAGCCGTCTAGGGCAACTCTACGGAGCATAAAAAATTACACAATGGCATCATGCCCTGGCGTACTCTATAGAGTATAAAGCGCCTGGAACTTAGCCATCCAGGGTAACTCTACGGAGTATAAAAAATTGCAGGGTGGCCTCGCGCCTCGGCGTACTCTACGAAGTATAACACCTGGAACTTAGCTGTCCAAGGCAACTCTACAGAGTATAAAAAATCACACGGTGGCCTCGCGCCCCAATGTACTCTGCAGAGTAAAAAGAGCTGGGGACCACGTGTCTCAAACCACTCTACGCTTTAATGGCATACCTGATGGATATCGTGTCTTTGCACACATCACACCAGGGAGTGCCCACTTTAGCGGGTCACACCAGGGAGTGCTCCGCTTTAGCAGTGTACCTAATGGATATCACGCCTTCGCGCGTGTCACACCAGGAGTGCCTCGTTTTAGTGGCATACCTGATGGATATCGCGCCTTCGCGTGTGCCACACAAGGGAGTGCCGCGCTCGCCCTTCGTGAGTGCCATTTTTGAAGGTAGGGGAACGATAGCTCCGCCTCCCTACCTCTACATGTGTAGTGCCCGTCTCGGCCTGCTTCGCTCGCATCCACTCTTCATGGGCGTTGTTTGGCCATTTCGTGGTTGTCGACATTTCGTATGACTGCCCTAGGGGCGTGACATCGTTCGACCGCCTCGCGGTCATAAACGCTTCATCCTACCACATTGTTGTCGAGACTTTGTCCAACCATCTCGCAATCGTCACATCGTCTGGCCGCCTCACGATCGTAGATGCTTTGTCTGACCACATCGTGGTCGTCACTTTGCCTAGCCACCCTGCAGTCGCAGACGCTTCATCCGACCACCCCTGTGGTCTTAACGCCATTCGATCACGTCCTAGTCATGACTTTGTCCGACTACCTCATGGTCATGACTCCGCCAACTCTGTCGGCAACCGTCTGACCATGTCCTGGTCGTGATCCCGTCCAACCATGTATTGGTCGTGACTTCATCTGACTACTTCATGGTCACGGCTCTATCTGACCACATCGTGGTCTTGGCTTCATCCGACTACCTCGTGGTCGTGACTTTGTCCGACAAATCTTTGTCTTACCATTGACTTCATCGACGCCAATCCGAAGGGTATAGGATAGGGTGTATGCTTCAAGTCTTCATCCTGCCGACGACTTCGTCGATGTTGGTTTGAATGGTGGGGGACGGAGTGCGTGCTTCAAGTCTTCATCCCACTGCTAGCTTCGTCAATGTTGGTCTAAAGGGTGGTGGATGGAGCACACTTTCAAAGTCTTTGTCTTGCCACCGACTTCATTGATGATAGTCTGAAGGGTGGGGGATAGAGCACATTTTCAAAGTCTTCGTCTTGCCGCTGACTTCATTGATGCCGGTCCAAAGGGTAGGGGGTGGAGCGCACACTTCAAGTCTTCATCCCGTTGATGGCTTTGTTGATGTCAGTCCAAAGGGTGGGGGACGGAGCGCACGCTTCAAAGTCTTCATCCCGCTGCCGACTTCGTCAACGACAGTCCGAAGGGTGGGGGATGGAGTGTGCCTTCAAAGTCTTCGTCCCATCGCTGACTTCGTCAATGACAGTCCAAAGGGTGGGAAATGGAGCGCACTTTCAAAGTCTTTGTCCTGTCGCCGACTTCGTCGATGCTGGTCTGGTCTGAAGGGTAGGGGATGGAGCTCGCGTTTCAAGTCTTCATCCCATCGCCGACTTCGTCAATGATGGTCCGAAGGGTAGGGGACAGAGTGCACTTTCAAAGTCTTTGTCCCGCCGTCGGCTTCATCAGCAACAGTCCAAAGGGTGGGGGACAGAGTGCGCTTTCAAAATCTTCGTTCCATCATCGACTGCGTCGATGCTGGTCCAATGGGGGGATGGAGTGTGCTTTCAAGGTTTTCATCCTACTACCGACTTCGTCGATGCCGATTCGAATGGTGGGGGACGGTGCGTGCTTTCAAAGTCTTTGTCCCGCCACCGACTCTGTCGACGCCAGTCCGAAGGAGGTAGGATGGAGCACGCGCTTCAAGACTTCATCCAGCCTCATCCCGCCACCGACTCTATCGACGCCAGTCCGAAGGAGGTAGGATGGAGCACGCGCTTCAAGACTTCATCCAGCCTCGTCCCACCACCGACTCTGTCGACGCCAGTTCGAAGGAGGTAGAATGGAGCACGCGCTTCAAGACTTCATCCAGCAGTTAACTTCATCGGCAACCGTTCGACCACCTTGCGGTCCTGAGTTCGTCTGACCGCGTCCTAGTCATGACTTTGTCTAACTACCCTATGGTTGTGACTCCGTCGACTCCGTTGGCAATCGTCTGACCACTCGGTGGTCGTGACTTCATCCAATCGCATCCTAGTCATGACGTCGTCTAACCACGCCTAGTCACGGCTTTGTCCAACGACCTCGTGGTCGCGACTCTATCCGACCACCCGGTGGTCATGACTCCGTCCGACCACGTCCTGGTTGTGACTTCATCCGACTGTGTCCTGGGCATGACATCATCCGACCGTGTCCTAGCTGCTTCGTCGTACAACTGCGTCCTGGTTGTGACGTCGTCTTCCCACGTTCTTGCCACGACTCCGTCTGACCACATCGTGGTCATGGCTCCATCCGACTACCTCGTGGTCATGACTTGGCCTGGCCACTTCGTGGTCATGATTTCGTCCGACCTTCTCGTGGTTGTGATTTCGTATGACCGCCTCGCGGTTGTGACATCGTCCAACCGTCTCGTGGTTGTAAATGCTTCATCCGACCACATTGTGGTCGAGACTTCGTCCGGTCACCTCATGGTTGTAGATGTTTCGTCCAACCGACTCATGGTCGGTCGAGACTTCACCACCCGCATTTGAGGCATCGCCTCGATGGGACAGCACGACTTCGTCGTCCTCCTCATAGGCATCACCTCGACGGTACAGCATGCCTTCGCCAGGAGACTTCGCCACCCGCCTTGGAGGCATCGCCTCAGCGGGGTGGCACAACTTCGCTGCCCGCCTTGTAGGCATCGCCTCGGTGGGACAACCTGGCTTCGGCGCAAGACTTTGCCACCCGCCTTGGAGGCACCGCCTCAGCGGGGCGGCATGACTTCGTCGCCCGTCTTGTAGGCATCGCCTTGGTGGGATGGCCTGGCTTCGGCGCAAAACTTCGCCGCCCACCTTGGAGGCATCGTCTCGGCGAGGCGGCATGAATTCGCCAAATGCCACGTATGCATCGCCTCGGCGGGACGGCCTAGCTTCGGTGTAGGACTTCGCCGACCTCCTCGTAAGCGTCGCCTCGGAGGGATGGCCCCACCCTGGCTCCCGTTCCATGATTTGTCGGTGGACTCTGCAATTGCGTTATGATTAGTAAAATAAGAACCCTCTTCTAAGGACAGCAAGTTACTAGTTGGATCGGCTCACCAGTCATGTTAGCTCGCCCATCAGGACCTCCGCGTTTGCTGTCGAGAGAGTCCTGTTGTAGAGTGGCCCAACTCCCATGACTAGGCCTTACAACTGACTCAATATATAATAGGTCCAATAGTATAGAGGAATGTATCAATGTATCTCTACATTTTGTGATTATTAAGGAGTAGGATGGTAGTTTTCCATCCTACCCCTCTTATGTATATAAACCCTCAAGAGGAGCAAGAGGAGGGCACATTTATTTTTCTTGTTGCTATATCTCCCATAGAGAAGGGTATCCTATATCTATTATTGTAGCCGTGCTACAACAATTTAGATTTTGGAATTCATGCCTATTGAATGGTGTTACTGCAGTTGCTACTTCAGCTGAGAAAGGTCATCACTAAATTATGTAAGAGCACCTAACAAGTTACTTATAGCACAAGGATGTTCATTTTTTATTGAAGTGTGCATCTTCTATTATTGTCGTGTATGTAACTCCGGTTCAATATATATTTCTTCTTGTATATCCATGCTATCCACTTATATTATCCTTTTTCAATCCGAAACCATTATATATCCGTCCTAACGGTACCGTATCCGAAACTCCGAATACTCCAAATTCGTATTCGTATCTATTTTTACCGTATCCGACTCTGAATCTAAAGAAAAAAGTAGATTTGAATACGATACAAGCAGTATCCGTTCAAATCCAATCCGATTGCACCCCTAACATTTATCCATTGGATACTGCACCGGTTGGCAGTTCTAGATTTTCGGTGGACAAAATGCGACAGTAAGTTTTCCTATTTACAATCAATCATAAGTACAGAACATTGAAAGCATACACTGAATAATAGATACATAGCTTCCTCTCGAAAAAAGCAAATAAACAACTGAAATATTCCCTCCGGTTGATAAAAATAAAGTAATTTGAATATCGATATGGTCTCGAAAATACAACTTTAATCACTAATTACTATTGTAATATATTTATAAAGTCTAACAAAATTATAATATTATGAAAGTACTTTTTCGAGACGAATCTACACGCATAATATTTATGTATCTAATATAAACATTTAAAAAGAAATCAATAACTAAAATTTTCAAAATTTGACTATACATATTTTAAATCGACTTGTTTTTATGAATTATACTTAAGAACAGTTGACAATCTTGTTCGGTAACATGTGCTCAAACAAGATTCGATACTAGTAGTAGTAATGCAAAGAATAAAGAGTGAATGCAGTATTGGGAATTGGATGATCACCTTAGCTCGACAATGTCTCAGCAACATTGGAGACAGCCACTCCAAGCGCTCCTCTTTCGTTTCACTTTTGGCATTCCGAACAACTCAGCCTTGGGGAAGAAACTTCTACGGGGAGGTTCCTAAAGGGCATATTCTTTTTGACTGCGGTCTGTGGCTTTTGGTTGAAATTTTTGAATTTTAGCTGTTTATGGTATAGATTACGGAGAGACATATACTCACTTGTGATTTTGGCTGGTACAGATGTTAGGCTTTTAACGTGTAGATCGTTTAACTTGTAGACCTCATCTTGAGAAAATACTCTGTTTGAAAGTTAGGTACTATAGCAAAAGTCAAAAGCCACCGGCTTGTGACTTGCCGAACAGGCCCAAAATCTAGCACTTAAGGTCCTTTTTTGGATTGTGCCACTTAGCACTAGACTAGGGCATGTTCTTTTTTGCTAGAGCTTATGGGTTTTGGCTGCGGCTTGTGTCTTTTGGGCTATTTGTGTGAAAGATTATAGAGTAATAGAAACTCACATACGGCTCTTGCCGATATAAATGAGGTCGATAAAATATGTACTACAATTAACTAGTAATCTTATCTTGAAAAGATATTTCGTTTAAAAAAGTCGAAAAACAGTTTTTAGGAGCTGAAAACAACAAGGCCTAACCTTAAGACAATTACAGATGACTTTTTCTTAGAGTGTACCACTTAGCAACAATCTTCAATCAAGAAGGGGCCTGAGTGTTAGAATTTTTGGTCCTCCGAAGAATTTTCTTCCCACTGTGGCCCAGCATATTGGTCAGTTGTGCCCTAATCCTGCGAATAGTCTTACGACCTTTCAGTACCGCAGTTACAAGCTCAAAAATTAGATCTGTCCTGCGAATGGATCCTATTGTGTTATGGCTACAGACCAAACAGAGAGAGATGGTAGTGGAGAGTGAGGAGATGAGTGAGAGCCTGCCCTCTCCCCATGACCTGTATTCATATATATGCACACATGAGGAGTGCTTTTACAGTTATACCCTTACATCTGGTTATCCCTTCCGGGGGCACTTATGTCATTACACATAGCCTATTTTGGGCCTTACAACCTCCTAGCAGGCCTGCTGGGTTTAAGTGGGGGCCACCCCTACAACAGGTGCCTAAGATTGCTACGATGTTGTCATATGCTGGGTTGTCATGTGTTCCCTCCTTGGGCTTGAGATAACGTTGCCGTGTTAGCTGGACTCCGACGCCTTCGCTGTAGATCGCTGTCTTGTTGAGTTACATACAAGTAGGTAAAAGACCTACTCTGGTTTACTAGGACATACGACATCTAATGCTAGTTAGGTCATGTCCTCGATCAACCATGTCGTCGTCATTGTATCAATGGTCTTTGGTGAGGAAAATAAGTTGTTCAACACGAATCGTTTGTTGCGATGTAAAAGTTGGATGCTTATATACTTTAACATGGTGGTATTAATATAGTACATCAGATGATCTCGAAGAGAAGTGTTAGCCACCAGCGAAACTGTGTGTGAACAAGGGGGGGTATTTTCCTTCGCTTGCATCTTTTTTTTGTTGCCACCCTTGTTTCTTTCTTCCACAAATGTGTAAAAAATTATTTAGCATATGTCTTTCCACAAATATTTAGCATCTTCAACAAAAATTACCCATACAAAACTTACATAGTATTTTTTGTAAGTAGTATTTTGTTAATTACACGAGAGGACGTATACTCCGCACACCACACACCATATATCATACACGTATGCATTCTACTGAAATATACGATAGAACTTAAGTAGAGATCACTCGATTTATCCAGTACTTTACAGAGCACGAGCACACGCTTTCCTACTGAAAGCACACGTGTGTATGAGGCGAGACAACCGGGTCCGATCCAGGGATTGAACCTGGATGGATAGCTCGCACGGTAATGAAGGGTATGTTCTTTTCAGCTGCAGTTAATGATTTTTAACTTTAATATGAGTGTTTGTGTGAACAAACAAATACCGATAAATCACTACAAAGAGTCTATTATAAAAAAATAAAAAAAAATCGGTTTATTTATTTATTAAAAAAACCATTTCGTAGATAGAAAGGGCCGAGCTTCCCAACCGAGCAAATGGTAGGCCAAGAGTAGCTGCTCTGCCGACTGCAAAACATGCTCGTGCCATCACTGCCGACTTCAGTGCAACATCAGTCTGCATTAATCACCGGCCCACCCGGCGGCTGAGGCTGAGCCCAGCGTCGCGAGCGAGCGCGCCCAGGCTCCCGTCTCCTCGCCCGGCGCACCCCCGCAAAACACCAAAAAAAAGCTCCTTTTTTCTTCCCTTCCTGCTTTCTTCCTTCCTTTCTTTCGCGAGCCCCAATTCCTGTTCATCCGCCGAGGATCAGCAGCAGCAGAGCCAAAACTTTCCCCCATGAGGCTGAGATCCCTCCTCCCGCCGCCCTTCTTCTTCCTCCTCTTCGCCGTCCTCCAGCCCGAGGCGAACGCGTTCGCCTCACCTACAGGTGAGCAGCCGAATCCCACTCCCTGCTCTTTCTTGAAATGCAGGCTCCGATCTTGCTCCTTTGCCCTGTTTGTTTGCTGTAACTTTGTTGTGGTTCTTGTTTGGTTCGGTTGCAGACAACATCGTGAAGCAGCTCTCGTCGGTGGTGAAATGGCCGCGGGGTTCTTCCCCCCACTCGCCCAAGCAGTCCCCACACTCCCAGTATGGTGAGCGAGCGCTTCTCAGTTGCTATTGCTACTGTTAGAAGGTTTATTTCCTCACCTTAGTTTATTTCCTGGCGCTTAGTGCGAATTCGACGGAGGGTAAGGAAGCAGTGATTCGATTTGGTTTCTTAATTTGTTGTGCTTATTGCTGTAGGTCGCGTAGCGGCAAATTAGTTCCCGAGCCCCATTTATTCTTGTAATTACTAGTACAGAAATATATTGATTGAAAGTAAAAATAACTGTGGGAAGGAGAGAGGTAAATGGGAAAAAGAAAGTAAAAGAAAAAAGGGGAGGCTGGAGAAGAAGCTAATCATTTCTTTGCCTAAGCATATAGGATTATAGGGTGTCGGGGCAAAACTTATACTGTAGCCCTTTAGCGAGTTGGGCTTGACAGCTACTCCATATCCAGCATGGCTCGAAAGGAAACCAGTTGATTTCGCTTTATATTTTCTAGCTTTGATGAATACAAATTGTGTTTTGAGCTCGGTCGACTCACTCATTTTAAAAGCGGTACAACATGAATTTGCTTGCACCTTTGTGATGTAGTAATTAGTTAACTTCTGTCTTTGGTACATGTATATTCAATTTTTCTCATCCATACGTGAACGAATGAAAAAGAATCCAGGAGCAGGTGTATTAACCACAATATTGTTAAAAGGATCAAACATTTTGAATATTTCCTATTGTTTATGCTTGTATTTTTGTTTGGCTTGAGTTCAACTGGAATTCTATGTGTGAGCTAAGCAAAGGCAATCCTAGGTAAGTTCAAATTCATGCTGAAGTTGAGTCCCCTTATTTACAAAATGACCTAGGATGAGTCCATGTCCAGCAGACTCCAGCTGATTTGGGTTTAACTCATTTGCAATCCCAGTTAGTGAATACGAGTTAAAAAAACTTTTTTTTGCTTCTTGTTTGACTTTGATCTCATGGTGATGGTGTTTCTCTGATGTTGCAGATGGGAATGTGGCGCTGCAATTTGAGAGTGGCTACTTTGTGGAGACGCTTGTTGAAGGAGACAAGCTTGGTGTCACACCACACACCATTAGGGTGTCCCCTGTTGAGGGCGGAGAGCTCCTGGCAGTAGACTCAGCACATAGCAACATTGTGCGAATAACTCCACCTCTATCCGAGTGTATGTTTACTTCTGCTGTCCTCTGTTCAGTGCTTGCTAGGTTCTAGGTACTATTGTGCGTATTTTACGGGACTTTTGTGTGGTATGTCATCAGTGGATCTTTTTTAGGAGTGGACACAATTAGCCTGATTGACTAATCGTGGGCTCATGGCAGTTTTTTTCCCAAAAAAATGCCAGATGCAACTTTTATGCAGATTTGTTAAACATGCTAGTGGGCAATATGCAAATATTTTGTGATATTTCCTCCTAAGTAGCTCTTTAATAGCAATGCTTGAATAACCTATCTTTCCATGAGAAATATGATTATCTACTGTAAGATACAAGAGTACCTTATTGTGAGAATTTAGGGCATCCATGCTGAAATTGGATTCTCATCCATTTTCATACAATAAATACATTTTGGTTCTCCAGTTAACTAAAAGCATGCATAACAAAGAGAAACACAATGGAGGGAGGGGGCTTAAACATGTATCTGTGCTTACAGAAATGTCATCTAAGTGTTGTAAGCATAGGTCCAGTAGTGTGGCTACTTGGACTGATATTAGGATCTCTGCAGATAGCAGGGGAAGACTGGTTGCTGGCTCTTTCCAGGGGCATTCAGGTCATATAGATGGTAAACCGAGTGATGCACGATTCAAGCGCCCCACAGGCGTTGCAGTGGATGATACAGGAAATGTCTATGTTGCTGATACAGCAAACTTGGCAATTCGAAAGATTGGGGAATCAGGTGAACTATAATTAAATAGGTATGTAATTCATGCATTTGTTTTGTGTTTAACACTTGGTGGATGAAATTTCTGTGCAGGAGTGACTACTATTGCAGGTGGAAAATCAAATATCCCAGGATATAGGGATGGTCCCAGTGAAGATGCAAAGTTCTCTACTGATTTTGATGTGGTATATGTGAAGACAATGTGCTCTTTACTGGTTATTGACCGTGGAAATGCTGCCCTTCGGAAAATTGCCCTTCCGCAGGAAGATTGTACTTACCAGGATGCTACACTTCTATCTTCAGGTCCATTCTCTTCTTTGCTTGTTTCTATTTATTATAACTATTTCACTGTACTTATAGATGCTTTTGCTAGGACAAGGTTGTAATTCCGTTAAGCATGTTTTGATATCATTTTAAAAAAGTTGTTTGTGTTAGAGAGATGGTTAGCTGGACGAGCATTTTTAAACAAGAAAGGGCTCCCTCATTTTAAGGGTAGGACTTGTTATTTATTGACATGTTGAGTGCTGTGTTGACTCTGTTTGGAGGTTCTGTGCTAGAAGTTGGTCTGATCGCTAGTCAATTTTTTTTTTACGAGAAACAGTAGGAAAGGATCCTACTGTATGTAATTATATATCTTTACTATTTAATAACTTTGAGTTGGTGGTTGGTGCATTCTCCTTCCTCCCTTCTCAACCGTCCGATTTGAATACTGAAATCTTGACCATCTATCTAACATCCCTCTCCTCTCTCTCATATCTAACTACTCCTCTCCACTTCCACCAACAATTACCATCTCCCACCTCCTCTTCTACTCGGCCTCTCTCGCCTTCTGTTTGGACTGTATAATTTTTTATATACCCTATCTTTCTTGGTGATGCAAATCTATGAAACTTATATAGTTAGAAACTGATGAAAATTAACTCATCATCATTTGAATTATGCCTATGATTCCTCTTGCCTTTTGACAATTGACCTGCACTAGCTGAATGCCCGTGTGTTGTTATAGATTTAAAAACTTTTAGAACATGTTTGTATGCATATTTTAAAAAATTTTGCCACCCGTGAGTTTCTTTTAAAAATCCATAGCAACGCACAGGCATTCAGCTAGTTAAGAAGAGAAAAAGCAGAGAGTTATGTTCAGTTATGTTACAGCCTTGCAGGGCAACTCGAGCCCAAAAAATGTTTGTAGTTCTTCGCTTCTTCTAGCCAAGTATGAATTTCAATGTCTAATCAAACAATTAGCCAAGTATGAATTTCAATGTCTAATCAAATAATTACATATGTCCATGATATTATATATATTAGGGATGATCGCTGCAGAATTAGCTTGTTTGCATCAAATTTCCAAAATAAAATAAGAAAAATCTCATTTTGCTCTTCTAACTTCAGATCATGGTCCAATTTAGGACCTAAGTTTTTCGGATGACACATTAGGCCAGTTGAGCACCATACATTAGTGATGGATGTGATGCAGAGACTTCAATTTATTTAAACGAATGAACCAAAATAGGACGTATGTTGGAAGTTGGAAGAAGTGCTAGTGTGCTAGATGTATGCCAATTGCACTACATGCATGTTTATTATAGATAATTCTATGGTAATGTATGAATATATCCATTGAATGTGATACTTTCAGTACCATATGGCAGATGTAGATGTATGATAATGTAGATGATAATTCTATGGTGATGTATTTAGTCCGTTTATATTGGCTTTTGGCTTTAGCTTATGACTAGTAACAGCTTGTAGAGAAAGACACACTCGCATACGATTTTGGTCGATATATATGAAGTCACTACAGTGTATACTATAATCGACTAGTAAATCCTATCTTGAAAAGATACTCTGTTTAAAAGATAAGCACTGGTAGAAAAACAATTTTTAGAAGCCAATATGAACAAGGTGGTAGCATTTCTTCATCAAGATAACTGCTAGATATTTGGGTTTCTACCATTGAATTTTTGGATCCTTTCTGAACCTCTTGCCATTACTGAATACTAATGACGTAACTCATTGCTTTCTTACCCTTTTATAATGAGATATGGAAACCATGCCCCCATCCAGGTGCTATCCTAAAGAGTAAAGCTGTAGAGAGTATCAACGTAACTGTAGGTGCACATGCCATGCCTGGTGATTTTTTATCCTTAATTTACTAGTGAGCTGTCTGGAATTTTGGATCTACCATATTTTGGGCTGTTCTTTTCTATCCCTGCAGTTTACATGATAAACCACGCCTGGAAGTAACCTGGATAAATGACTTGTTTTCTCCGAGTCCCTATGAGAACTGTTTCTCTAGAAGCAATATTGCTATTGATGGCTACTGTTTATGTGGCTTGCCAAAATATTGATCTTTTGCACTACCTTATCTTAAGTACGATAATCAGAATTGTTTGGACTTATGTTTAGTTTTGATGCTGATTGTATCTGATAAACCTGTCAATGTTGATGACTAGTCCACTTGTTGTTGCAGTTCATCTACCGTTTACAAAGAATTAGTTGTGTCAACTGTGGACTTGATCATTGATAATTTGATATTATTTGTTGCTTTCCACAGATATCATACTGGTCATTGGTGCTGTTGTGGCTGGATATCTCTTCTCTCTGGTGCAACATGGATTTGGGTCTTCAAGTTCTGAAAAGGTAGCTGTTGTGTATGTTCTATACTTGGTTTCAGTTGTCCATTTACTTAGACTTTTCTACTTGGATTTTTTAGTATTAATTTTGTTCCAATTCACTGTTAAATACCATCCCTATTCTTGTGTCAGTTATAGTGGACTGAAACCGAAAAATCTCTAATTGTTGTTTTCTCGAATCTGAACCCGCAGTTTACATACTAGTTTCTGTGCATGCTAATTCAGATAGAAGCACCTGAAGATGAACAACAAGAGAGCAGCAGTGCGGGAAAGCCACCTCTGGTTGTGGAGAGCCTAAAAGAGGAACCAAGTGCTGGATGGCCTTCTTTCGGGACACTTCTTGCCGATCTATTGAAACTTACAATTGAAGGAGTGGGCAATCTACTACTTACCCTTGTCCCGCTACGCCTGCGACGTGGGAAGAGAAAAACAGACCTCACCCTGCTCAAAGACAGGCTCGTGTTGCATGAGGACAGAGAGGAGACCACACCAGCGCAGAAGCTGAGCAGCACCCCAACGAGGACCGAGACGCTCCATGCTCCTAACGCTGTAAATGAGACAGCACCAAAGACTCAGAAGAGCATCAAATCGTCCAAACTCAGGGATTCTACTCTGTCAAGCAAGCACAGGTCCTCCAAGAGGCAGGAATATGCAGAGTTCTACGGTTCATCCGAAGCAGCTCAAGTGAGCGCAAAGGTCCCAAAAGATCGGCTCCGCCACCGCCACCGGGAGAAGAGCGGCGAGATCGCCTATGGGACTAACCACCCAGAGCCCAAGCCCCCCACTGAGATGAAGCCCGCGGATTACAGTGATCCAAAGTATGGCCACTACAACATCAGAAGCAAATATGGCGCCGACAGCGGCTACAGGTACTGATGCTAGGTCCCTTGTCACCATGCCTACGATGTCTTTAGCCGGCATCCATCTACCCCCCAATGTAGTAATATCAACTCCCAAGTGACAAAGCACAAAGCTGTTGCTTATGGGTCACTGTCTCACCCTTCTTTCCCCCCATAAGATGTCTCAGATGTGGCAGCTAGTCTTTCTAGTTTGGTGGGGAACCTGTATCAGTTGGAGTCCCGTATCCTGCTATGCGATTCCAGGGAACCAAATGTAATTTTCGCAGAAAGCAACCTGTTGCGTAGTAATTTTGGTCCGCTAATCTGGATCTGCCACTTGCTTGAGTTCAAAGACTTGCAAATTGCAATGCGTAGCACGTCGGCATACATTCGGCCCTGTTCTTTTCAGCTTTTAAAAGTTGTTTTTTGGTTTTTCTATGGTAACTAGTTTTTAAACGAAGTATCTTTTTAAGATAGTGTCTACTAGTTAATTGTAGTATATACTTTACTGACTTCATTTATATCGGTAAAAACTGTATATGAGTTTCTGTTACTCTGTAATCTCTCGTATAAATAGTCTAAAAGTTATAAGCTATAACTAAAAGTCATAAGCTTCCGTTAAAAAGAAGGTGAGAACTCCATTTTAAGCTGGGGAATGCAAACTTTTCAGGACCCATTGGATCGAGAGGCGGTTCGCATTCTCCGCTGGAAGACGAGTTCTCACCGACACGCCCCCACATGAGTCATGACAGGCCGTGTCAAACGAAACGCAGCCGCTCCTCGGTTCTTTACCGAGCTGTCCCTGAAAGCGAGGTCTCGTTTGGTCCTGGTCCAGTTCTGCAAAGCAGTGAGCCAGTGGCTCCAAGCCAGATGCAGAGGAGGGAGACCGACAAGGTAAAAAGAAGATCGTGTCTGCCTGCCTACTCTTTCGAGTTCTTCCTTTGGCCTAACTTTGATCTCCACATGCCGATAGAATGGTAGGCAAGGTGAGCTCCTTTTAGAGGACTCCGACGTGAGGTGGCAGTCAAGGTCCAAACAAGATCGGGTGAGCTGGTCGCGACTTGGCCGATGTGCACACTCTACACCATTCTTTTATCTATCACTGCTAGCAATATAATCGAAAAATATATGTAGCCGTGTGTGTAGCTGGACGCCACTCTTGGAAACATCCCAAATCGGTGGTCCTGGCCATGAACTGGATCTGAATAATCTGGTCGATCCACAACGTTGGCATATGCACGTCTTGTGGTCTCCGGCGCCTCTTTTTTGGAAAAGCATTGCTGACTGGACTATGGTACTGTTGACTTAACCTTCCAAATAATCAAAATAAACCGCGCGCGGGCGTATTTAGACTTGAAACCACCATGGAAATAACCGCGATAATCTACGCGCGCTCTAGGCTTGGACTGGACACTGCAGGCTCCGCTCATTTCAGCTTGAGCTTCTGTCTTCTGACTTATTTTTCACTATTGATAAATTTCGTCTTTTTTGAGCTGTTTTGCCGGGTTTTTTCTCGTATTCGTTTGCGTTGTCCGTGATGAGCTAACATATTTTTCTATTTTTAAATTTAATTATGTCAAATAAGACACCTTTAGTTATAGTGTAATTTCAGTTATAAGTCACAGTTTTTCAGTCCAACTGAGCACAGTGAATCCACCGAGGAAATATTTTTTTGGTTTTGATAAGAGTTAAATTGTTTTTTTATGAAATTTCTGTGTTTTGAGCGGATCCTAAAGGTCGGAGTGGTGTGGTATGGTAGCTACTGCCGAGGTCAAGAAGTGATCGGTTGTATGCATCTAAGGGTCTCTTTGATTCGTAGTATTCTAAAAACGTAGGAATAGAAAAAAAAACATAGAGATAGACTAGGAAGATATGTGCCAAATAGATAATTAAAATACATAGGAATCTTGTAGGATTAGACTTTTGATTCGCTGGAATAGTAGGAAAAAAGAGGTGAGGGTGAATGGTCTTCCTTTGTTTTCCTGTGGAACGGAGGACACAGGAAAATTTCCTCCGTTTTTTCCTTCGATCGATTCCTGTAAATCAAAGAAATGAACGGTGATCAAATCCTTAGCCACGAAAACCCTATGCGTTTTTCCTCCGAATCAAAAGAGGGCGTAAGCATGTGGCAGCCATGCTCGCATGCATTCCCCAGGATCGGAGTGGTCCAGATTGGGGACGTTGTGAAACCGAAAACCACAATCTCGGTCTGACGGCTCCACACCAGTCACCGCTCATGGCACGCGTATCCTCGTCAAAACGAAATGAGCACCGATCTTACGTGTAGAAAAATGCAACTGAAGGAAGAATGTAGCAGCGGCGGACAGGCGACTGCTCTTTTGGATGGATCGTTCACAAAGCTCACCGGTTTGGAGGAATTTCTGGTAGGTTCTGGGCTGCACACGTCGGTCCTCGCGACAGATCGGTCGTCCTTGGAATTCGTGTGCGCAGCCGCTGATTT